>LPNX010303638.1:11579-61779 GCA_001517045.1 Pseudotsuga menziesii
GATTTTTTTATTTCTATTGCATATTGGGAAATATTGATTTCTGGAGTCTAGCTGTCTATTGTGGTACCCCAAGCCATAGGAATTTCTCTCCGTAACACATAGTGGCTGGAAATATCTGACATATACTGGAATCAAGTCACGAGAGCTGAAATCTCATGAACACTGGCATGATCAAGGAGGTAGCATATAAGAAATGCCACCAATCTGGAAAGTCTTCTACAATAACCGCTATGAGTACATGTCCTACTATGCGAATAGAGGTGTCGATGTCGAACATAGTAGTCCATCATCTGATTACCGGTCATTAATGTATACCATTAACAGACGCGAGATCACCCACCGATAATGAAAATGGGAATCAAGGTACTAGAGTGCAAACTAACAAGTGTGAATAAATGTGTTGAGGTCGAACACTTGAGAGGATCCATCGATCAGTGGACATTGATGTATTCCAAAAAATTGTCGATGGCGAGAGAACCTGCCACTAATGACTGCAAGTCTCAAGGCACTCAAAATGACTCTAGATTCCAATCCCAGAATAAATGATCTAAAGTCGATGGGATGAAATCTGTTGGAAGGAGGGCATTAAGGCATCCCCCATCATCCAACATGAGGTACTCAGCAAAGCTGTATAATGTGGAAGGACTTGATCATAAGGTGCACGAACCAGTAACTATACTGGGAATGGTCGACATGCAAAGTCAAGATAACTGAGGAATGGCAGACTCAGGATTCAACTTCCTTCGAACAAGAGCATAACGGCGTATGGTGGCTGAATGAAGGTAGCATAGACTCGATATACAAACTAAGACATTTCTGCAAAACAAGAGGCATCAACAGAGGCTCCATAGGGACTGGAAGCTTAACCAGCTGGTGGAGATAAACTCAGATAAATGAGTACAGATCCTAAAGTCAAACTATAACCCAACCAATGGATGTGATATACAGTGCTCTGTTCGAAGGCGACATGACTCGATAGCTGCCACAGATAACATCTTTCCTTGTTCGGATTTTTGGTTTTTTAAATTTTTTTTGGACTTTTTCAGTTATTCAAAAAGCTTGAAAAAAGAATAAAATAGCTTTATAGTTACATACTAGGAGGATACAAGTGTCATAAAGGAAAACAAACTAGTTCCAAGCAGTGGAACATACCTATGCTCAATGCAAGGATACATGTGTAGGATATTGACACTCGAGGGAAAATCCCCTCCCGGTAAAAAGGAAATCAAGCTGTGAAGGATATAAAAAATGGCTCTGCATGGCTAGACATGAGGAAAACTTGGGCTATATGGCTGAAACGCAATGTCAGGGGAGCCGGTATAAAGCTCAATAAGGCAGTAAAATCTCATGATAATGCATTCACAACTTGACATGAGGGAGTCCTGTGGGGAATAGGCTAGCAAAAGATCAAGAGGAGCATGAGGCTCTTGCGAAATGTCATGGTAGTACTATACAACGAACTCCCACACCCTAAAGGAGAAAACGTCAGCATGGGCACCAAATGCAAATAAGGCGCTAACTAGGGTACCCATGTAAGGTGAAGCTCTACCACTCGTATCATGCCACTTCTAAAGCAGCAAGAAGGTTCCGTGACATAATAGAGTGGGTTCGTACCTAAGTTCATGATGAGATGGTCATAAGGTTATGAAAAATGCAAACGGTGATGAAACCTAACCTATATGCCAGTTTAGACATGATACCTGAGGTCGGCACGAACGATTCAATCCAATGGATGAAACGACATTGAAAAAGGTCCTCTACATCACAAATTATTTCAAAAATGGTCCAACATGGTTAGAAAATGTCGAAACTATAGGAAAGGGGGTAAAAATTTTCAAATATTTGAAAAATTTCTATAAATAGTAAACAATTCAAAATATTATAAATCATTTGAAACTTTTACCCATTTGAGCTCTGATTTTCAACAGCGAATTCCAGGAGATCTAGCCGGTGGAATCCATTACTGTTTCTTCCAGGTATTTACTCATGCTCTCCTCTTTCATTTTGATACAATTTTTATGAATTTTCGTGGTCAAATAAGGTTTTTAGGCCAACCCAAAATGAGTGCTACGGCCCACCCAGAAATCAAGGTTTTTTTCGTGTATAGGGCTAGACATACGCAGAAAATGCCCTCGAACCCACATTTATACACGGCTGTTTTGAAAACAGTTGCGTATGAGGCCGCACATATGGTTTTTTCAATAAACTAATCGGCAAATTTGCAATTTCTTGTGCAAGATGGTCTTAGAGTGGAGAGAGCGTGAGCATGGTGAAGTAGAGGAAGCAGTAAGGGCCGATTTAATGGCTCAACAAGCTCTATGTGCATGCAGACTCTACAAGTTTTGGTGTCTTGGTGGTTTGAGGGCCAAACCAAGACTATTATAGATGCTAGTGGATTACTGGGATCCAGAATCGGAGCCCTTCCATATAGATGGGATGTCCCTCACCATAGAGGTGGAGGACATATACTTCATTACTGGGATTTCTAGATGAGGGGAAGTGGTGAACCTTCATTCTCGTGGTGGGCCAGGAGGTGGCCTGACTATCGACAAGTACATTGCAGTGTACTATTATCCAGACACAGAGAAGGTGGGGAGTTAGGTCCCTACCAATGCTATACAGGTGCTAGGCCTAAAGGCCATATTGTTGACACTGGGCAGGATAGCAGGCTTGACATCACTCCACCAGGCCTCGTGGCCTCTGATGTTCTATGCTGTGGAGTGCATAAGACCCATGATCTATGACTGGAGCACTACACTACTGAGCAACATGAAACATCAGCTCAGTGAGTATAAGGTGGGCAGGGTGTGGAACTTCGGGTTCAGTAGTATTTTGAGCATGTTTTTCTTCGAGCGTGTTCCAGGATTGAGCCCCAGAGTGGATGTTCCTCTTCACAGGGTTCAATATCCGGCCCAACGGCGTTGGGAAGATGCTATGCATAGACTGGGGGGTGGTAGGGTGGCCAACCCATATCCAGCTGACTTCTTTCCATGGTGGCGATGACAGATAGTTTCCATCGATGACTACCCCTATGCAGGGATAGATTTTCGGGGGGACCCGGACATGCCGTTACCACCAGGATTGGCATATGGCGATATAGGTAACGAATCTTGACCCTCTCTTTTTAAATTTTGAGTTATTTAATTTTTTGTATTTTCTTGATTATTTGGAATAAAAAAGACATATTTTTGGGTGATAACACATAGTGACATCTACCACTTGTGTGCAGATGTGGGACCATGGCGGCTAGAAGGATTACCTCATCATAGACGGAGGGGAAGAGGAGATGACATCACGGGTGTGGATGCAGAGCGGATGCTCCAAAGCATTTATACAAATTTTGTGAGATTGACTCATAGAGTTCCCATGGCGCAAGTCGAGGACTTTCCTGAGGCGATGCAGCGGCAGGTGGTGGGTGTACCACGGGCATGGGTGCATTTATTTCGACAGCTAGCTAGAGTTGTAGTGACCTTCCATGATCACAACCCTCCTCCTCCTCCACAGGATTAGACACCTGGGAGTGAATACATTTTGTACTACCGTGTATTATATGATGGTGGCTTGAAAGCCCCAATTTTGTATCATGACACTATGTATTATCACATTTTTGATGTATATAAAAAAATTTATGGTGATCAATTTATTTATTTACATGTGTAAAAGTTGTGTTTGTGATTAATTTATTGTGAATGAAAAAGATTCCAATCTAACACGTAGTTAGCATATGAGTTAGCAACTTGATTATCATGGAATATGTATATATGTTATATTGTCAAATTACCGTTCTAACAATCTCACACGCCAGAATATTCTCAATAACGTTGGATCTCTAACATGGTACAAACCATTGAGCTATGACACTACTAACTCCGAATCAAGACGTACCTCAAGAGACAAAATGCCATGCAAAATGGCATCCCGTAGAAGCTCGATAATGGTGCTATATTCAGCAACATTGTTGGAATATGGCCGTAGACATACGCCTCCTGATGACAGTACCTGACCCATAGGAGTATAAATCACCCAAGCAGCAGAGGCTAAGTGTTGAGTGTGATGGCTTGCACCATCCACAAATCCTATGTAGGTGGAAGATTCCATTGACATCTGCCAAAAGAAACGGAAACTAATCACAAACCTGATCACGATAAGAAAAAGACCTAACTATGCAAAGCTGTACAATAATATACAATAATCAGCCTTAGATGAAGATCATGCATATTATTTCTTGAGATATAGCCCATTTCTAGGCTCCGCCAAGGCCGTTCCTTCATAATCCACTAACTCATACGCACCCTTCTCTAACACACGCTTGACCACGTAAGGACCACGCCACATAGGATTAAATTTCCCTGCCCCCAAGGGTTCTTTCGGTTGATCCCACAAAAGGACCAAGTCTCCTTCACTAAATTCCCTTGGACAGATAGACTTATCGTACTGGACCTTAACACAACGTTTATTGACTTCTAGAGTCACTAAGGCATCCTGACGCTACTCATCAAGTTGCTCAAGGTGAACCAAATGCTCCTCCAATGGGGAAGTGTCCGGTAAGAGTTCTATAACTAGCTTCAACGAAGGAATTTCACATTCAACCGGAAATATCGACACCACTCCATGTACAAGTTGATATGGAGAGAAACCTGTGACAGTCTTAACAACGGTTCGATATGCCCACAAAGTAGGATATAACATGATGTGCCAATTGTTCTTGCTTTGTGCGATGGTTCGTTGGAGAATTGGTTTGAGTTTTTATTCACTACCTCTACCTGTTCGTTCGCTTGGGGGTAGTAAGAAGAGGAATGCTCTTTCTTATACCCTAACTTAGATGCCAACTCTTCATCATACGGTTCTGAAAGTGCGAGCCATGGTCAGTGACAAGCTCTTTCGGAATCCCAAACCGAGTAATAATTTGGTTGAACACAAAGTGAGTGGCTGTTTCACCGTCGGATTTTACTATATGCATAGCCTCAGCCCATTTCGTGAAATAATCAACAACCACTATAATATGATGGTGCCCCCCAGCTGAAGTTGGGTTGCAATCCATAAAATCGAGCCCCCACTTAGTGAAGGGACCGGAGGTGACAATGGGATGTAATGGGGCAGGCTTCGAGCACATATTACGTGCGAACACCTGGCAAGGCTGGCACCTCTTGACTGCATCAACACAATCCTTAAATATCGACGGCCATAAATAACCCGCTCTTAAAATCTTTTGAGCTGTAGAAAGCCCAGATAAATGACCACCACACGCCCCTCTGTGGCAATCATTCAGCACTACCTTAGCCTCTTCATGAGTTAAACAACGTTGTAAAATGGAATCTACCACATGGCAGTACAAAGTATTGTCCACTATGAGGTAGTTCTTAGAGACGTGACGTAATCGTCGTCATTCATCTCGCGAGAGGTGAGTAGGGGTCTTCAGTGTTTGTAAATATATTATGATATCCCCATACCATGGGTCTAACGTTGAGATTAAGAAGATGTGTTCATCGAAAAATGTATCTTCACAAACCAAATCCTCAGCCTCGCTTGAGAAATCCGATATAAGCTCTGCAAAAATTAAAGACTTCTTCGATTTTGCCGAAACAAACTTGAGATCGAATTCTTGCAGAATGAAAATCCATTTATTATATTTTCCCTCAATCATCCTTCGGGTGAGGACGAATTGAAATGGATTGACATGGGCTACAACCAAGGTTTGGAGAAGGATAATATAATGTCTCAACCACTGAACCGCATATACGGTAGCTAAAGCAATCTTCTCGACATGAGAATAACGAATCTCTGCATCAATAAGGTTCTGGCTCAAGTAATATATGACATGCTCTTGAACCAAAACCATACCAATCATCTCTAAGGACGCGGCCACATATAATAGAAAATCACGGCTATAATCCGGGGGACTAATCACCAAGGCCGATGCTAGGGCTCGCTTGAGTGCATTGAAGGACTCCTGGGCTCACTCATCCCAATAAAAGGGGGTGTCCTTCTTCAAGAGACGCATGAAGCCTCTAGTCAAATTGAAAAATTTGACAACAAATCTTTGTAAGAAGTTTTCCATGCCTTGCAAACATTGAATATGACGAATATTCTTCGGGGGAGACAATTGAAGTATTGCCTCAACTTTCAAACAGTTGACTCTTATACCCTCTTTAGAAACGATGAATCCTAACAAACGCCCTGATTTCACACAAAAGATGCACTTATGAGGATTTAGTCTAACCGAATAGTGCCAGAATATTTCGAATACCAATATCAAGTGATAGGGATGACGCATTCTCATGCGAGAATGAGAAGCAAGGTCATCCAAAAATACCTCAATAATTGACTTGAGATCGTGGAAAATCAAGGTCATTGCCCGCTGAAATGTAGCTCCAACATTTTTAAGGCAGAACGGCATTTTCTGATATGCAAACGTTCCCCAAGGACAAATAAATGCAGTCTTATGTTGGTCCTCAGGTTTAATCTGAATCTGATTATATCTGGAAAAGCCATCCATGAAGGAGAAAACCTCGCTACCCACACACTCATCCAAAATCTGATCTATAAATGGTGTGGGGAAGTTTTCCTTAGGATAGGCACGATTTAAATCACGGAAATCAGTACATATGCGGATTGATCCCTACTTCTTATCAACCGGAACGGGGTTTGAAAGCCACTCCGTCAAGGGAACATGATAGATGAAACCGGCTTTCAACAGCTTCTCTATCTATGCCTTAATCACGGGTGCTTTCCTAGGATTCACCGCATGTAAATGTTGTCGAATAGGATTAGTGTTCAGGTAAGTCTTAATCTCTTGCTCGACAATACGAGGGTCAATACCTGGCATCTCATCGTAAGACCAAGCAAAAATATCATGAAATTCCTTAAATAGCTTGGTGTATTCAAGAATATCAGCATGGGAACATTCCACCCCAATATAGGCATTCTCTATTGTGCCAGGATTGCGAGATATGTTGATAGGAATTGTTGTATATATTTTCGCTATGTTTCCATCAGCCATCGGACTAGGAGAGCTTAATGGAACCACAGGACTACCAACTCTCTGACTAAGAACCACCCTAAAATCCTCATGCTCTAAGCAGTCAAGCTCTGGAAGAAAGTATGATCTTTGATGAAGTTCCTCCCATGGTGGCTCAACTCCCGACATAGCCTCAATAATCGCTTCATCCGAAGGGAAAACCGTATCAAGGTAGTCATGCGCGAGAGAAGACTGTACTGCCCATGCCGGCAACACATAAGGGTCCTCCTCCTCTGTCCGCAAATAGGAAGGACTAGGCTCTGCAACACACTTGAGATTAGCTTGATAAGCTATCATAGCTGCAGGCAACAGCATGTTCATCTTGACGGGCTCATTCGAAGTACTCAGTGTAGGAAGAATCCAAGGATCTTCCATATGACTCATGCGAAAAGACACTGATGTCATAGATGTCGAAGCCTCATTGGAACTAGATCCTATCATGAGGATCAGTGCAAGACAACTAAAGCTTCCCATGAGGGATGGATACATGCCTACACCCACACTCCCAATTTCCGGTTGAGAGTGCTCAATGATCGGGATCGAAGCTCCCAAAGATGCGGTAACAGACAGATTCTTGAATGTCGTTTGATCAATGGTTACGATCTTCCCATTATGTGGAAAGCATACAACGTGGAACAAGGAATAAGCAACGGCTTGCATACTGTACATCCAGTTCCTACCCAGCAAGAGATTGTAGTCAAGGGGCACATCAACCACCTCGACCTCTATCACCACGGTATTCCCTCCCAAGCGGACTTTAAGGGAAGGAAGGATGTCGTGTGGTCTAAAATATCTCCCATCAAAAGAAATTAACATAATCGCTGATTTAGACAGCTCAGGATAACCTAGACCCTTCCAATAGGATAAAGACATCACAGAAGCAGCAGCTCCCTTGTCAATCATAGTGCGCTTGACGGTCATATTAATACATTCTACATGAACCAAAAGAGACACATAGTAGGGAAAGCGAGGTTGAAGTCCTGTGGTTTCAAATATAATCACAGAGGAAGAATCATCATCATTCAAACCAAGGGCAGAAAGCAATGCCTTCCTTTGCAAAGGACAACTCTGAAGCAATTCCAATGCAGACATCACACAAGGAGTGTGGCCCAAATCCTCGACAACTGAATAGTTCTGGGCAGCTCGGGCATTTAAATTATGCCCTGAATGCTTAAGGACTCCCTTAGGAATGTGAGGTGCAGTCTCAGGTTTATCCGTAGGTTTCTCAATGTGCAAAGGGGACCCTGGTGGATCAGGATCTTTGCCTAGGTTGGGTTGTGACGAACCATAATCTTTCGCACGGGTCACAACTTTCGCAGCACGGGCCATGTTAATGCACCCATGACCACTACCCTTCAGTGGATCATGATCATCACCAGACTGGTCATGGGACTTCGAGTTCATATTTTGATTATGCGATAAAGGGTTAGCTAGCACAGCTGGGCCCTGTGCCAAGAATCTCGAAGCTTCCTCAATACAAGGGCACAAGTAAGTGAGGTGATCGTCCTTACACAACTTGCAAGGGAACTTAACCTTACATTTAGCTTGCTTGTCCCCCCAGCATTTCAGCCGTTCTTGTCATTATTGTTAGAATTCCAATTCTTATTCCCACCCTTTCGATTATTTTTACCCTTTTTTCCATTCCGTCCGAGCTGCTGGTTACCCTTCTGGTCCGACGATTGCATAGAAAGTACACTCGTTGTTTGGGCAGGTTGAGAGGAATTCGTAGCTTGTCCCAAAGCAGATTGGTTGATTGACAATTGAATAACTTGTTTTGCAATCGAATCCACAGGTTTCGCACTCGCACAACCCACAATGCCATCGGCATGTGGTCTAGGTTTGACTTTGGGATCAAAACTGGAACGAGGAGCATTGGGAATAATATCATACAACAAACCGAACTGAGCATAAATCAAATCTAGTTCCTATGCCCTAAAAATTGCTTGTTCCTCATTCTGCACTCCAGATGTGGAAACATCCTTCTCTATATATGGCAATAACGACTTGAGGAACCACTCGAGGAGGAATTCTGGCGGTATAAAAGCTTTAATTAACCTCTTCCGTCTACGCCACTCTTGAATATGATCAAATATATGTGTGGCTTTATCTGGCCAAAATGTCGACAAGAGTTGAGTACCAACGTCATAACATAATGGTAGCTGGAAGTGATTAAGAAAAGTCATCACAAGATCGTCGAACAAAGCGAAAGCTCCCCTAGGTAACTTTATATACCACTTCGCGGCAAGCCCTGTAAGGGTGCGTTGAAATAGTCTCAAACGGAATGAGTTCTGATGTAAGGAATTCGAAGAGCACCATAGGTGAAACGTAGTAACATTTTCACTTAGATCATCTCCTGGTTTGCCCTCGAACTTAGGTATGTCTGAAGGAAGTTTGGTAGGGACAGCCGACCAAGCCAGGCCATGAGCCATAGGATTGTTCGTCAATCTCGATAAGTTAGGAAGATTGAGCATTGTGAGGAAAGAGATCTTAGGATGATGAGGTCGATGGACCTCTCCCTGATTCATATAGGGCTGATTACCACCATGGCCTTGGCCATAGTGTCCTCCTCCCATCTGACCCGTATAGGGTGGCGTGGAAGCACCATAGTGTGGTGGACGTTGACTAGTAGGAACTACAAAGCCATAATTAGGAGAGTAAGCAGGTTGTTGATACCCACCTCCATAAGGTGAAGAACCTTGTCCATAATTCGTCCCATAATAGGGTCCATAAGTCATCGCATGCGATGCCCCATGAGACACTCCATAGGTAGGAAGACACGCTTCGGAAGAAGGGATATACATCATGGAAGTAGGGATATACAACCTGGAAGTAGTAACATGACCTCTAGAAGTATGAACATAGCCTCCCGAAGCAATGGGCGGTATGTAAACCTGAGACACAATCAGTCTAGTAACCATAGTATGGACTTGACTCGTAGCCATGTGCCCACTCAAAGGACCATGCAAAAAAGGTGGAGGATTTACATTTGAATAACTAGGGACTGAGGATGAAGGAATCTAAGTAATAATGTACGTGCTACCGCCTATCATCACTCATCTCGGATCTGGTATCCTAATCGGATCGCTAACCCTAGACCTAGGAGGGATATGTGATGTAACTTCCACCACCGGGATGGAAGGTGCAATGTGACTAGTGCTCCTAAACCTCTCCACATGGTAAGGAATGAGAGTGCCCCCAGGCATAGTGTTAGGCTCAAAGTCGGATTCAGCATGAAATGTGAAATCATGTGTAGGGAAACCAGACATAGCATAACTACCGTACCTAGTGCTGGCGGGTTCAAAATGAGTCTCGGTGTCCTCTGGCATTCCATACCGGTGACATGTCAATGGAGAATCAACGCTAGAGTGAGTAGGTCTATCATGCATGGTTCCTATATTAGAAATCACAGGACCTAACTCATCCAAGTCGGGTGAAGGATCGTAAGTAGGAGTAAACTCCGCATCGTCTACACGAATGGGAGGAGGTGGTTCAGGAATATCCTCTAAATGGTCTCCCATGGTGTGTGAATCAATGTGTGAAATAGTCCGCCTGGACTGTCTAGGTCTCTCTCCCAAAGGAGGAGGAGAAGTAGAAGGCAGAAGTCCTCCTAAACGACGAGAATGGTGAGGAGCCGCACTCGAATCCATAATGACTCAAAAAATAGAAAAGACTCTCTATTTACGTAAACCCTTGGCCAACTATCATGCATAGAGAAACCACTAATAAAATATAAATCCAAATGCAGGCAAACAAGGGCTGGATAAATGAGCTTTCGAATGAAGCAGGTATGTCTCACCTAGGAGAGGCTTGAGACTCCCATACACAACAAGTGGAGGTACATAACTAATTATTGTGGCCCTCTGCTTCAACGCGTAAAGCGACTGTGCTGTCTAACCCCAACCTGGCCAAGACACCTATAAAATAACCCCTACAAAGTACCCCCTCGATATCCTAGGTAAGGCCACAAAGGTCACCTCAATATAATCAATGCTTAGGCGGACAGTCGTAGGCGGGATTGACCATATGGGTAGGGTAGCAAAGCCTGAAACTCTCGAAAGAGCCCCCAGATATGAATACAATCCTGGAAATATCTCTGGTGCTACTCATTTATGACTAGGGGTCATCGCAATCACTAACTACTCACACTGCCTCGTGCTTAACTCCCTTTTGAGAGGAGGATCCTGAGAAACACTGGTTATACCAAGGATTTCACACACTCACCTGGATAGACACATACATGTTGTTGTTTAGTGATCTTGGAGAATTAACTTACAATGAACTATTACAAGATCCTAAAACCTAAGCTTGTTGGTGCACCCTAGAAAAGAAAAAAGTGTAATTCATTTTAATTTAGCATTTATTTTAATTGGCTTTATTACTCACAATAGGGATATGGCTGTGCAACTAATGGTGTTATGACACAACATGAAGTAAAATGCACACCTAATAATCAATACAAATGCATTGTGTCCATGAAAGCAGGGTATGCTACTACGTGAAATGCACAATTTTTCTTCAAATGATGAATGCAAACTTTTCCTATATGAAGTCCTAACTAGTACTCCAAAGAAAATCTAGTGCAAGTACAATGCAAAGATGCAAAACGCAATGCATGATGATAAGCAAATGTTTTTGGATTTTTTGAAATAAAATGAGATGAAAAAAGCAAAAGAATGATTCTATGACCCCTAGACTCTGCAAGCAAACACAAATAGCATTCAAGCAAAGCACTAAATTAAAAGAACTCTAATGCACTAATCTCAAACAAAAAATCAAAAATTCCATGACAAGAACCTTCTTAAAAATAAATTTAGCCTAAAAAAAACGTTTCTGGTCAGAAACAGAGGTCTAAACAGACTTAGGCAGTGCCAAAGGAGACTCAGCAAATATCATAATTCACCCAGCAACCAATTAACTCCCACAAAAAGGAAAAAGCAAGGGCATATGTGACTGTTCGCAGTAAACCCATGTGTATACGCGGAAATCGCAGAGAAAACCGTGTGTATACACGACTGTGAGTTAAAAACTCGCGTACAGGAAGAAAGATGCATAAAATCAAGGAAAATAGGCAGGCTGAGACAAACTTCACACCAATCAGACACTACCAAGCATACATACCCCTAGAACCAACACAGAAACAAGGGAGAAAGAGCAATTCAAATTCATTGAATGCCGATAAAACAACCCCCAAAGGACAACTACTAGGAACCCCCCAGCGGAGTCGCCAATTCTATTACAGAGAGAAATTCCTATGGCTTGGGGTACCACAACAGATAGCTTGACTCCAGAAATCAATCCTTTCCAATATGCAATAGAAATTAAATGTCTAACACTAGAGGATCAAACCTCGTACCTTATTCTGGACGGTTGAAGTAGATCCCCGTTGAGCTTTCCAATCTTCAGCTTGAATTGATAGATTACTTCCTCAACAACAAGTAAACAATACAAGCATTCTATATATCATGGTGTTAGATCTATTCTATCATATATAATCAATAATGTATAAGCATTTGACATAATCCCATGGATAAAATATTCATTCAAACATACATTATTGGATAGGAAAATATATTTCTATTAATATAAATCAGAGATTACAAGATACAACCTCTGACGGCACGTCTACGAGCTGGAGAAACTGAATCCCCCACTTGGGCCTCCACCACCTCAATCCTCCATCTCTCGATAGCAAGCTCACAAGCAGAAGGCAAGCTTGGGAAGAACACACTAGTGCTCCAAGGGACAAAGGGATGCATACTCCAGCATAAGTTCCGACAACAATGGACTATAGTTTCTTTGCTCTCAATTCTCTCTTCCTTTTTCCTTCAATGTACCAAGGGGTTCCTTATATAGCTTTCAAAGGGGTGATGAAAGGTCAAATCCGAGCGATCTCAAGGCATAGGGAAGGCTGGGAGTCAAATGAGTCGGATCCATGTCAAGGAAAACTCCAAAAGCATTTGGATTATGCACACATCCCGATGTACGAGGTTTTATTGGTCAAACCCATGTATATACGCGCTTATAGGTTTAAAAGTCGTGTGTATCATTTTTCATATGTTTTTAGGGATGATCAAGGAAACATCAAAGGACAAAAGATGGTCCATGGGGTCTAAGGAGTTTGCAGCGGGACAGGGGAAGGCCATACAAAGTGTGATTCACCTGGAGTGGTGAAATCAGCTATAACAAAACCCCGACAAACTCAGTCTAGACCGTGGGGCTGAAGCCATACTATTGGCATTGGGAAGGATCGCAGGTTTAACATCACTCCACCAGGACTCAAGGACAATGATGTTCTATGTCGTAGAGTGCACATGACCTATGATATATGACTAGAGTACTTCACTGCTAAGCAACATGAAGGAGCAACTCAGTGACTGCAAGATGGGTAGGGTACGAAACTTTGGGTTTTGTATCATATTGAGTACATTATTTTTCGAACGGGTGCCAGGGCTAAGCCCTAGAATTGACATTGCTCCACATGGATTTAGGGATTCAGCTCAGCTATTCTGGGCCAATGTCATGCGGCGACTGGGAGGGGGAAGGGTGGCTAACCCTTATCCAATGGACTTCTTCCTCTAGTGGCGGAGATAGATTGTCGCTATAGATGGCTATCCCTATGTAGGGATCGAATTCTGTGGAGATCCAGATATGCCCCTACCACTAGGAGTAGCATATGGAGACATAGGTAATGAATCCCAACTCACTTTTGTTTTTTGAATTATAATTTTTTTTTTGTTTTTTGATATATGAAATCAAAAGACGTGTTTTTGGTGTGATGAAATATAGCTATACTCTATCATGTACATGCATATGTGGGACCACGACGGCCAGATGGATTTCCTCGTCATCGACAGAGAGGAAGAGGTGATGATATCATGGGTGTGGATGTGGAGCAGACGCTCCAAATAATTCACACAAATTTCGTTCGCTTGACACAAAGGGTTCTCATGGCGCAAGTTGAGGAATTGACTGAGGCCATGCAGCGCTAGGTGGTTGGAGTACCATGGGCATGGGTTCAGTTATTTCATTGGCTAGCTAGAGCTATGGTGTGCTACATGATTAGCATCCTCCTCCACCTCAGGCTTAGAGACCTGGGTGTATATTTTTGTATGACCGTCTAGAATAATTCAGTGGCTTGGAAGCCCCAATTTTGTATATGACACTTATGTATTATGATGTCACCTTTTTTGGACTTAATGAAAAATATTTATGATGATCAATTATTATTATATTTACATGTGTAAAATGTGTTTGTGAAATTATTTTATCATCTGTAAAACAAATTCCAATCTAGTACATAGTTAGCATATGAATCAACAATCTTCATTAAAATTTCCTAACATGATACACGCAAGAATCTTCATAACAATGATGGATCCCTAACATGATACAAGACATTAAGTTGTGAGACCACTAACTGCGAATCAAGATGTACCTCAAGAGAATGAACACCATGTGAAATGGAACCACACAATAACTTAATCACAACACTATATTCAACAACATTGTTTGACGAAGGCCGTAAACATACACCTCCTGAAGACAACACTTGACCCATAGGAGTATAAATCACCCAAAAAGCAGAAGATAAGTTTTAAGTGTGGCGGCTAGCACCATCAACAAGTCATATGTAAACCAAAGATTCGATCGACATATTCCATAACAAACAAAATCTAATCAACAAACCCGATCACCATAACAAGACCAAACTACTCTATGCAAAATGTACAATAATATACAAAAATCAGCCCTGACTAAAGATCGTGCATTGCATTTCTTAAGATAGAGCCCATTTTTAGGCTCCGCCAAGGATGTCCCTTCATAATCAACCATCTAAGGATAATTTTAGCCCAGTGGGCTATTTTTCCATGTTTTTCTCCCAAAAACCATTTTCCATTTTCCATTTTTTGAAGCCCTGTTTCTCCCAATTTTGATGGGGTAAAATTTTTTCACCCTAAAAATTGCCAAATTATTATATAAACGATATAAAATACTTGGAAATTGAAATATTTTTTGAAAAATATCGCCAATCATTTGATAGTTGGCGTTTTAAGAATTGGTAATATTCGCCAACATTTATACACTTTTAAATAAGTATGGTTCCTTAAAATCATCCTTGCAACCAACTCATAGGCGCCTTTCTATAAGACATGCTTGACCACATAAGGACCATGCCACATCGGGTCAAACTTTCCTGCCCCCAAGGGTTCCTTAGCTTGATCCCACAAAAGGACCAAGTCATCTTCACTAAACCTCCAATGATGGACAGAATTATCATACTGGACCTTAACGTGACACTTTTTGACCTCAAGAGCCACTAAAGCATCTCGACGTTGCTCATCAAGCTACTCCAAGTGGACTAGATGTTCTTCCAATGTGGAAGTCTCTAGTAAAATCTCCACAACTAGCTTCAAAGAAGGGATGTCACCTTCAATCGGTAATACTGACTCCACCCCATGCACAAGATGATAGGGAGAAAAACCAGTGGTAGTCTTGATCGTAGTTCTATAGGTCCACAAAGTAGGATACAACATGATATGCCAATTAGTATTGCTTTGTGCGATGGTTTGTTCAAAAATGGGCTTAAGTGACTTGTTCACTACTTCAACCTATCCATTCACTTGAGGATAATAAGAAGAGGGATGCTCTTGCTTATACCCTAACATCAAAGACAACTCTTCCATCATTTTTTATTTGAAAGTGCCTGCCATTGCCAGTGACAAGCTCCCTCGAAATACCGAACTGGGTGATAATCTGGTTAAATATGAAATGCATGGGTGTTTCACTGTCATATTTGATAGTGGGCATATCCTCTTTCCATTTCATGAAGTAATCAACAGCCACAATAATATGATGGTACCCCCCAGCCGAAACTGGGTTACAATCCATAAAATTGACTCCCCACTTAGTGAAGGGACGAGTGGTGATAATGGGATGCAAAGGGGCAAGACCCGAGTGCATATTCCGTGCAAACACCTGGAAAGGGTGGCACCTCTTGACCGTATTAACACAATATTTAAATATGGACGGCCAAAAATAACCCGCTCTCAAAATTTTTTGGGCTGTAGAAAGCCTAGATAAATGACCACCACACGCCCATCCATGGAAATCATTAAGCACAACCTAATCCTCCTCATGAGTTAAGCAACGACGTAAAATGGAATCAACCCCATGACGGTACAAAGTATCTTCCATTATGAGGTAGTTCTTTTCTACGTGATGTAGTTGTTGATGCTCATCTCGCGAGAGGTGAGTAGGAACCTTCAATGTTTGGAAATAGAAAATAATATCCCCGTACCAAGGGTCTGCAGTTGAGATGAGAAATATATGCTCATCAACAAGAGAATCCTCATGAACCCTCCCTTCATCCAAATTGTAAAATCTAATACGAGCTCAGCAAATATTAATGATTTTGTCAATTTTTCCAAAACAAACTCGAGATCAAACGCTTGCAATATCACAATTCATTTATTATACTCCCCCCCAATCATCCTTCTGGTGAGGACGAATTGAAATGGATTAATGTGAGCTATGACCAAATTTTGGCAAAGGAGAATGAAATGCCTCAAACACTGAAATGCATGGACGGTGGCTAAGGCTAGCTTCTCAACATGGGTATAACGAAGTTTCACATCAATAAGGCTTCGGCTAACATAATAGATGACATGCTCATGGAGCTCCTCATCCTCTTGAACCAAGACCACACCAATCATCTCTTGAGACGTGACCACATAAATCAAGAAGTCATGGCTATAGTCTGGTGGACTTAGCATGGGGGCCGAGGTCAAGGATTTCTTCAAAGAATTGAAAGACTCCTATGCTTGCTCATCCCAATAAAAAGGGGTTCTTTTCTTCAATAAATGCATGAAACCCTTGGTCAAATTGGAAAAATTGACCATGAACCTTCGCAAGAAGTTCACCATTCCTTGTAAACATTGAAGATGTCGAATGTTACATGAGAGGGAAGTTGAAGTATTGCCTCAACCTTAAAGGGATTGACTCTAATGCCCTCCTTGGACACAATGAATCCTAGTAAATGGCCAACCTTCACACAAAATATGCACTTATGAGGATTTAACCGAATCTGATAATGACATCATCTTTCAAAAACCAATCTCAAATGATAAGGATGATGAACTCTCAAGCAAGAGTGAGTAGCTAGATCATCCAAATACACTTCAATAATATTTTTAAGATCATGAAAGTCAAAGTTCATGGCCTATTGAAACGTAGCTCCAGAGTTTTTAAGGCTGAAGGGCATCTTTTGCTATGCAAAAGTTCCCCAAGGACAAATAAATGCAGTCTTATGTTGGTTCTCAGGTTTAATCTATATCTGATTATATCTAGAGAAGCCATCCATAAAGGAGAAAACCTCACTTCCTGCACACTCATCCAAAATTTGATCAATAAATGGTGTAGGGAAATTGTCTTTAGGACAGGCATGGTTTAAATCATGAAAATCAGTGCATATCTGGATCGTTCCCTGCTTCTTATCCATTGAAATGGGATTTGAACCCCACTCTGTCAAGGGAACGAGATTGATGAAACCAGCTTTGAGTATCTTCTCTATCTCTTCTTTAATATCAGGCACTTTTCTAGGATTCATGGCACACAAATGTTGTCAAACCCGCTTGGCATCCGGATAGGTTTTAATTTCATGTTTGATAATGCGAGGGTATATTCCCAGAATCTCTTCGTATGACCAAGCAAAAACATCGTGAAATTCATTAAAAATATCGGTGTACTAATTAATCTCATAGAGGTAACAATCTACCCCAATGTACTTGCATATTGTACATCTAGTTCCTACCCAACAAAAGATTGTAGTCGAGGAGTGCATCAACCACCTCAACCTCGATCACAATAGTCTTCCCCCTCAATTGGACCTCCAGGGAAGGAAGTATACCATGCGGCTGAAATGATCTTCCATCAAATGCAGTCAACATGTTCATAGATTTAGACAACGTGGGAGAACCTAAGCCCTTCCAACAGGCCAAAGACATCACGAAAGCAGCAACGGCTTCGTCAATCACTGTGCGCTTGATGGTGTGGTTTAAATACTCTACGTGAATGAGAAGAGACACATAGTAAGGAAAGCAAGGATGGATTTCATGAGTTTCAAATTTGATCACGGAAGGAGAACTATCATCACCAACCCCAAGAGAAGACAACAAGGCATTCCTTTGCGGAGGACAAGTCTGAAGCACTTCTAATGTAGACATCGCACAAGGAGTCTGGCCCAAATCTTTGACAATTGAATAGTTCTGCATGGCTCAAGGATTATGATTGTGCCTCGAGCACTTTAAGACTCCCTTAGGAATGTGAGGCAGAGCTTTAGGCTTATTCATAGGCTTTTCAATTCGCAAAGAGCTCTCAGGTGGAGCAGGTTCTTTCCCAAGGTCTGGTTGTGACGTACCATAGTCTTTTGCATGCATCACAACATTTTTAGCTTTTAGCATGTTGATGCAACCATGGCCACTAGTGGCATCCATTGGGTTTTGAGTTCCACTAGATGGAATACCAGGATCCACGGTCCTCGAGTTCATTTTTTGATTATTTGGTAAAGGATTTGTAAAGACAACTGGGCCCTATGCTCTAAACTTCGAGGCATTTTCCATAAGATGGCACAAGTGAGTGAGTTGGTCATCCTTACACAATTTTCAAGGAAATTTTACCTTCCGCTTAGGCTTCTTGTCCCCCCAACATTATTTGTGTTCTTGTCATTGTTATCATTATCATTTTTATTCCCACAGTTTCGATTATTTTTTCCTTTCTTTTTATTCCTTCCAGGTTGTTGGTTACCTTTTGGTTTTGAGGATTGCAATGAAAGTACATCCGCCAATTGGGTAGGAAGAGATGCAGCCGTAGCATGTTCCGACACAGACTAGTTAAGCTATAACTGGCTCACTTGTTTCGTAGCCAAGTTCGTAGGTTTGGTAATTGTGGAGCCAACAATACCATTGGCATGTGGCCCAGGTTTAAACTTGGGGTCGAAATTGGATCGTGGAGCATTAGGTATGATCTCATAAAGGATCCCATACTGAGCATAGATCAAGTCCAACTGTTGGGCACTAAAAATATCTTGGTCCTCATTTTGAACTCTGGATGTGGAAACATCCTTTGCAATATAAGGTAATAATGACTTCAGGAACCATTCTAGAAGAAACTATGGTGGTATAAAGGCTTTAATTAATCTCTTCTGTCTATGCCACTCTTGAATGTGATCCAAAATTTAGGTGGCTTTTTCTTGCTGAAATTTCGACAAGAGTTCGGTACCAGCGTCGAAACACATGAGTAGCTGGAAGTGATCAAGAAAAGTCATCATTAGGTCATTGAACCAAGTATAACCCCCCCAGGTAACTCTATATACCTTTTCATGGCAGGACCCATGAGGGTGCATTGAAATAGTCTCAAACGAATAGAACCATCATTCAAGGAGTTCAAAGAGCACCAAAGATGGAAGGTCGTGCCATGCTCACCAGGATCTTCACTGATTCAGGAGGATCCAAGAAAGAAAAATTTTTGAAGTCCTCCAATCTTAGCAAAACTAGAACTAGATCGAAGGGCTCATCGAGACGATTCCAACGGCATTTGTTTCACCTCAAACAGACTCCGTATGAGAAAGTCATCGCATTCTATTCTATAAGGTCAACAGGCAAAATTGGCAAAAAGAGGTGCCACATGGCACCACTGACAGGGTGACATGTGGCATCCATACTGTACAAACATGATGACATGGCACCACTGACAGAGTGACACATGGCATCCGTATGGTACGAAAAAGGTGACATGGTAGGTGTATGGACCAATCACAAGGTGACACATGGCAGTACGGATCCGAGCTGGCATACTGCTGACTAGGCGTACGGACGGTGACGCGGCAGTATGAGCAGTGACTAGGAGATTGATTGGACACTGACTAGGCATGAGGTAGGCCAATCCTAGGCCACCATGTGGCAGCACAGGATTGGCCAATATGTCTAATGCAAAATTAATGTGCATCCATGGGGTTCGACCCCGTGACCTCTGGTTTGGTTGCACAACGTCTTAGTCAATAGGCCACCGCATGTTGTTTCGATCCGGAATGGGGAACAATTTTTTTAAACTTGAACCATGTTTGAACCTACGTTTGAACGGAGCTCCGACCGGCCTGATCACGCACCATGCCACTTGAGGGCCGCTCCGTTGGGCGCTGTAGTATGTGGAGCCCGCGCCAGCACATAAAACACCACTCTTTTAACATGTGCTTTTTAAACAAACTTTGTTATGGCGTTAAAGTGGGTTTTAAAACATTATACCTTATTTCACATAGAGGAGCCACCACATGGGATGCGCCCACTCCTTACCACGTGATTTTTAAAAACTTTTGTTATGGTTTTTAAAGTGGGTTAAAAACAAAATTTATTGTTAGGGAATGGCTACAAAAGTGGGTTTTGCAAATGGATAAAATGCCACCTAATGTATGTTGGAGCGCCACCACAAATGGCATAACGAACTTTGGGTTAAGATTAAAAGTGGGTTTGTATGATAATATGGTTGTAACCATATTAAAAACCAACCAAAAGGGCATGCCATTTTAAAAGGTATTTTAAATATGTTTGTTTATTATTTATTAAAAATCCCAACCACATGAAAACCAACTTGGAGAAGTTGTAACCAAGGCCAAGATAGGCAAATTAGTTGCAACCAAAGGAATCCATGAGAGTCATGTGAAGAAGGGCAAGCCAACCTATATAAACCCATTCATTTTCCATTTTCCACTCATGCTTTGGAGTGGATACTTTGTAGCTAAAGGAGAGAAGGGAGATTACGTAGCTCTGCAGGAGGAATGTATGAGTGTTTATACTCGTTTTACACCGTCTTCAGGCTTCGGAGTTGTTGGAAGCAGTCTTGTTGTGTTTTGGGCAGCAGTTCTCTTCCTGAACATTGTCACCAAGGTATCATTGTATCATTGCCATGTATTTTTCCTTATGTTGAGATTATAGATCGGCCCTCCTATTGAGAAGCAGGCCCGGAGACGTAGTCCATCCTGGACTAACTCCGTTATCAACTTGTTGTCTTTATGTGCATGTTGTCTATGCTGTTTGGTTCTCTTCTTATGGATTTGTGAGCTTCATTCATGCTCTTTATGCAATTCATGTTAACGTCATAGAGTAGCAAAGATCTTGTTTTCGGATCTTGTGGTATCAGAGCAGGACTATTTGATGTTGGATTGTGAGTGTGGATGCTCACGAGGGCTAAACTGCAAGTTGGTGAGGGTACATTAGAGCCTTACAATTCCGAGATCGGACATGCACACCGAAGGAGGAAGATGGATTCTAATGATGCCCGCACCGAGATGGAGGAAAACTTTCACAAGGTATTCTACATGATGGCCAAAAAGGTAGACAAGTTGTTTGTAGACTATGAAAAATGCATGGCAAAAGAAAGAAAAGGCAGTGAAGTAAAGAAGGAAGACAAAGAAGTGATGGACGAAGGAAACACTTCATTTAACCAAGGAGGAGGTGGCGAAGAGCCTCTTGAGCCTCCCTCTTCACCTTCAGCTTCAAGCACAAGTTCAAGTGCTTCTTCCTCATCTCATTCTCAGCATTCCAAGGTTCCTCACAAAGAACCTCAAAAGAAGCCCTTATTGAAGCTCAATGTGAAATATGATTTGCCCATGTTCAATGGGGAAGAGAATGCAGAGAAGTTAAACAATTGGATAAGGCAAATTGAGGTCTATTTCCGAGTCCAGCAGATCAAATAAGAAGATGTGAAGATTCAGTTGGCTTCACTTTGGCTGACAGGCACCGCACTTGTATGGTGGGAAAGCAAGCTTCAGCAAGGTAGCAAACAAATGGGTAATCTTCTGTCATCGTGGTCTGCTTTCATTTCTGCTTTACGTAAGAAATTTTATCCGTTGGGTTATGTTCAAAAGGCTATGATGGATTGGCAAAGTTTTAGATAAGGAAAGGGTCAGAGTGTTCAGAATTTTACTGAAGAATTTAGAAAGAAATATCTAGAGTTTAATATTTCTTTAGATTCTCCTGACACTCTTTTGAAGTACATTGGTGCTCTTCATAATTATCTACGCCATACTTTGCTGTTGTTGAATCTTACTAGTGTGGATGAAGCAAGTGTTCATGCTACTCATCTTGAGAGCAGGGGGGATCATTTGCAAGAAGACCATCAGAAGAAGCCTTTCAAACACAACAACAACCACAATTTCAAGAAAAAAGACAAGAGCAAGAAGACAGCCATTGCCAAGAAGGAAGGAGGAAAGCTCCATTGCAACCATTGCGAAACTGATGGGCATGATGAAGAAAGTTGTTGGAAATTTCATCCTGAACAGAGGCCAAAGCATTATGGAAGCAAAAAGAAGAAAAATACCATTGCAATAGCGCAACGAGATTTGGGTTCCGACTCAGGTGACTAAACCATGATTATAGCCGTGGGAATGCAAGGTAACAAAACTCCTCATACTGGTTCAAGTTCTACTCATGTTTCTAAAGAAAATGATAAAAGAAGAAGTGAGTTGTTTCAGATCAGAGTGTCTAAGCATACAAAGATTGAAACATTATTTGATCCAGGTTCTAAAGTAAATTTGGTCTCAGAATCAGTTGTTAAGAAGTTGGGCATACAGACTAAGCCTCACCCCAAGCCTTATCCTCTTGGATGGGTATGTGATAATGCTAAGCTACAGGTGACTAAGAAATGCTGGTTAAGGTTTACTATTGCTTCAAAGTTGATCGATGAGGTGGACTTAGATGTTGTTCCTCTTGACATCTGTGGTATCGTATTGGGAATCCCATACTTGTATGATCGACAAGCAGTATTCTTCTGTCATGAGAACAAGTACCATCTCACCAAAAATGGGGTGGAGTACATCATGAGAGCTCACAGTATGAAGGCTAACACCACTCTTGTTAGTGTAGGATAGATGAAGAGACTCATCAACACTAATAAGAGATACATGCTCATGGTTGTGAGAGCAAAAGATGCTGAAGCATCCGATGCTTTCAAAGGTTGTGATCCTTCTCATAAAAAGGCTATGATTGATATTGTGGCTAACTATGATGAAATATTTCAGGAACCTACAGGTTTTCCTCCCAAAAGGGAGATTCAACATGAGATTCATCTCCAGCAGGATGCCCCTCTTCCTAATGTGGGCATGTATAGGTTGTCTGCAGTTATCAAGTACAAGAAGGGTACTAGTAACAAAGTGGCAGATATGCTTTCTAGACCTCCTATTGTTGCATCTATTGTCTTGAAAAATGATTCTTTATCCCATGAAAGTTATATTGAGCAGTATGCTACTGATGATGATTTCAAGAAGATTTATGAGAAGCTAACCAATGGCACACAGGTGGAAGACTACTATTTGTAGGGAAAGTTGCTCCATCATTTGGGCAAGTTATGTGTTCCTATCAGTGAAAGAGTCCATGTAATACAAGAAGCTCATACTTCTCTTGTATCAGGGCATTTTGGGGTAGGTAAGACTTTGGCTCATTTGTAAAGACTTGTGTATTGGCCTCGCATGAAAGACATTGTAACAAAATATGTAAAGGGGTGTGTGATGTGCTCTACTTTTAAGCCCACTAATAGAAAATTAGGGCTGTACTCACCACTTCCTGTTCCTTCCCATCCTTGGGAAAGCATTTCCATGGATTTTGTGGGGGGTTTGCTTATGTCTAGGAGGGGTCATGACTACTTGTATGTGGTCATGGATAGGTTTAGAAAGATGTGTATTCTTATTCCATGTAAAAAGCAGGTCACTGCAGAGCAGGCTGCTTCTCTTTTCTTTCAGCATCTATGGGTTCACTTTGGACTTCCTACGTCCATTATCTCGGATCGGGACTCCCGATTCCTTGGAGAGTTTTGGACAAAGTTATGGTGTATGATGGAAACCAAGCTGAAGAGGAGCACCACTTTCCATCCACAGACCGATGGACAGATAGAAATAGTCCACAGGACATTTGTCCATTTGCTTCGAGGCTATTGCAACAAGAATCCTAAGTTATGGGATGAACAGATCCAGTATGTGCAGCATGCCTACAACAGGGCTATGCATTCTTCCACTCAGAGCTCGCCATTTGAGACATGCTTTGGGTACTTGCCAAAGACTCCATTGGACTTGACTTATGGGAGAGAGGTTGATTCAAGCGCTTCCAAGGATGAAGACAAAGCCCGTAGGCTCATTCAGAGAGTTCAACAGGTATATCAAGTAGTGCAAGAGTAGTTGGAGAAGAGTCAAGCCCAATACAAGTCTCGCCATGACAAGCATAGAGTTGATCATCAGTTTCAGGTGGGATATCAAGTGTGGCTTCACATCAGCAAGGAGAGGATGAAAGGAGAAGGCAAGAAGCTCAAGCCTATTAGATATGGTCCCTTCACCATCTTGGAGAAGATTGGGATGAATGCTTTTCACTTAGAGCTACCGCCATACATGCAGATCTACTCTGTGGTGAATGTGGAGAACTTGAAACTCTATGAGCCTCCCATGATCATGGATAAAAGGGAGAATACCTCATTGCCATTAGTTGATGAATTTTCTCCTGAGTACATGGATGAGCTAAAGGAAGATGTCATCTTGGACAGAAGGACAAGGACTTCTTGTAGAGGTGATGTTGATTATCTTTGAGTGGGCATCAGAGGCACTCATCCAAGCAAAGCCAAGTGGATCGAGAAGGAGAAAGTGAGGGAGCAATTCCCTCACCAATCTGTTGATTAGTAAAGGATTTTGGAGGCCAAAAGCTTCTCAGTGGGGTGGAATGATCCAGGAGGATCCAAGAAAGAATTTTTTTTTAAGTCCTCCAATCTCAGCAAAACCAGCACCAGATCGAAGGGCTTGTCGAGATGATTCCAACGACGTTTGTTTCACCTCAAACGGACTCCATATGAGAAATTCATCGCATTCTGTTCTATAAGGTCAACAGGAAAAATTGGCAAAAAGAGGTGCCACGTGGCACCACTGACAGGGTGACACATGGTGTTGGGACGCTTACCCTAAGGATTATTAGTTTTGGTAACTCCACGGTTGTTTGTAAGTAGAGTTACAGGTCAAAATAGTCTTAGGGGTGTCGGGGTAAGTCAAAACCCCTTTTTGTAATAAACCCATGGTTTAAATCCAGGGTTTAGGGTTTTTTGGTGCCCATGGTTTGAAGCCATGGTTTTGTAAATAGTGCATTATAAATAGGCACTTGTGTAAATAAGAAAGGTTAGGTTTTATGATGTAAGAAATACTAAGGCGAAGTTAAGGCAGATTTTGTAAGGAAAGGTTAAGTCCCAGCTGTGTGTGTGGATGACCTCTGCAGCTGTGTGCGCAGAGGCCTGCTGCTGTGTGCGCGGCTGTTAAGGACTGAAGGGATCTGCAGCTGAGTGCGCAGATCAAACTGTGGTTTTGTAGCAAGTTGAATAAAACACAGTTTGTGGACGTAGCCCCTACACTGGGGGTGAACCACGTTATATTTGGTGTTGTGGTTTCTTGTGTTGTTTCTATTTCTATTGTCTTTTATGCATTAATAACTGTATACATTTGATAACTTAGATCACTGCTAATAACAAGCTTCGCTGTGAATTCCCTGTAGTGGGTTAAGTAAGTCACGGTTGTTTATCTATCTGCGAAGTTGTATAAAAGTGAATGACACAACTGTGTAATTATTGATTAATAAGTTAGTAAAGGCTAAGGTATAGTAATATCCCTCTCTACTTGCAAAAACCTGATTCTGCGGCACCCCATTGCTGTTTCGGGTGAGACTGCAACCTGTGCGCAGGTTGTTGCCAAAAGGGCCAACACAGTGGGTCTTTTGTTGGTGCGACATAAAAGGATTAAACCCAGGTCTGCCCTATTTCCCAACACATGGCATCTATACTATACAAACATGATGATGTGGCACCACTGACAGGGTGACACATGGCATTTATATGGTACAGATAAGGTGACATGGCAGGTGTATGGACCAATCACAAGGTGAAACATGGCAGTATGGATCCGAGTTGGCATACTGCTGACTGGGCATATGGACGGTGACGTGGAAGTACGGGAAGTGACTGGGCATTTGACTAGATGCTGACTGGACATGAGGTAGACCAATCCCAGGCTTCCATGTGCACGGGATTGCCCAATATGTCTAATGCAAAAGTAATGTGCATCCACAGGGTTCGACCCCGTGACCTTCGGTTTGGTTGCACAACGTCTTAGCCAACAGGCCACTGCGTGTTGTTTCGATCCGAAATGGGGAACAATCATTTTAAACTTGAACCACGTTTGAACCTACATTTGAATGGAGCTCCGACCGGCCTGCTCACGCACCATGCCACTTGGGGGCCGCTTCGTTGGGCGCTGTAGCATGTGGAGCCTGCGCCAGCACATAAAACACCACTCTTTTAACATGTGCTTTTTAAACAAACATTGTTATGGCGTTAAAGTGGGTTTAAAAAAATTATACCTTATTTCACATGGAGGAGTGACCATGTGGGACGTGCCACCTCCTTACCCTGTGCTTTTTAAAAACTTTTGTTATGGTTTTTAAAGTGGGTTAAAAACAAACTTTATTGTTTGGGAATGGCTACAAAAGTGGGTTTTGCAAATGGATAAAATACCACCTAATGTATGTTGCAGCGCCACCACAAATGGCATAACGAACTTTGGGTTAAGATTAAAAGTGGGTTTGTATGATAATATGGTTGTAACCATATTAAAAATGAACCAAAAGGGCATGCCATTTTAAAAGGCATTTTAAATATGTTTGTTTATATTTATTAAAAATCCCAACCACATGAAAACCAACTTGGAGAAGTTGCAACCAAGGCCAAGATAGACAAATTAGTTGCAACCAAAGGAATCCATGAGAGTCATGTGAAGAAGGGCAAGCCAACCTATATAAACCCATTCATTTGCCATTTGCCACTCATGCTTTAGAGTGGAGACTTTGTAGCTAAAGGAGAGAAGGGATATTGCGTAGCTCTGCAGGAGGAAGGTACGAGTGTTTATACTCGTTTTACACCGTCTTCAGGCTTCGGAGTTGCTGGAAGCAGTCTTGTTGTGTTTTGGGCAGCGGTTCTCTTCCCGAAAATTGTCGCCAAGGTATCATTGTATCATTGCCATGTATTTTTCCTTATGCTGAGATTCTAGATCCGCCCTCCTATTGAGAAGCAGGCCCGGAGACGTAGTCCATCCTGGACGAACTCCGTTATCAACTTGTTTTCTATGCCGTTTGGTTCTCTTCTTATGGATTTGTGAGCTTCGTTCATGCTCTTTATGCAATTCATGTTAACGTCATAGAGTAGCAAAGATCTTGTTTTCAGATCATTCACCGGACTTCCCTTTGAACTTTGGAATGTCTGAAGGAATTTTGGTAGGGACTACCGGCTATGCCAGGTTATGAGATATAGTATTGTCTGTCAATCTCAACCAATTAGGTATATTCAAAGTTGGAAGGAAAGGGAGCCTAGGTTGAGCTGGTTGGTTCCACGCTCCTTGATAGGACTAGTTTGCATAAGGATGATTTCTATATACACCATGGCCTTGGCCAGTGGGATAGTAACCTCCTCCCATTTGACCCATAAAGGGTTGCATGGAAGCATTGTAATTTGGAGTACTATGAGAATGAGGTGCTACAAAGCCATAATTAGGAGACTGGTACACTGGTTGATACCCAGATCCATAAGGTGGATAGTTTTTTTTTGTAAGATGGTATGTAAGAAGGTACATAATAGGTTCCATAAGCTAGAACATGATATGGTCCATGGGAAGGTCCATAATATGGTCCATAGGAAGATACATTTCCTACTGACACGTAAGGAGGCACATGGCATTGTGACACTATAGTGTGAGAAGAAGTAGAACAAACATGGCTAACAACGGATATTCGGCATGAAGGCCCACTATAGTTAGGAGGAGGATGCATTGTCAAAAAAACATTTGAAGGGATTGGTGCTGAAGACAATAGAATATGTGAAGGAATATAACTTGTGCTCCAAATATTCACATGTCTAGGTTTTGGTCCCCGAATGGGAACACTAGTGCTAGGTCTAGGGGGTGTGTGTCAAGAAACCTCCACCGCAGGGATGGAAGGTGTAATGTTACTAGAGATACCAAAAATATTCACCTAGAAAGGAATAGAAGTGCCTCTAGGTGTAGCACCAGGGTCAATACTCAATTCGTCATGGGGTGTCGGATTGATCTTGGGAATATCAATCATGCCATACCTAATAGTTCTAGTGCTAGTGGATGACTGGTGAGTCCTCATTTCCCAGAAACCAATACCAGAGATTAGGGTGTGTGGAATTTGTGAATTGTGAAATATATTCATGTGATGGTCCAATCGAATGAATACTAGACCCTACCAAAGTCCCATATGTGCTTGCAGGTTCATCCTCCCATACGTGATGGGGAAGCTCAGGGATCTCCAGAATCTCATGCTCATGGTCACCCATAGTGTGTGAATCAAAGTGAGAATGATTTTTCCTGAACTATCTGGTTCTCTCTCCCAAAGGAGTAGGAGACGTAGAGGGCAGGATTCCTGCTAAATGACAAGAATGGTGAGGTGCCACACCCAGATCCATAATGACTCAACAAAAAGAAAAGACTTGATCTAGCTAAGAAAATCTAAGCAATCTAGCGTGCACAGAGCATACACCTAAGAAAATCTAAAGAAAAAACACAAGCAAAACAAGGGTAGGATATATGAGCTCCCGAATGAAGCACGTATGTCTCTCCTAGGAGAGGCTTGAGACTCCCATACACAACAAGTGGAGGTTCGTAACCAATAATAGTGGCCCTCAACTTAAACGCATATAGAAACTATGTTTTCTGACCCTTACCTGGCCAGGACACCTGCAGAATAACCTCTGTAAATACCCCCTCAATACCTAGGTAAGGAAACTAAGGTCACCTCAATATAATCAATGCTCAGGAAGACAGTCGCAGTTGGAATCGACTATGTGGGAAGGGTAGCAAAGCCCGAAGCCTGAAAGCACAAATCGGTACCCCAAGGGTGCACTGACCGTACCTCAAAGGCCCCCAGATATGAATACAATCCTGGAAATATATCCAGTGCTCATAGAAAGTGACCAGGTTCATCCCAATCACAATCACGTGCACTGCCTCATGCTTAAATCCCGTGTAACAGGAGCATCTGGAGAAACACTAATTATACCAAGGGTTTCACACTCTCACCTGGACAAACACCTACTTGTTTTGTTTAGTGGTCTTGGAGAATTGACTCACAATGAACTATTACAAGACCCTAAAACGTAATCTTGTTGATGCACCCTATAAAAGAAAAGAGTGTAATTCATTTTATTAAGCGTTGATTTTAATTGGCTGTGATTACTCAAAGGGAAATAGTCATGCAACTAATGAATTTATGACCCAGCAGTGAAGTAAATATGCACCTAACAAGCAATTCCAAGTGCAATGTGTAAAATGAAAAACAGGGCATCCCACTACATGAGATGCAATATTTTTCCTTCAAATGTTAGTGCAATCATTCCTAGATGAAAATCTGACTATAAACCAACAAGCAAACCTAATGCAAGTACCTTTCTAATGCAAAATGAAAGAGATGCATAAGTATGCAAAAGCAAAAAACATTTTTGTATTTTTTGAAAATAAATGAGATATGAAAGCAATAAATGACTCTACAACCCTCGGACCCTGCAACCACTCACAAACAATAGCCAAGCAAGGCACTAAGGTAAAAGAGACCTAATGCACTAATCCCAAAACAAAAAATGGATAAATGAATGACAATAACAAAGCTTAAAAACTAAAAAAAGAAGAAGTCTCTGGTCAGAAACAGAGGGCGTAAACAAACACTAGAAGCATCAAAGAAGAATCAGCAAGCACCAAACTTCACCTAGAAACACTTAATCCTCTAACTAAGGCTAAAAATCAAGGCATATGCGACAGTTCTCAGTAAACCAGCGTACATACGCGACTGTTCAGGGAAAACCCATGTGTATACGCGACTGTAAATACAAAACATACGTACAAGAATAAAAAGGAAGAAAAATAGGGCAAACAAACAAGCCAAGATCAAAATTACTTCTTCTAGACTCTACTGGGAAAACATTCCCCCAGACCCGAAACAGAAACAGAGAAATCAAGAGCAATTCAAGTACATTGGATACCAAAACCCCCAAAGATAAACAACTAGGAACCTCCCTAGTGTGGTCGCCAATTCCGTTACGGAGAGAAAATTCCTATGGCTTAGGGTGTACAAGAATAGACAGGTTTGACACTAGAAATCAATCTTTCCCAATATGCAAGAGAAACCCTAAGGGATACTGAATCGTACCTTGTTTCGGATGGTTGAAGTAGATCCCCGTTGAGATTTTCTAATTCATGCTTGCATCAAAAATTCATTCTCAACAACAACAAACAAGACAAGCATGCTCTATAATAATGTATTATACCTACTCTAGAATATATATTCAACAATGTATAAGCAATTAAATACATCCATGGATTCAATATTCATATTCAAATGCACATAATTGGATAGGAAAANAGTGACAACATCTGTCGGCATGTCTACGAACCAGAGAAACTGAGTCCTCCACCTAGGCCTCCACCACCTCAATCCACCATCTCTCAATAGAAAGGTCACAAGCAAAGGCAAGCTTGAGAAGAACACAAAGTTATCCAAAGGGACAAAGGGATGCAGACTCAAGTATATGCAAACTGTGGCAACAATGAACTATAGTTTCTTTGCTCTTCAATTCCTCATCTTCAATGTATCCAAGGGGTTCCTTTTATAGCACTCCAAACGGGTAATGGAGGGTTGAATCTGAGCGATCTCAAGGAATATGGAAGGCCAAGAGTCAGGATCTTTGGACTCCTATGAGGAAAAATCCAAAAATATTTGGAATGATGCACACATCTCGATGTACACGGGTTTGAGGTCAAAAGTTGTGTGTACATGCAAGTATATGTTTAAAATTCATGTACATCAATAAACAGGTGTTTTTTAGGGATGAAATTGGAACATCAAAGTATAATATAATTCCATGGGGTCTAAAGAGTTTTCATAGGGATCGGGAAGGCCATACATATGTGATCAACCATTTGTGGTAAAATCAGCTATAACAATAATCACAACATTAAACTTCATTCATTAATAAAAATACAATGATTATGCAATAAATATAATTTTAATACTGTGGATAGGATTCGAATCTACCCGCTCACACTGACTATTTAGCTAACTCGGTGTGGAAAAATCATAGATGGAGTTCACTACTTTAACTCTGTATGTCTAAATCAGTCTACAATCAATTAATTGATGAGGTAGGTGTACAAAATGCACCACGCTCCCTACATGCATGCAAAACTGGTTCTAGGATAACTAATAGTGATCTAACTAGTTGTAACTAGAGGATAACTCAACATAACTTCTTACCTACCACAACCAATTGAAGGTAACTTCTGGTGGCACTCAGAGTGGGATCCTATAATGTAGAGATTGGTCCCAGAGGCACATAAACTCATGTATGAAGATATAGTAAGTGGAAGATAACCTTTAGGTGTGTCCCCCATACTCTAGTACAGTGATAATAACTCCCTAAGTTAGGAAAAATTACCAAATAAACTATATTGGACAAAGGAGGATTAATTAATCCTAACATAAAGTTGGGGTCTAAAATAAACCTAATAAGAAAAATATCCATTGATGAGTTGAAATTCAATAACCATGAATTTCAAGAAAAAGAGTCAACCATAATGGTCGACTTGGCATATTTCTCATAAAAATGTAAATTATTTTAATTCTGTTGGTCTTTCGACCCAAGTTTAGTCCCTCCCCTTTGCACGCAACAAAGACCAAGATATTGGTCCAATAGAGCAAGGCTCAGTCGACAACATCTGCAGCGCATATGCAATCTCACCTGAGATATGTTTCCTAAAGGTAAATGCCAGAACCAAGTTTATGTAGTTGGGTGGGGGATTTCTCTTCCCTTGGTGCTATACCAAGGAGCTCGACTGAAGCCGGTGGGTGTAATCCTTATACTGATTATGCATAATTAAGATGATATTCAATTAAACCATCAAAAGATACTATAATAGTAAATATAATGGAGTATATATAATTCTGACTATAACATTGCGACATATATATATAACTCCTTCGTAAGAAAATACATAACACTTATTCACAAAAAAAATGAGGCTCAAATACATTCATCATTTACACATTCGACACAGTATCTAATGTGGAAACCCATTGGAGAAAAACCACAAAGGAGCTCTTCATATTGATTGAGAAATATATGGCGCCTTTTTGTCTGCACTAAGCTATAGACTCTATCCTAGATCTTGTTCTCTTATCTATACATATTTCTCTCTCCTCTCATGCTCGTGGGTCTTTTGTCGTTGATCCTTCTATACTTGAATCTACTTTTGATCCACACACAACCTAGATCGAATCAACTTATTTAATGAATCTATGACTTTGATTGAATCTTAAACTATATTGTTGATCTGCACACAACGTGGATCCACTTAATCTCTCTACACTTCTGTGCAGTCAGTTGCAGACATCTTTGACTCTCTACCAAACAACTAACTGAATCTCTATTGACATACTAGCTAAGCAACAACAACATATCGCTAAGAAACCTAGAAAATCCGACCTTCATGAAGCTAACAGAGTGCAACTGATGTGGAAGTGAGTAACCCGCACACAACCTAAGTTCTTCCTTCTTATAGAATATTACATGTCACTCTTATCCAACCTCATACAATTATCCAACATGATGTCATTCCTATTCTAGAAACACATGTTAGTCGGCACTAATGACCCCAATTACAAATATGGTTTCATACATGCGAATTTCTCCAACTCTAGCCAACCTTGTACCCACGATCATTTTAAACTATCACTTCCTAGCCGTTGCACCAGTGCATGCCTTCTGACATGGTTTCCTCTATCACAACTTGTCTTGTCGCATATTTTACTTCTGTCATGGTTTCTATTCTGTCATAGCTCTCTTCTGTCACTAACTCTTCCTCTGTCACGCACTCTTCCTCTGTCTACTCTTTCTTATGTCATAGCTCCTTTTTCCTTCTTCCTCTACTTCTTTCACAACTTGCTTCTTTCTTTCTGTTACTTGAATCTTTTCATAATTGGTTATAATTCCAACTGGATTCTACCTAACTTCCCCTAGGTCCAACAAATTCGTATATTTAACTTATCTCCTTGTGGTTTTACACAAATTTTGAGCAGGATCATTCATTGGGTGAAAAATTAATTTCTGCATCCAATGAGTACTCACATTGCATACTTTTTATGGACCCACCCTATAAAAAATGCGAAATACATAAAAATAGAAAAAAAATTGTGTTACTTTGAATTTAATTATGCACCCAATGAGTGCTCCTGCTCGAAATTTGAGTAAAACCGCAGTATTCATAAATATTATTTTATTATTTTAACTTCTATTTTATTATTTTCCTTCGAAGGTCCATTTTAGACCCCCAATTGGCTCTAATTGCTATTTTCCGTGCAATGGTATTACATAACATATGTTAAGACTATTCACTCCCTTTCACTTTGTTCACTAAATTGAGGTAGATTTTCCCATTGAGTGTGATTTTCCTACCCTTCAAACTGCTATTGAATTGCTACATGATATGTTAGCACTAGAGTAGCAATTGGTCACTCTGGAATTACCCTAAGAAGAACACCATGCTTCGTTACAATAAAATAAATCTATGAAGCAACATTTAAAATCCCATTATGATCACCATGTTTGTCCTCACAACTTTTACAAAGGTGATATTGTTCTCATTTTTTACGTGAAGAAGAACACCAAAATAGGCCCTAGTAAGTTTGACTCCCTGTGGAAATCTGTTAAATCATCATATGATGCCTCCAAAAAGGAGCCTATGTGCTTGGTTTTTGCCGAGGAGGCCTTCTCGAAAACCCTGTCAATGGTTTGTACTTGAATGAATTATTTCTATAGTCATTAGATGAATATGACTACAAGGACGCACAAACATATATCTAGATAAGTCACACCTCTTTCCAACATCACCAACCACATGAAAATTTCCACATAATGATCACACTCTCGAATATATTCTACCTACAATTTACATTGCCACTTTCACTAACACAATGTAGATCACATATTTTTTGTTGCTTTTCAGTTTTGTTCCTCTTAGTTCATAGACTAAACAATTGTTGAAATATTGAGAAGGGGGTGAATCCGTATTTGCACAATATTATAAATTTTTTAATCAATAGCAAGTTTCTAATCACCAATCATAGCATTTCATCAATGTACACAAATATAATAAGATGCACAGTACACATTATTTTTGACATGGAAACCCAAGTCCTAGGGATAAAACCACATAAGCCATTTTAAAAATAAAATTGACCCAACAACAAGTGGGGTAAGCAAATTTAATACCACTTTACCAGCTACTACTGGAAGGAGATACAACCCCTTAGGATTCGTTAGCTACAACTAACAAGCTGCTACAACAACTTAACTCACAATATTGTGAGCCCTAGAACCACCCTACCACCGTGAAGAAAAATAGGACTGAACCTGTGGACCTATCAAAAACCAATCACTGAACCTGCTGCTAATAAGATCCGATCTCTGATCACTTCCAATTTGTTTGTGCTAGAAATTGTTCCTAGATTACAAAGGAAAAAGCTAGTACAATCTCAGAACAAAAAACATAAATGAAATTGGTTTTTGTGATTTTTGGTTTGAAAGTTCATCAACAAGAAGGTAAGTAATCAACAAACTAACACAAGTACTAAATCATGAAAAGGCATGAAGGACTGAGATGTAAACACCATAAAATATGAATATAAACCATGAACATTGTAAACATAGTATGATTTCTGTCCACAACACATGAGCATTTTCATGAATAAAACCATTAAACAAGAAATGAAGTCATAAATTGTGTGGTCAAACAGGCTATAAACAAAATCCACATAAAAGATAAAATGGCTTATATGTATATATATGTCAGTCACAGTCTTCAACAATTACATGCGAGTTATAAGCATTAGCTTGAACATACATCCAGCTCTAAAGCCCCTACTTAAACAAAATTCGAACCCTACCCCCATAAACTTTCCTACTTTGATTGTTTTCTAACTACAGTAGTTCCATAACTATCATAACTATATTTTAGGTCACTCGAATAGTTACAAAAAATAGTTATATGTTAAAGATAGAAAAAACATAATATAACAAAATAAAATACTTGACATCTGGCCACTAGATGGCATTCATAACTTCTTAGCTGCTTCCGCCAACATGGCGATCCCCTCCAATGCATGAGCCTACTTCTTGCTTCGCCCCTGCTCCATTTCCATACTTCCAACTCTGTTCAATAACATTTCATTATGTTTACTTAACTTTTGAACCTACTGGGTTAAATCTTCAGCTTGATTTGGATTTGTCCTTTTCTCTTTAATGATTCCTTCGAGACAGCTATCAGTTCTTGATAGTGTGCATTAATGTCTTCGAGGTCTTCTCTCAATATTCTATTGGTCATTACCATCTTGTCATTAGCTTCATTAAGAAAAACGTTATGTGACTTATGTTGCTGCAATATTTTATGAAGGTTTTCAACTTCTGAGTCCATGTGCACCTCTCCATGCATTATAGAATCCTAGTTTGACAACTGTGGGATATCAAGTTTCTTAAAAATCAAATCATCTTCCTCTTTATCTCTCATTGCTTCTTGTACTGAAGAAAATCCTGAAGCTATACCATGTTCAGTAATGAAAGTAGTCTTCCCTTTTGAAGCCTTATGTCCTCCTTGAACTGGTTCTAATGAAACTAAATGATCCTCTTGAATATAGTGTTGCTGTGAGCTTGAATCCTCTTCATTATCCATATTTTCTTCACTGGAAGAATCTTCAATGAATGTAACCTTCTCATTTTGCATTTTAGGGTTTAAAATTTGATTCATATTCAATCTAATTTTATTGGTAGCTCTGGTATTTGGCCTCCTCTTTGATTCTCCCATCTGCAAAAGAGCTTTCTTATGAATTTTGACCTCTGGGACTTGCAAAAATTTACCCTTCAAATCAAGTACAACATGAAATTTGGTTGAAATTTACTGTACACATGTAGAACTCTGCTTCCATTTTGTTGAAGCAATATTTTCATCAGGATTTAAATTAGATGTCTTCTCCATTTTCCCTTCCTCTAAAACGTGGTCTTGCTCCTCATCTAATGCTTTTCTTCCATCCTCATCAACAGACTCTTTGAACCCTTGACATGAGCTATTTTCGTAATTGTTATCCTGCATTAAGTCTTCAACCATCTCTTTTTTAAACCTTTTAACAAAACCAAACCGCTTTTCAATCAAGCTTTTCCTTACTTGGTCATTTTGTTCATTAATAAAACCCGACCAGAATAAGAAATGGTCCCAACTCTTGTTCTTCTTTTGCAAGACTGTACATATAATCAACTTGATTAAGACATGGTGAAACAATGACTGGTTCGTATGATCAAAATGCACCTTGACTCTATTTGACATCTTCTGAAGACTTTTTAAGAAAAGAAGGGAAAATTCATCTTGGACTGCTGATTTAAATGCTGCAAAAATATAACATGGTATTCAAATACTAGTGCAAATCTACCATCACATGTAATATAGTTTTGAACAATACCAATGGCTTCCTTCCACTCTGGGTTAAATTTTTCTATGGAACTCCTTTTCCCCAATCTAGGGCTTCATAGGCTTGGTAGCAAGAAATCATTAGGGTTGAAACTAAAAGGGATTTTTTAAACCAAGTTTCTCCATCAGTTGGAACACCTATGGATTCAACAATTAAATCTTCGGTTAGCTTGAACCTGAGAGTACTAAATGTCACAGTCTCGTTGGTGAAATTCTGGGCAAAAGGATGTGAAACCTCAAGATTGAAACCAGTGATCCTCTCAAAGAAATTAAACTGGCTTGTTGTTCTGAATAACTTTGCACATTTTGGAAACTTAATAGCCCAACCTGTGTTTGTAGGCTCATACCTATTAATTTTCCCACTTTTTCCCATATAAGTTATGTATCTTAGCTTTTCTAATTCTTTAGGAAACTTCAAAGATTGTAATCTATGTCTTTACAACAATAAGACTCAGAACCAAAATAGTAACAGTTGAAAAGCCAACCTAAAAATCGTGACAGCTGAAAACCATGATTTTCTAAATGATATTCTCACAATTCCATACATCTGTCATGATTAAGGAGTCATGTTATGTACATGTGTCATAATGTCTTCAACATGTGTCTATAATTCTCTCATTATACTCGACTACAACGGCCATGATAATCCACCACTCTTTTCAATAATTCAAGATTACTACAGCGCTTTATGGTATAGATCTTGAACTCTGCACTATTGCACTACAGGAATCTCCTCATGACATTTTTTGGCAAAAGGATTGAAATGAGGGTTAGAACTTAGATATATATCATGATTTAAAAAGCATTTTCTGACTTCGAAAGACTATAATACTTAATAATCCATTAAAAGAAAACCAATACATAAAAGAAATAACTTAAAGCAAACTATAAGTTATAAAACCCAAAAACATGCATTTAAACTATTAAAATTTAAAACAAACTCGAAATGAAAAGTAAATAAGACATAAAACCTTAGAAAAATAAGACAAAAAGACTAGGAACAATTTTCGGTCTTAACATTTGGCTCCTGCTGAGGGATGAAAGCCTCCTTGTGAGGTTTCAAGAACCTGTAAACCAGTGCCTTCTGCAAACTTAATTAAAACTTCCCTGTTATTCAGCAACTTCCATTGGGAAATTGGAGTCTTTATTCAACCTATCTCACACTGATATATACAATGAATGATAATTATTTACTGTAAAAATGCTTGAGGAATCATCCATTCACTGGATTGGAAAATTCTTCACCTTCCATAATCTGCAGTATAAAGGTGTTATTTTCCAAAATCTTTAAAATTAGAAAAGTACCCAGCCATAGATTATCAAATTTTCCATGCTTACCCTTTTTCTCTTTCCTGGCATCCCATCTAAGTACCATGTCTCCACAAGAAAAAGTATCTTCATTTACCTTCCTGTCAAATATTTCTTTAATATTTTCCTGTAAACTTGAGATTTTTCAGCTAGAGCTTCACGTTCCTACTACGATTCAATTAATGAAAAAAATATTCTTTGAATATCATTAGGTTCTTCTTGACTATCTTAAAAAAATTGATCATTGGAATACCTAGTTGGATTGGAAACAAAACATCAGTAACATACACCAACTGAAAAGGAGATAAACCAATGGCTTTCTTGGTGGTTATTCTATATGCCCAGAGTGCATACTTCAACATTGAATCCGAAGATCTCTTGTTATGATTTAACAATTTTCTAATTCTCTAAATGATATTTTTGTTAGTTGATTCTTCCAATCCATTCCCCTGGGGGTAATAGGGTGTAGAATGTTTTAAAATAATTCCATTTTATTCACAAAAATTAACCATTCCTTTAGACTTGAAAGCCTTAGCATTATCAGTCAATAGTTTCTTAGGACAACCGAATCTACTCAAAATATTTTCTTGAATGAAATTGATGATTACGTTATCAGTTGCATTCCTTGTAGGAATGGCTTCCACCCATTTTGTGAAAAAATCAATAGCTGTAAGTATCCATTTGTGCTTCCCAGAGGAAGTAGGATTAATCTCACCTATAAAATCCAGACCCTACTGCTGGAAATGAGCATTCACCACGATGGGTTTTAAAGGTAAACACACAAGCTTTTGTTTTCCAGCAAATTTTTGACATTGAATACAAGCTCTGACCTGCTAATAGACATCAAAAAACAAAGAAGGCAAGTAGTATCCAAACCTTAGAATTTTATAAGTAGTGACTTTCCAATATTTGTGTCCTCCACATGCACCCTCATCTAATTCTGAAATGACCTCTTCAATTTCAGACTACTCCAAACACCTGAGCAACACTCCCCATAGATATTTCCAATGTAAATGCTGATTTACTAGGAAGTATTTGGTAGCCTTCAATTTTAGTGATCTATCTTCCTTCTTATCCAAATGAATAGGACACTGCAAATGCAATAAAAAATGAACTATGCCATCATACCATTACGAATCTGCATATTTATCCATGATATGTTCTTTATCCTACCCTATTTGCATCTCTTCATGTATTGGTTGTTCTGCCATCAAATGAAGACCCAAAGCTTCACAATTTGAATCAGCCAATAGTTTTGCTAGGCTCTGTCCTTTCACAAGATTGGTAGGTTTAATCTCTACATCATATTCCATAATTTTTGCAATCCATTTCCCCTGCTTTCCTTCATTGTCTGGATGAGTTAAAATCTCTTTAATAACATCATTAGGTACATAAGCAATAATATTTGAATGTAGTATATAGTTTCTAAAAAACTTCAATGCTTTTACCAATGAATATGCCTGTTTCTCCAATGTACTGTATTTTAATTCTGAATCTCTGAGAGTCTTGTTGAAGAAAGCTATAGGTTACTCTAATCCATCTACATTTTTCTGTAATAGAACAGCAGCTACTGTGTCCTAAGATGCAAAAGAGAAATTCAAAAAATCTTTTGAAAATTCTGGGCTTACTAACACTGGTGCTTCTGTAAGGGCTTGTTTGATCTTCTCAAATGAAGCTCTAGCTTCTGCTTTCTGTTATAAGGAATATCGCACCTTCTGCGGACAGAAGTTGTTCCTTTGGTCTGAATGGTTTAGATATAGAAAAAATGAGTCACAACTAGGTCATAAGACTTTCCCTAGAAACTATGGATTCCTAGAATAAGATCTCTGAAGGAAGACCTGCATAAACACATCAAACACACGACAACATCAAGGATGCTAGAAAACTATCCATAGATCCATATCAATTACTAAGGAATCTGATAATACACATGTGAGATTATAACACATCAGATATATGGGAAAGGAACTAACTTTTCATTAATAGATGAATGAAAGAGCTTAAAACCTTTTTCCTTAGTGTCGATTCACTCCTTCACAAGACTAACATCTCATCCCCGATAGCTCCAACTTGCTCCTCTATGCTCTCTAATGGATTAGGCCAGGATGTTAATTCAACAACATAACTTTACTCTTTTCTTCTCTCCTCAACCATGGAGTATGAGCCTGGTTTTATAACGCCAAAAGGGATAGGGATAGTTTAGAAATAGGTGGGTGAGGTGGCCATGATATCCCCAAAGCATGGATCTCGATCTTAACTGACCCAGGTGAGTAGGGATAAGGGTAACCATGAATATTTGTTCTAGAAGCTTCATGAAAACTCCTTTTTTCACTTTTTACCAAGGGCACCACTTATACTCCCTTATGAAAGAGCGGTGCAAGGTGAGAACCATGCCAAAAAAAAATGTGAAAGGCGATGGAACCACCTGTCTTCCACATAACTTAGGCAGTGTTGTATAAGGTATCGCTTATAAGATTAAGGGTAAGAGCAGTGCATGAGTTTTTATATGTAGGATCAACATTTGGAGAACTATTTTCACTTCAAGTTTGGGATTGAGGGAAAAAAAAGGTGTTAGAGATCTTATCACATGCTGGTGACAGGATTTGGGTATAACAGAATGCCCCCCAAAGCATGAGGCTATAGGGATACGGTAGGCGACAGATTTGATAGAGCAAGTTATCACTTCGAGGTAAGAGCCAGATTGATTAGAGAGTATCATCGAGTAGGAATCTACAATACATCAATACTTTGACTCATGAGAAAATGTAGCCTCATGACGACTGCAGACCAATATAAAGCAGATCCATGAGAGGAATAAAAAAACATGGCTACTAGAATACAATGTAGATCCATGTGATAGAGGACTCAAAATTGGACATTATTAGGATTATTAATCCTCCCTTGTCCAATTTGGTCATATGTCTAAATCATGAGTCATGTCTAAATAGGGAGTCCATCTAGTCTATTTTTAGTCACTAGCACCATTGGGTCCATTTGGCCTAATTGAGGCACATGGTTCAGTTACTAAAGTGTGGGGAACACTAATTGAGGTCTACTATCACTGATTGCACTTGCATGCATCAGTTTAGGATACTCCTATACCAATCCATACAATTTAGGATCCACTAGGAGTGCCAAAACCAACCAAGGTCAACTCAGTTGAGTTGGTGACTAGTCACGCTAAGTTAGGAGTCAGTTACATTCAGTTGTAGTCCTCTACATTCAGTTAGCACTAGGTTTGCATGGATGCATGTAGGAGGGGCACATTTCTCACCTACCACAGTTAGTTATCCTTAGTCAACACTGAATTTAACACTTGAGTTGTGTTTTAGAACTCCTATGAACTCCGATTATGGTTTAGACAAGGTCAGTTAACTTTTGAGTCCTCCAACAGTGATTTAGACAAGGTCTTAGTTACCTACAATCAAGTAGAGTCTAATCAATTCAAATTTCCTCATGGATTCGAATTGCATGTGGCTATTTAAGACATTGTACTTCATTTTAATTACTATCTAATTAATTTTTTGATTAATGAAAGCACTCACAGCTGCAAGCCATTTTTTCACTATTTCATTCTTCAATTGCTGAGTAAATTGTGTGATCTATCTTGTGAGTTGTGTGTTTGTCCATATATCTATGTGCTCAATTTAATATGGTATCAGAGCCTCAATAGACAAGGCACCTCTCCTCCTCATATCTCTAGCTGGATCATTTTTTTTTAGCAAAATTGCTCCTTCGAGTATTGCACCAGAAGCAGAGAATTTACCACTTAATATCCCAAGTTAGGAAATTGTTGATCAAGCTTGCTCGATCAACTATGATCGGTGTGAAGGAAATTCCAAAAGTTCATACTGTCGACCTTAGTTTGTATGTTTGATTGTGTGACAGTTTATCAGCTCTTCTCACAGCTACAAGCAACCCTTTCTTCTCACTGCAATCACTACAGCAGCTCAGTCCTTCTTACTACATTCAAAATGGTTCGTCCAATAGAGCCTCTCACTCCCTTCAACTATCACTAGTGGAAGGAAGACATGGAGGTACTACTCCACACCAATTAGCTCTTCATATTCATAGAAGAAACAAAGGCAGTGCCAGCTTTAGATCATGACAAAGAAAAGTACTGTAACAGTCTTGATGAATCCCATGGACACTTGTTCTCCTTAGTTTCTTGAGATCTTCGATTCCACATCCAAGGATTGAAGACTCCTAAGGATATTTGGAACAAGCTTGCCTCCTTATTTGATAAGCAGGATGAGATGAGGGTCCATCAGCTAGAAAATTATCTGATCACTCTTAATCCATCGAACTTTGAATCACTGAATGAATTCTTCACAAATTTCAAGAACCTAATATATCAGTTGAAGCAATGCAAAGTGGAGAAGGATGAATATCATCTCATCCTTGCCATTCTCACAAAGCTCAATGCAGACTACTCAGTCTTTGTATCAACCTTCCAAACAGTAAGGCTCACTAATCCAAATTGGAAGATTCCCACTCTTGATGCCTTCATCCAATCTCTCACTTATGAGAATGATAAATGGATCCAAATGGGGATCATTCGATCTTCCAAAGATCAAGCTCTGGTTGTAAGAGGAGATAAGGTAGCGAATGAAAAAGGGAAGCAAAGAGATGAGTCTCCTATGAAGAAAGAGTTGTCAAAGGAGCCTTCAGGTTCGAAGAGAAGTAAGAAGAATGGAAAAGGCAAGGTCCTCTGCTCTTACTGTGGAAGGGGATTTCATTCAAAAAGCTCCTGTATGAGAAGACAACTTGATGAAATGGCTCTTATTTTGAAGAAACATAACATTTCTACACCTGCTAGCACAAGGATGGATGACTCTGAAGAAGAATATGAAGAATACCAAAGGAAAGGACATGCATTGAAGGATTGATGCACATCAGGACATGTCTTCCTCATTGATTCTGGAGCTTCCAACCACATGGCTGCAACCAGATAATCATTCTCTTCTTTTCAGTCCTTTGATGGTCCTAGTATTCAGATGGGAAATACATTAGAGGAAATTTGGGGTCTAAAATGGGCCTTATAAGAAAATGCGCCAACAATAAACATTGTGAGTTGGAATTCAGGAACCAATAGAATTTCAATAAAATGAGTCAACCATAATAGTTGAATTGACATATTTGTCATAAAAGAAAACTACCTTTTTTGTTTGTATTTTCGACATATCTCCCTGTGTTTTTACTCAAATTCCGAGTGGGAGAGCTCGTTGGATGTGGAATTTAATTCTGCATCCAACGAGTATCCACACTGCATGCTTTTGACATACTCCACTACCCCAAAAATAGGAAATACTTGAAAAAATGTGATGATGACATCATCATCACATTTTTCAGGCATTTCTTATTTTTGGGGTAGGGGGTTTGTCAAAAGTATGCAGTGTGGGTACTCGTTGGATGAAAAATTAAATTCCACATCCAATGAGCTCTCCCTCTTGAAATTTGAGTGAACACACAGGGAGATATGTCGAAAATACGAACAAAAAAGTAGTTTTTTTCATTCTTCCTCCAAAATTAATAACTACTATTTTATTATTTTAACTATTATTTTATTATTTTCCTTAGGAGGCCCATTTTAGACCTCAAATTTCCTCTAATGACAGTAAATTCAAAACAAAAGGGAAGGGATTTGTCAAGCTTAAACATGGAAGGTTCAAAGATGTGCTATTTGTTCCCTCCCTAACTTCAAACCTGTTATCTGTCTATTAGATGACCCATACTGGATCTCCAAAGTGAGTGATATTTGGTCCTGAATCAGTGGATATCACATATATCTCTATTAGGAACATCATAGTGAAGGGTGTTGCAAATCATGCTTCAAAAGCATATGAGTTCTCACATTTCATGCCTCCTTCAGAACCAGTGCACTCTCAGCAGCCACTTGCAAGGGAAGGTAAAATCATTGCATCTACTTCTTTTACAGCTTCTACTAGTATTGCAGATCCATATTTATCAATTTATGAGATTGAGATTCAGGGTGACTCAGATCTAGATTCAGTCCCTACTTCCAAACTGGAAGCTAGGAAGATGACTGGAAACTCACCTGACACTAAAAAGGGAAAAACCCTTGTGCTATGCCATGCAATCTTACCTCCTTCAGAGAGATGCAATAGACTCCCTGTAAGATGCTATATGGCAAGGGCTTAGTATCACTACATTAAGAAGAATGGATATGTTCATAGACCTCTTCATCCAGCAAGAGACAAAGGTTACATTCCTCCTTTCTTCCATCATCATTTTTGGAGAAGAAGAAGTCTACATGCCATGCCCCAGAATACCTGTGCCTAGCACACTATGCATGATGCTTCACTACCTCACAGAGATGAATATTGCAGCAAAATATTTTCACTTTTTTCAAACTTGAGACCTGATTCTACCTGCTTAGATAGAGGGGGGGATTTTTTCCCATGTGGTTTTTTCCCCAGCTCCTTGTATTAAGCAGTTAAGTTTATTTTACTTGATGTAATGGGTGACATATGGTCTTAGTTACTAGGGTCCACAGATTTTCCAAGTTAGCATTCAGGGGGGGTATTAGGATTATTAATCTTCCCTTGTCCAATTTGTTCATATGTCTAAATCAGGAGTCATGTCTAAATCAGGAGTCCATCCAGTCTATTTTTAGTCACTAGCACTATTGGGTCCACTTGGCCTAATTGGGGCACATGTTTCAGTTACTAAAGTGTGGGGAACACTAATTGAGGCCTACTGTCATTGAGTGCACTTGCATGCATCAATTTAGGAGCCTCCTAGACCAATCCCTACAATTTAGGAGCCACTGGGAGTGCCGAAACCAACCAAGGTCAGTTCAGTTGAGTTGGTGACTTGTCAAGCTAAGTTAGGAGTCAGTTACATTCAGTTCTAGTCCTCTACATTCAGTTAGTGCTAGGTTTGCATGGATGCATGCAGGAGGGCCATATTTCTCACCTACCATAGTCAGTTAGCCTTATTCAACACTGAATGTAACACTTGATTTGTGTTTTAGAACTCCGATGAACTTCGGTTATGGTTTAGACAAGGTCAGTGAACTATTGAGTCCTCCAATAGTGATTTAGACAAGGTCTTAGTTACCTATAGTCAAGTAGATTCTAATCAATTTGAATTTACTCATGTGTATTCTAATTGCATGTGGCTATTTAAGCCATTTTACTTCATTGTAATTACTATATAATTACTTTTTTGATTAATGAAATCATTCACAGCTACAAGCTATTTTTGCACTGTTTCATTCTTCAATTGCCGAGTTAATTGTGTGATCTATCTTGTGAGTTGTGTGTTTGTACACAGATCTATGTGCTCAATTTAATAGACATAGCTACCAGATATACAACATAGATCTATGTCATATAGATGCAAATTTGTGCATAGCCATGACCACAAAAAATGTGGATCCATGCTGGTACTTCATACAATATACTCCATCGCAACCTAGGGAGAAAGCTATGAGTGCTTAACAAATACCTAGGGTCTTTGTCTCTTCTTCCACAAAGTATGATTCTATCCATGTGATTACAATGTTCTGAAGTCAAACATGGTAGAACCACTTGATTATCGGCCAATGATGTGAACCATTAACAAGTGCGAGGGAGATCACGATTGATGTCAATGATTCCCAAGGTACCCTAGTGCAATCTACTGAGTGTTAATAAATGTTTTGATGTTGAACACTCAATGGAATATTTTAATCAAAGGTTAATGATGTAAACCTATGTTAAAAGTGAGAGAATCTGTCATTGAGGCATACAGATATCAAGGTACTAAATTTGTTTCTAAGACTATTTCCTAGATGATGAGCTGATGTCGACAGGAATAGTCTCGTCAAAGGAGGGCCATGATGAATCCCACATCAATGACACAAAACTTGGAACAAAGTTCTGGAATTTTGTAGATAACCATAGGATTGACTCAAAGGTATTGACACAAAGGTTGTTTTAACTGCAGAGGTAAACTTCTTTCTTCCTTTGAACATTGGGCGACACGACAAAAGACTTGGCAGCATGAATAAAACATACGGACACACAATACAACTGTGGACAATGCATTTTTTTGAAAGGATCAAAGGAGTGACATGAATCATGAAAGTGGATTGACTTATAAGTTAGCTGAATACCCAATTGACTGAATGATATGCAGAAAAGTTCCATGCTCAAATGTGACAAACAATTTCCATTTGATTTGCAAAATTATTCCCTTCCCTTAATTCCCCCATCATGATTGATGAGTGCCTCTTTTCATTTTTACAAGTCCAAAGAGGGTAAAAAACACTCATTTTAGCTCATCCAAAGACAAGTCCATTCTCATACATTTTACGAACCTGAGAAAGGAAGGGTTCGTTCCCCAAAAAGGGTCTCCCAGTGTTTAGTTTAACGAGTCCAATGAAAGCAAACTTAGTATCGTTCTTGTTTAGAGATTCTGAACGAAGATGAAAGAAAACTCCAAAGGTTCCTTTTTTCGTATGATTTAGTCTCCAAGGCCCCAAAAAGTGTAAAATAATAACCGAGAGAACTCTTCCAGTCATGATTGGTTGGAGTGTTCCTTTTTTTGTAAATAGTCTATCCGAACCGAAAAAGAGATTACCTACCGTCGGAGAGACGACTCTTCAAATACTTTTACGAGTATGAAGAAGACAAGTACTCGAAAATCTTTTCATATTTAGGGAGTTCAAAAAGAGTTTAAAGGAGACTCCATTAGGTTTCTTTTTCATGATGAGAATTTTTTACGAGTCTAATAAGAATCGGAAAAATACTTGGAAATTTGATACTGAGTTCTAATAGCGTGACCAAAGTGTTGAAATAAACGCTCGGGGACTTTTTCCATTTTATGGAAGTACAAAAAAGTAAAAAACAAAATCCCCATAGACTTCACTGTTTTCGTTTTAGTCCTGTAAGACTAAAAACCGATCATTAATCTCTCAAATAATGACTTTAATGAACTATATAAATGGGCATTTATATAATAATGATTTAAAATATCAACATAACACATAAAAACCCTAAAATATATATATATAAGTCATTTGAATGGTAAAAATCAAATCATTTTACTATTTACCACTTGGTGAGAGTATTTTGGAGAGAATTGAGCCAGATCTTCAGTTGGTGATTCTGGGAGATTCCACCATTTGTTTTGAGCATCATCTGAGCGAGGTAAATGACTGAATCTTAGCCTTTCCTTTTAATGCATTCATTTTTTATTTTGTGGGGTTTTTGGGTAGTTTTAGGCAATCCCTAAATCCAAAATACGGGCACCACTCCTGCTCCTTATGAGACAGGCGGTGCCTGATAATAACCGTGCATGTTTATTTGCACTTAGGTGGTGCCACCACTCTGTGCAAACGGTGTTTTGGCAGTGCCGACCGTAAGTGTGGAAAATTGAATGGGCAAGCAAAAATAGGAGTTTTAAAATGATTTTGGTGATTGATTATGTTTTTAATTATCCCACTGATTGTTTTTGGTAGGTTATAACCGATAAAAAATGGTTATATGGAAAGAATGACAACACAACAATGATGATTATTGTTGCTAGGGTTTCACCCCTAGCTTGTGCGAATGATCACCTACTAAGGACAATGGATTCCTTAGTAGCAGTTCAATAATATATGAAATAAAAGATGCTAAACAGTAATGAAAATTAATTTAAACATATTCATGAAGCAAAAAAGTAAAAGGTAAATAATGAATTTTATTGATCTGACCTCCAATGTGGAGGTTGGTGAAGCCCGTTGCGCTGATCCCAGAGGTTGCTCCGAGCTCCAGCTGCTCCTTCTCTTTCTCCAATGGTGGAAATGGGCCAAAAGGTGCTCTCACGGTGAAAGTAGCTCAATGGTGAGCTAGGGTTTCAAGAGCAATTTTGGAAGAGGCAGGATACTTGTGATTGTGGATTTTGAATAAGGGGTCTCCATCACTTATTTATAGTGGTGGAGTGCTGGTTTAGGGTTAGGGTTTCAGCTGTTTAGGGTTTTAGCTATTTAGGGTTTTTTTTCTCCTTTTCCTCATTATTTTATATTTTTTCTTCCTTTTTGGAGGAATTTTGGATATTTTTTGGAGGAAAAGAGGGTTTTATGGGTTTTTGAGGGAAATATGGTAGGAAAATGGACAAATGAGCCATGTAATGGGGCAGATGAGGCAGTGAACCCTTTTTGGGTGTTAACAGATTGCCCCCTGATGTGCGAGGGCAGGAGCTCATCGTATGGCCGATGGACATCATAAGTCATATGTGTTTTTCCTGGGGTGTGGAGAAGAGAAGCAACCAACTGAAGCCCGTAACATCGATCTCAAACCAACTGCAAGGGCTAAAAAGTACATAACCTCAATAATGGATGAGGAATCATCTTGATCATTTGGACGAGGCGGGCATACCCATGCTCGTATCAAGATACATAAAAATAACTGTGAGGCCTGAAAAGAGGGACCTGTAGGATACATAGAAAACCACTGTGTATATCATAAGTGTCCAGAGGGGACACAAATCTGGAACATACTGCTGGGCTGACCATGTCTGAGCTGAACAACTGATACACTGGAATGACAGCAGTGCTACTGAATGTGGTTCCAAAGGAACTAATGAGGTGCTGGATCAAAGTGACAATGGTCATACTTGCAATGGTACACTGATCTGGAACTGAACTGGGTACTCAAGGAAGCATGGAACTGGATGGCTTCCAAATACAATCTCCAACGCAACCCGGACATCCACGGAAACATATAACTGGTCATTCCAAAGTGGCTCACCAATGTGCTAGAGTCGGAGGAGATCCGGGGTCTTCGACACATAATGGAAAGGATATACATCCTGCGCGATTCTCAACGATGCGATTAAGGTGCTGAAGTCGAGCATGTGAGAAACAACTATTTGGAGAGGCAATGATGAATCCTCCCAAAATGGTCCATAGGCACTCACCACAGATGGTGATGGGTCCAAGGCGCAGGGGCCTCTAGGTCTATCCTCTGGAATAGAGGGGCTGTCGTCGACAGAGGGAGACCTGCATCTATCAAGGCAATGATGTTTGCTTGACAGGAGCACGAGGTACAAAACCAAAATGTGATAGTACTGATGGCAGGGTTGATAAACTGGGGTAAATAACTGGGCAAGTAGAGTGGGTGGACTCAAACTTCCTTTGTTCAGAGTAGGATGGCGGGGATGGTCGGGCAGCACATGAAACTGATTGGTGGTAAAGGGATCATAGCTGTATGGGATCTGAGGGTGAATGGGCTGAGGGAGACTCAAGCTGTGGTGAAATGGTAGGAGATTGCAGAATACTCTAAACAAAGGCGACCTTAGTGGTGGTGCTGCCGATAGGATCGATCATAGCGCCAAGAGGCGCGGGGGGACTTCTTCATGGGTTAGTGAACTAGAAGAAGTGTGGATATAAAATGGTACTGTCATGTGGATTTTATGAGCACAGGACAGTTCATGCTCGTGGTTGCTTTCAATTTTAAGGAGTCTGAAAGTAGATAAGAAGACTCTGAAGTAATGGAATGATACTGTCTTGTGGATTTTACGAGCCCACGACAGTACATGCTCGTGGTTGCTTTCAATTTTAAGGAGTCTGAAAGCAAATAAGAAGACTCTGAATTAATAGCCATGCAAGGAGGGAGTTTTCAATCAAGGAATATTTATGATGACCAGGACTGAGGGTGGGGGGAACACTAGTGGGCCTCCTTGCGGGGTGTATGAATGGTGGAAAAATAACGAAACATTTGCAGTATGACAGGAGTGGATGGCTCATGTAAAAAGTATGAAATAATCTGATGACGGCTGATGTGGCGCGCAAATCAATGTGGCAAGGTGTAGGGACGTAATGTTGAAATTGTACCAAGTGAGAGCGAGAAATGATCTCAAGCATCATCACGAGCTCGGAAAAATGAATCTGGCGATATAAAAAGTGTTAAAAACGGAGAGCGGCCGAAGTGGCACGCAAACCGAGGCGACTAGCGGTGTCTAAAAAATGGGCAAAAAATGGCGTAGAAAAAATAATGCTACGAGGTGACCATCGTGACGGTCTCATCGTGCTGATTCCAAAACTGTAGCTAGAGATGAATGGGACGTTGTTTCTGACGAACGGGGGGTACATCAGGCCATGTGTGAATGTGGTGCTCTTTAATGGCAGGGTCAAGATCGGGCATTTCGGTATAAGACCAGGAAAAGACATCGCGGAATTCTCTGAAGAGTTTGTTGTATTCCTCAATTTCTTGCTTACTGCAAGAGGCTCCTAAAGT
>LPNX010303638.1:79806-101147 GCA_001517045.1 Pseudotsuga menziesii
ATTCGTATATGGGGGCTCTTTCGAGATTTTCGGGCTTTGCTACCCTGCCCATACGGTCAATCCTGCCTGCAACTGTCCACCTGAGCGTTGATTATATTGAGGTGACCTTAGTGACTTTACCTAGGATATCAAGGGGGTACGTGTAGAGGTTATTCTGCATGTGTCCCGGCCAGGTTGGGGTCGGACAACACAGTCGCTTTACGCATTGAAGCTGAGGGCCACAATAATTGGTTTCGAACCTCCACTTGTGGTGACAAAGGCCTCTCAAGCCTCTCCTAGGTGAGACATACCAGCCACATTCGGGAGCTCACTTATCCAGCCCTTGTTTGCTTGCTTTTGGATTTAGATTTTATGGTGATTGCTCTATGCACGCTAGTTGTCCTAAGGTTGACGTAAATAGAGAGACTTTGCTTTTTTGTTGAGTCATTGTAAAGTCGGGTGCAGTTCCACGCCGTTCTCATCGGTTAGCAGGACTTCCGCCTTCCACTTCTCCTTCTCCTTTGGGAGAGGGGCCTAGACGGTCCAGGCGGACTATGTCACACACTGATTCACACACCATGGAGCATAATTAAAAGAATATTCTTGAGCCACCTCCTCCTATTCGTATTGACAATGGGGAATTCACTCCTACATACGATCCCTCACCTGAACTAGCTGAGATCGGTCCCGTTATTTCCCAGATAGGATCTTTGCATGATAGACCTACTCACACTAGGCCAGATTCCCCATTGACCCGTTACCGGTATGGAATGCTGGATGATGCCGAGACTCACTTTGACCCTCCTAGCACCAGCTGCGGTAGTTATGTTACGACTGGTTTTCCTATGCATGATTTGACATTTCATGTTGAATCCGACTTTGACCCTAACACTATGCCTGGGGGCATTCCCATGCCTTACCTTGCGGAGAGGTTTGGGAATACTAGTCACATTGCACCTTCCATCCCAACGGTGGAAGCTACATCTTATATACCTACTAGGTCTAGAGTTAGTGATCCCATAGCGATACTAGGTTCTAAACGAGTGACAATAGGCACTAGCACATATCTTCTTACAGAGATTCCTTCATCCTCGCTTCCGAGTTCTTCAAATGCGAATCCTCCACCTTACTCACGTGGTCCTTTGAGTCGGCACGTAGCTACGAGTCAGATCCGTACTGTGATTACTAGACCAATTGTGTTTCAAGCCTACATACCACCTGTAGTTTCGGGAGGTTATGTTAATGTTTCTAGAGGTTAGGTTGCTACTTCCTCGACATATATCCCTACTTCCGGCATGTATATACCTACTTCCGGAATGTATGTACCTACCTATGGAGTGTCTCATGGGGCATCACAAGCGATGACCTATGGACCCTACTATGGGGCGTAGTATGGACAGGTCTCTCGACCTATGGAGGCGGGTATTCACAACCTGCTTAGTCTCCTAACTATGGCTTTGTAGCTCCTACTAGTCAAGGTCCACCTCATTATGCTACTTCCATGCCACCCTATACGGGTCATACAGGAGGAGGTCACTATGGCCAAGGTCATGGTGGTAATCAATCCTATATGAACCAGGGAGCGGTCCCTAGACCTCATCATCCTAGGCTCCCTTTCCTCGCTACACTCAATTTACCTGACTTATAGAGACTTACGAACGATCCTCTGGCTCATGACCCGGCTTGGCCAGTTGTCCCTACCAAGCTTCCTTCGGACATACCTAAGTTCGAAGGAAAACCAGGAGAGGATCTGAGTGAACATGTTACGACATTCCACCTATGGTGCTCTTCCAATTCATTGCATTAGGACTCAGTCCACTTGAGACTATTTCAACGCACCCTTACAGGGCCTGCGGTGAAATGGTATATAGAGTTACCTAGGGGTGCCTTTACCTTGTTCGACGACCTTGCGATGACTTTTCTTAATCACTTCCAGCTACCAGTGCGCTATGATGTTGGTATTGAACTCTTGTCGACATTTCGGCAAGATAAAGCCACCCATATTTCTGATCATATTCAGGAGTGGCGTAGACGAAAGAGATTAATCAAAGCCTTTATACCGCCGGAGTTCCTCCTTGAGTGGTTCCTCAAATCTTTATTTCCATATATCGCGAAGGATGTTTCCACATCCGGAGTGTAGAATGAGGAACAAGCCATCTTTAGGGCACAGGAACTAGACTTGATCTATGCTCAGTCTGGTTTGTTATATGAGATTATACCTAACACTCATCGTTCTAGTTTCGATCCCAAGGTCAAACCTGGACCACATGCCGATGGCATTGTGGGTAGTGCAAGTAAGAAACCTGCAGGTTCGGTTTTGAAACAAGTTTCTCAGTTGTCTATCAACCAATCTGCCTCGGGACAAGCTACGGCTTCGTCTCAGCCTGCCCAAGCGGCGAATGTACTTGCTGTGCAATCGTCCAACTAGAAGGGTAACCAACAACCTAGACGTAATTGAAAAAAGGGTAAAAACAATAATAAGAAGGGTGGGAATAAAAATGAGAATGCCAACAATAATGACAAGAACAATAAAAATACTGGGGGGGACAAGCAAAATAAATGTAAGGTTAAGTTTCCTTGCAAGCTTTGTAAGGACGATCACCTCACTTACTTGTGCCCTAGGATGGATGAAGCTTCGAAGTTCATAGAACAGGGCCCAGCTGTGTTAACGAACCCTTTACTGCATAACCAGAATATGAACTCGAAGTCCCATGATCAATCTAGTGATGAAGATCCACCTGAAACTAGTGGTCGTGGGTGCATTAATATGGTCCGTGCCGCGAAAGTTGTGATGCGTGTGAAAGATTATTCTTTGTCACAACCCAACCCAGGCAAAGAACCTGATCCACCAGGAACCCCTTTGCGTATTGAGAAACCTACGGATAAACCTGAGGCTACACCTCGCATTCCTAAGGGGGTGCTTAAGTGTTCGGGGCATAATCCAAATGCCCGAGCCGCCCAGAATTATTCAGTTGTCGAGGACTTGGGTCATACTCCTTGTGCGATGTCTGCATTGGAAGTGCTTCAGAGTTGTCCGTCGCAAAGGAAGGCTTTGATTTCCGCTCTTGGTGTGAATGGTGATGATTCTTCCTCAGTGATCAAGTTTGAAACTGCAGGACATCAGCCTCGCTTGCCCTACTATGTGTCCCTTTTGGTGCATGTAGAATGTCTTAATATGATCGTCAAGCGTACTATGATTGACGAGGGCGCTGCTGCTTCTGTGATGTCTTTGTCTTGTTGGAAGGGTCTTGGTTATCCTGAGTTGTCAAAGTCTACGACCATGTTAACTGATTTTGATGGGAGATCGTTTAGGCTGCACAATATCCTTCCTTCTCTTAAAGTCCATTTGGGAGGGAAGACCGTTGCGATATAGGTCAAGGTGGTTGATGCGCCCCTTGACTACAATCTCTTATTGGGAAGGAATTGGATGTATAGTATGCATGCCATTGTGTCTTCCATATTTCGCGTTATATGGTTTCCTCATAATGGGAAGATTGTAACGATTGATCAGGTGGAATTCAAGAATCCGCCTGTTAGTGCATCTTCAGAAGTTTCGGTTCCGAAAGTTGAACATTCCCAGCCGGCAACTGGGAGTGTGGGTGTAGGTATGTATCCATCCCTCATGGGAACCTTTAGTTGTCCTGCACCCGTCCTCATGATAGGAGCTAGTTTCGATGGTGCTTCCACGTCTACGAGATCGGTGCCTTTTCGCACAAGTCATATGGGAGATCCTTGGATTCTTCCTTCACCGAGTCCTTCGAGTGAGGCCATTGAGACGAGTGTGCCGTTTCCTACAGCCATGATAGCTTATCAAGCTAATCTTCAATCTGCTGCAGAGCCTTGTTCTTCTTCTTCATGGACAGAGGAAGAAGACCCCTATGTGCTGCTGGCATGGGCATTACAGTCTTCTCATGCCCACGATTTCCTTGATACGGTTTTCCCTTCAGATGAAGCGATCATCGAGGCTATGTCGGGAGTTGAGCCACCATGGGAGGAACTTCATCATAGATCATATTTCCTTCCAGAGCTTGACCTTTTGGAGCATGAGGATTATAGGGAGATTCTTAGATAGAAAGTTGGTAGACCCATGATTCCATTAAGCTCTCCTGGTCAGATGGCTGATGGAAACATGGCGAACATATCGTCAACTATGACTATCAACATTTCTCGCAACCCTGGTACAATTGAGAATGTCTACATTGGGGTGGATTGTTCCCAAGATGAGATTCGCGAGTATACCGAGTTGTTCAAGGAATTCCGTGATGTTTTTACTTGGTCTTACAATGATATGCCAGGGATTGACCCTCGGATTGTCGAACACGAAATTAAGACTTACCCCAACGCTAAGCCTGTTCGACAGCATTTACGCACGGTAAAACCTAGGAAAGCACCCACCATAAAGGCAGAGATAGAGAAGCTATTGAAAGCTGGTTTCATCTATCCCGTTCCCTTGACGGAGTGGGTTTCAAACCCCATTCCGGTGGATAAGAAGCAAGGAGCGATCCGTATATGCACTGATTTCCGTGATTTAAATCGTGCCTGTCCTAAGGATAACTTCCCCACACTGTTTATAGATCAGATTTTGGATGAGTGTGCGGGTAGCGAGGTGTTCTCCTTTATGGATGGCTTTTCCAGATATAATCAGATTCAAATTAAACCCGAGGACCAACATAAGACCGCATTCATTTGTCCTCGGGGAACATTTGCGTATCGAAAAATGCCTTTTGGCCTTAAAAATGCCGGAGCTACCTTTCAGTGGGAGATGACCTTGATTTTCACGATCTCAAGTCCATTATTGAAGTATTTTTGGATGACCTCGCTGCTCATTCTCACATGAGGATGCATCATTCTTATCACTTGAGATTGGTGTTCGAAAGATGACGGCACTATGCTGTTAGATTAAACCCTCATAAGTGCATCTTTTGTGTGAAATCAGGTCGTCTGTTAGGATTTATCATTTCGAAAGAGGGTATAAGAGTCGACCCCTTGAAGGTGGAGGCAATACTTCAGTTGTCTCCCCCGTGAAATATTCGCCATCTTCAGTCTTTGCAAGGCATGGAAAACTTCCTACAAATATTTGTTGTCAATTTCGCCAATTTGACTAGAGGTTTCATGCGTCTCCTGAATAAGGATACTCCCTTTGAATGGGATGAGCGAGCCCAGGAGTCCTTCGATGCACTTAAGCGAGCCCTAGCATCGGCCCCAGTGATTAGTCCTCTGGATTATAGCCGTGATTTCCTATTATATGTGGCCGCGTCTTTAGAGACGATTGGGATGGTTTTGGTTCAGCAGGATGAGGAGCTCCAGGAGCATGTCATATATTATCTGAGCTGAAACCTTATTGACGCAGAGATTCGGTATTCTCATGTCGAGAATCTTGCCTTAGCTACCGTACATGCGGTGCAGTGTTTGAGACATTATATTCTCCTTCGCCAAACCTTGGTTGTTTCCCATGTCAATCCATTTCAGTTTGTCCTCACACATAGGATGATTGGGGGAAAATATAATAAATGGATTGTCATTCTGCAAGAGTTTGATCTCGAGTTTGTTTCGGCAAAATCGAAGAAATCTTTAATCTTTGCAGAGCTCATATCGGATTTTCCGAGCGAGGATGAGGAGTCAATATGTGAAGATACGTTCGTTGATGAACACATTTTCTTGATCTCAATGGCTGACCCATGGTACAATGATATCATAGTATATTTTCAAACGTAGAGGACCCCTACTCACCTCTCGCGAGATGAGCGATGTCGATTACGTCACGTTTCCAAGAACTACCTCATAGTGGACAATACTTTGTACCGCCGTGGAGTAGATTCCCTTTTACGACGTTGTTTAACTCATGATGAGGTTGAGGTAGTGCTTAATGATTGCCACGGAGGGGCGTGTGGTGGTCATTTATCTGGGCTTTCTACATCTCAAAATATTTTGAGAGCAGGATATTTCTGGCCGTCGATATTCAAGGATTGTATTGAAGCAGTCAAGAGGTGCCACCCTTGCCAGGTGTTTGCACGTAACATGCGCTCGAAGCTTGCCCCGTTACACCCTATTATCACCGCCGGTCCCTTCACCAAATGGGGGCTAGATTTTATGGATTGCAACCCAGCTTCGGTTGGGGGGCACCATCATATCATAGTGGCTATTGATTACTTCACGAAATGGGCTGAGGCAATGCCTACAGTAAAATACGACGGTGAGATAGCCGCACAGTTCGTATTCAACCAAATCATCTCTAGGTTCGAGATTCCGAGAGAGCTTGTCACTGACCATGGCTCGCACTTTCAGAACCGTATGATGGAAGAGTTGGCCTCCAAGTTAGGATATAAGCAAGAGCACTCCTCTTCTTACTATCCTCAAGCGAATGGACAAGTTGAAGCTGTGAATAAATCACTTAAGTCCATTCTCCAACGAACCATCGCACAAAGCAAGATGAATTGGCATATTATGTTGTACCCTACTTTGTGGGCATACCGAACCGCAGTAAATACTGCCACTGGTTTTTCTCCGTATCATCTTGTTCATGGAGTGGAGTCAATATTGCTGGTTGAATGTGAGATTCCTTCGTTGAAGTTAGCCGTGGAACTCTTACCAGACACTTCACCTTTGGAGGAGCATTTGGTTCACCTTGAGTAACTCGATGAGCAGCGTAGAGATGCCTTGGTGACTCTAGAGATTAATAAGCGTCGTGTGAAGGCCCAATATGATAAGTCTGTCCGTCTGAGAGTGTTTAGTGAGGGAGACTTGGTCCTTTTGTGGGATCAATCGAAAGAACCCTTGGGGGCATGGAAGTTCAATCCTATGTGGCGTGGTCCTTACGTGGTCAAGCGTGTATTAGAGAAGGGTACCTACGAGTTAGTGGATTACGAAGGGACAGTCTTGGCAAAGCCTAGAAATGGGATCTATCTTAAGAAATACTATGCATGATCTTTAGTGGTTGTTTGTTGTATATTATTGTACATCTTTTTTGCATAGTTAGGTCTTGTTTATCGTGATTAGGTTTGTGATTAGTTTCCATTTCTTGTGGAAGATGTCAATGGAATCTTCCACCTACATAGGATTCGCGGATGGTGCAAGCCATCACACTCAACACTCAGCCTCAGCTGCTTGGGTGATTATACTCCTATGGGTCATTTACTGTCTTCAGGAGGTGTATGTCTACGGCCATATTCCAACAATGTTGCTGAATATAGTGTCATTATCGAGCTTCTACGGGATGCCATTTCGCATGGTGTTCTCTCTCTTGAGGTACGTCTTGATTCAGAGTTAGTAGTGTCACAGCTCAATGGTTTGTACCATGTTAGAGATCCGACGTTATTGAGGAGATTCTTACATGTGAGATTGCTAGAACGGCAATTTGAGAACATAACATATATACACATTCCAAGAAATTATAATCAAATTGTTGACTCATATGCTAACTATGTGTTAGATTGGCATTTGTTTTATTCATTATAAATTAATCATAAACACAATTTTTATCTATGTAAATAAATAAACTGATCACCATAAAACTTTTTTATATACATAAAAAATGTGGTAATACATAGTGTCATAATACAAAATTGGGGCTTTGAAATCCACCATCATATACACGGTAGTACAAAATAGATACACTCCCAGGTGTCTAGTCCTGTGGAGGTGGATGAGGGTTGTGATCATGATATGTCACCACGGCTCTAGCTAGCCACTGAAATAAATGTACCCATGCGCGTGGTACACCAACCACCTGTCTCTGCATAGCCTCAGGCAAGTCCTCGACTTGTGCCATGGGAATCCTGTGATTCAGTCGCACGAAGTTGGTATGGATGCTTTGGAGCGTTCACTCTGCATCCACACCGATGATATCATCTCCTCTTCCCCTCCATCTATGACGTGGGAAGCCCTCTGGTCGCTGTGGTCCCACATCTACACATGAATGGTAGATGTCACTATGTATTGTCACCCAAAACCATGTCTTTTTGATTCCATTAATCAAGAAAACACAAAAAAATTAAATACTTCAAATTTTTTTAAAAAGAGTAAGGGTCGAGATTCGTTACCTATGTCTCCATATGCTGACCCTGGTGGTAATGGCATGTCCGGGTCTCCCCGGAAATCTATCCCTGCATAAGGGTAGTCCTCTATGGAAACAATCTGTTGTCACCCAATATGAAACAATCAATCTTTCCCAATATGCAATAGAAATAAAAACATCTAACACTAAAGGATCGAACCTCGTACCTTATTCCGGACAGTTGAAGTAGATCCCCGTTGAGCTTTCCAATCTTCAGCTTGAATTGTTATAGCACGTCCTCAACAACAAGTAAACAATACAAGCATACTATATTTCATGGTGTTATATCTATTCTAGCATATATAATCAATAATGTATAAGCATTTGACATATTCCAATGCATACAATATTCATTCAAATACACATTACTGGACAGGAAAAGATATTTCTATTAATATGAATCAGAGATTACAAGTGACAACCTCTGACGGCACGTCTGCGAACCGGAGAAACTGAATCCCCCACTTGGGCCTCCACCACCTCAATCCTCCATCACTTCGATAGCAAGCTTACTAGCAAGAGGCAAGCTTGGGAAGAACACCATAGTGCTCCAAGGGACAAAGGGATGCAGACTCAAGCATAAGTTCTGGCAACAATGGACTATAGTTTCGATGCTCTCAATTCTCTCTTATGCTTTCAATGTCTCAATGGGTACCTTATATAGCTTTTCAAATGGATACTGAAAGGTCGAATCCATGCGATCTCAAGGCATATGGAAGGCCAGGAGTCATATGAGTCGGATCCAAGTCAAGGAACGATCCAAAGGATTTTGGATTATGTACACATCCCGATGTACGCGACTATAGAGGGAATATCTGCGTATGTACGTGGTTATCGGGGAAAATGCTGCGTATATCATTTTTCTAATGTTTTTAGGGATGGTCAATGATCCATCAAAAGAAAAAAATTGGTCCATAGGGGCTAATGAGTCTGCAGTGGGACAGGGGAAGGCCATACAATGTGTGATTCACCTAGTGTGGTGAAATACGCTATAACAGTTTCGCTGTTTAACATGGAAGAAAATGCTCTCAAGTCTCAATATGCACCTATAACCACAAAATATAAGAACCTAGCAATTAAGGGCAATGCAATGCTTCCAAAGGTTAAAATTTTGCAAGAGAAAGTCAAGAGGAAGGCTGATGCGAATGCTAAAGATAACACACTTGAAGCCACTACTTGCAAACAAGAAACATAGCCACTCATTGAGCCTGCCAAACCATTGGAAGATGGTGAGGACGGAAAAGATAACAAACTTAAAGAGGAAATGCCCACCGCAAACCAACCTATGGAAGTAAAGATCGAATTGACTAGGACGATGAAAACTAGCGCTCCACCTTTTCTTGTGACTCTTGAAATTTTGAATCATAAGGTGCATAATTGTTTGGTGGAATCTGGATCATCCATGAATGTTATGCCTCTGGCAGTTTGCAAAAAACTTAATGGGCAGCTAAAAACTACTATTTGGATGTCACTCAACTTGACAAAACTAGTGTCAAAATAGTAGGGGAGATGGAGAACGTTCTGATTCGATTGTCTGCAAATAAAAGGATATGTCATTACATTGACATTGTAGTAGCCGACATACCTGATGGTTATGGAATGATCCTGAACCGATATTGGATAGCAAAACTGAATGGGTACTTTGCGTCAGATTGGTCACACTTATGGTTACCTCAGAAAGGCATCCCAAACCTGATTAAGATATTAAGAGAGCCTTATATGAAGCACAATGTCACTAATCTAGGAGAGGGAAATGAATCTGCTGAGTATGTCCTTGGAAATTATCTGATTGAGCTTGCATTAAGACATCTTACTTCAAGAAAGGCCAGTTCTCTAACTGACACTCAGCCTGAGCTCCTTCAACTTCCTTAGGCTGTAAGAGATGATTGTAGGATAGTAGATATGCGTTCAGTTTCAAAATCAGCACAGCTAGATCATGGTTAAACAACTCATGTCTATTTTTCTGCCCACCCCTTATCTCCCCATGATTAAATATTTTCAGGAGTGGGCAATATTTTTTTTCTTTTCTTTGCTTTGTACATAAATAAATTGATTTTGTGTTCTTTAGTGCTTTAATGCTTTTTCTTTTAATTATTTGATTCAATGATGTTTTATTTTATTGCTTTGCTAGTATTCCTTTTGGTTTTGAATAAAGAGGCAAACTTTTGGTTGCAATGGAAACATCAGGGTTCTTTATTAACTTAAATCTTGAGCAAAAGATTGTGCTTTAAAGTATAGAATGTCTTCTAGTAGCAGTGTTCCTAAATGGCAACGCATTCATTTGAAGTCTTACTTAACCCCTGTAAATAACTCAGAAGTAAAAGAGGTCTAGAATACTATTTAGAGGCTCCATCCATTTCACATCTTAAATATCCAAGGGGGTGAAAGAAAAAGACTCACGGAAAGGAAGCAGAGTAAAACAGTATATCATATATAAATGATCCCATGTCATATATTCAGGAAAGCAATAAGCCATCAAGAGTCGAAACTCCTTAAAGAAAACATACGTATCAAAGCAAAATGTCAAAATATGAAGTACTAAATGGCCACAAGATCCTCTCCGTCCGTGAACTGAAATATGAAGTACATTGTTCACACAAAAGGACACTATGGGATAGAGGATCCTGAATTAAAATTCAGTAAGAAAGGCCTGCAGGAGGACTCATATCAAAAGAACTAAAGTTCAAAAGGCACAAAAGTGCAGTTGGCTTGGGAATGAGGAACAAAAGGATAATACGGTTTACCCTCTGTTACAATCCTGTGGTGTCCAAGCTGTAAACTACCTGAGGACAGGAAAAATAAACCTCACTTAGTTGGCCTCAAAAGAGTTATTTAGACTTGCAATACTTCTGATGTTACCATCTCCCAAAAGAATGGACTTCTTTAAATAATTTAAATGCATTATTTGGCTTGTTTAGGAATACAAGCGTCTAGAAGATTTCATTTTTATTCAGACAGTCTTGCACTAGGAAAGAGTTAATTCAGAGATCTGGGATTCACCAGGTAGCCTCCAATTGTTGCAGCTGCAACAATTTCCCAAAATTCCAAAAAAATTTAGGAACCTCCTTTTGTTTTGGTTAGCTTGATTTTATGCTTTGATTTGGTCAGGGAACTTTCAGAAAGAATTTCTCATGCTGAATTGGTTTACCACCTGTTTACATCTCCCTCTGACGCTGGAAATTTTTCCTTTGAAGCAAATCTGAATAAGAAGTTTGTTTAATTGACATTCCAGCCATTGCAGATGTTTTTTGCCTTTTTGTTTCCCGCCATTGCAGAGGAATCGGCGGTTTGGTTTTCCACCGTTGCGGACGGATCGTTGGTTTTGCCTTTGTTTTTCTCTCCGATCCTTTGGTTGAATTTTGGCTTTACGTCGGAAGATGTGGTTATTTCCTTGTCCGTCGTTGTGGACAAATCTTTGCATTTGGATTTCGCCGTTACGGATGAGTTTTCACTTTTTTTTCGATTTTCGGTTGTCTTTTGGCTTGGTATCAGAGCCTTTTACCATCGCTCTCTCCGCCGTTGCGGACGGGGTTGAGTTTTGAGGTCCTGACGTTGCAAATGGGAAAAGAATTAGGCTTCCGACGTATAGTCATTTGGTTTCCGACTTGAACTTTCCGGCTTGATTTTTACGTTATGAGTGTCCACCGTTGCGGAAGAGTTTAAGCTTTTGGCTTCCGACCTAAAAGGCCTCCGACGTCCGACGATTAGTTTTTTTTTTTTTTGGTGGGCCTTACCTATCGCTGCAGATGTTTTTATGCTATGGCTTTCCACTGTTGTGGAAAGGGCAGCACTTTGCCTCCTGATTCAGAGTTAATTCCTGTTCGATCCGTCAAGTTTCTCACGTGCGGGCCATATCTATATATTCATGGGGAGGCAAGGTATTATTATATCGTATTTTTTCTAGTTGCCGCGCCCATTGTTGTCGTGCTGTCGTGCTCAGTTCATTTTTTGCGGTACCCTCAGTACAGGTGTCTCCACCACGAGGCTTGCCAGATCTCTCCACGTCGGATACGTCCGTGCCAGGTAGGTTTATTCACCTTCTCCCATTCCTTTTGAAGGATGTGTTAAGGATTGATGCCGTTAGTCTTAGTTATGGTGGTTTCTTTTGCCCCGTTAGATGTATGCATATATAATAAAGGGGGGGGGGTTATTTTGACTACTAGCACTGGCAATTTTTGACCTACGAAGCAGTTGTTCGCCCGCGGCCGTTGGTGCACAACCTTGCGCGTGGTGGGTGGGGGTTTGGTGAAGGCGGCCGTTACGCCGCCTGCACCAAGATGCCCTGTGTATGATAATGAGGTGCAGAGGGAGGTTTTGTTGGGATTTTTCCTGTAGTTCTGGTAGTTCCTCCTTTCGTTCGAGGTCCATATTGCCCGTTCTCTCGAACCCTGGCATGTGTTGCTCGCGCCATCCCGTGCAGTCCATTTGGGCTCGGTCGTTAGAAACCCTAGTCGGTTAGAAGGGGTATGTCACTGTTGTGGTTTGTTAGCGGGGAATTGCATGGGTAGTGAGTTTGATAGGAGCTCTTTGTTTGCAGCAGGATGACAATGATACCCGCGGAGAGTGGAATGTGTAGTCGGCTTAATGTAAATTTTCTCCTGTGAACTGCATGATTCCTTGTTGATTTTAGACCGACCGGGATTTTTATGGTTAAAATGTTTGGTGTTGGAAAACCTAGGTGACTAGCACAATCTTGATGCATTCAACCCTTTTCTTTGTCTGCTATGCAATAGACCAAATTGCTGAATGCTGCACCTTGCATTTGATATACATGCTTTTCCTTCACGGATTGCTATCATGGGAGAAACGACACATTGCGTAGTGATGTAGTTTTAATGCTAGCTCAAATATGGTTGATAAATAGTTTAGTCTCATGCAGCAGTAGTAGATTGCTCATTTTATTGCACAGGACTGAGTTTGCTTCATGCTAGATATAGATAAGGTCATAGAATACTACACATTGGTTTTAGTAGTTCTGATAGTCAGGGCATTTTAGGGCTGTACCATGCATGCATTTGTGGCACTGATCACTATCATATTAGACATAGGAAAAATAGCACATTGCACAGTAATGCATACTAGTTTGATTATTCAGCCCCAAGGGCTTATATCCTAGCTTCATTGACTAGTTGTTGTCATGATACACATAGAAAGAATAAAATGTTACATAGTGTCTTATGAATGTCTGCAACTTGAATTTATCAATATTACAATGTTATATATGGCAGGAAGAATTTGAATCCACCATTTCCAAGAGGCAGAAGAAGAAGGCCCCTATGGTCGAAGAAGGACCAGAAGTAGAAGAGGTCACAAAGACCGAGTACATATATGAAGACACCCAATGTGTTTCTGGTGTTGAACCTAAGTACAAATGGGGTGAAATTTATAGATTGATTTCCCGCAGGGAGGTTCTCGACATGGGCCTTGAAGAAAAATCCATCTATGCTAACATAGAGAAATCTTCTCTCATGAAAGTTGCCACCAGACCAGAGATGTTCCCATGCTCTGAGGTAATTGGATGGATTCTGCCCCAAGTAGACACCACTACAATGATCATAGGAAATGTTGAAGGACAGGGCTATGCTGCATTTATCCTTAGATATGTGGCGTTGGCTTATCACCTACCAGAAGCCTAGGTTTTCTTGTCAGAGGATTGGCTGAAAAGCATCAAAATGGACCTGGTGGAAACTCTTATGAGAATGATGTTGCAGGGAAAGCATTATCGACACAGACTGACCAGTGAGTATGATACAGTGAGATTGAGGGATCCCTACAGATTCATAGCCTTGATGCTCAATAGAATATTTGGGAGAGCTCATGGCAGACTCTTCAAACTTGAATGGATACCAATTATTTTTCACGTGGCAACCCAAGGCACAGTCTTCAATTGGGCTAGCATGGTGTCCAGCAGTATTTTTTCTTACGTGACCTCAGCCTTGGAGGGAAAATCCAAGAAAAGATAGGAGTTTTACATGAGTTCAATATTAATAGACTGCATATTGTGCAACCAGGATTTCCCCGGTCTCTGGTGCATCTGGGATAGGGAAAGGATGCATGTTTATGCCGCTTATAGACCATTGTGGGCTCACCAGTACCATAGCCATTACAGAGAGGTTTGTGAGCACTTCATTATGCCTTTGTACACACTCATTTTTCGGAAGGAGTGTGACTGTATGTTGGAAGAATCCATGCAAGTGATAGAAGAATATGCAGATTATTTCTTAACTGAAAATGGCATGTACTTCTGGATGTTCAGAGGATCAAGACCACCTTCACTGCTGCCCAAATATGCAACGGATTACATAGTCCACAAGTAGGCAGTTAGACAAGTGTTCATTGATGAAATAGGTAGTTTTCTGTTTGAACACAAGAAGACTACCTACCCTCCTTTTCCATTCAAGCTTGGAAGCTACAAATTCACCAAGGTGAAACAAGCTGCTGAATTCATAGAGGAGTTGGAGAAATTCCATTTTGGGGAGATGCCCTACCGCATAAATGACACCCGAGGCAAGGTCATTGAGCATTGCAAAGAACACAAGGTACACTTTCAGTATACCCACCATTTTGATAAGGACGAATCGGTCTTCCGAAACGCCCCAAACATGACAATGCTAATGAGAAGATTCAAGAAAAATATCGCCACCAAAGGTGGAAAAGGGGATGAACAGGAAAAGGCTGAAGAAGAAGCAAAAAAGAGAAATGAAGAATCCCAGAGGTTGGAAAAAGAAGCTGCAGAAAGGATTCATTCATTCAGAAGAAAGAAGAGTTGCTCAGGAAGCAATAGAGAAAGCAGAGGAAGCAGCTAGAAAAGAAACAGAGGAAGCAAAGAGAAATATTGATGAGGAGCTCCACAAGCAAGAAGCTGAAAGAATAAATTTGACACAGCAGTCAGCTTCTGAAACAGTAGCAAAGCGGATCCAGGACATGGAGAACCCAGAATTCCAAGACCCCCAAATACCCACTGCTAGCACACCGGTGGTCCCCTCACTCAAGTTGGTTCCATTTGTGCAAGAAAAGGGAAAGGAAATCCCTGATTTCAACACTGTGTTTTATGATAGATCAATGAAAAGGATAATCAAGAGGACAGAGAGGAAAGTTGAAGTGGGAGATCTACCAGGAAAGATGATAACGGATACGGCCGTGATGTTAGGAACAGACCAGGATCCTAGGTTCATGCTGAGAGTCGGGGCTGCAATGATCGATGCCTCAGAAGATAACATAAATAAGGTGATGATTGAACTGGAGTCATCTAAGAAAACCTCTGCTCAGCTGAAAGATACACTGAGGCACGAGAGGGAAGAGAGCAACAGGCTCAAGAGGAAGTATGAATACATGCAGAGGGAAGTGGAATCCTCAAAAGCTGAGATGCAGGCCCTGCAAGTAGAAATACAGGTCAAGGGAATAGCACAGGAGGCTCTAGAGATAGCACAGAAGGAATTTCAAGAGCTGAAAAGTGAAAAGGAAAATCTATTAGGAAAATTGGATGAGCTAGAAGACCAGCTAAAGATCCTCTTAACCGCCAATGATATGCATACCCTAGAACTGAGAAAGGAAGACCAGGAGTAGATTTCTGCTTTGAACGCTGCTTTGGAAGTGGCAAGGGAATAGCAGGTCGATCTTCAACCTCTCAAGCAGCATGTATTGACCCAGAAAACCAAGATGTTGCAACTGCAGACTGTTGTTGAAGAAGAAAGGTGTAAAATGCTGCAGATCGACGGCTGTTTGGAGGAGATTCTGGAAACTGCATCCTACTTTGTGGACAGGTCCCAGGACGTCCTAGAGGTCCTGACTGTATGAATGGAAAGGTTGGAGAACAACGAGGAAACCCCAACGGAGCTACCGACAAAAGACCAGCAGTCCCTCAAACGGGACTATAACCTAGTGGAGTTTGCTATTAATACCACTGAAGACTTCAAGAAGGCAATGAAGAAGACAAAGGGATTATGCACCAAATTCTTCAGAAGACTTCTCAATACATTCAATCGGTTCCAGATAAAAGTGGAGGAGAGGCTTGAAGCTTTTCCAGATCATGATGCCTTGGTAGAGCTATTACAGAAGAGATTCCAGGAGGAAGAAGCTAAGGTGCAGGATATCAGAGCCATGGATGATCTGATCTTGAGAAGCCAATTATATCACCCAGCTATCAGTATACTGCTTCTTGAAGATCAGCTCCGTTTGAGTATGTCCAAGGTCGAGGCTATCAAGAAACAAGCTGAGAAGTTCGAGATAAGTATTCAGTTTTTGGAGCCTTGTACCTTTGAAGACATCGCTACTAAGGCTGCAGCGTGGATAAAGTTTCTTGATAGTAAAGTGGGCCCCTCCTCATAAAGGGACGGTCGTTATTATAATTTGTAACTATTTTTGTAAAACATTTAAGAAAAATAGAACGTTGGGAGACGAGAGGTTGGGAAGCCCAAAGGTCACTTTGGACAGCCCAACAGTCTGACCTTTTTTGTATAAATGTAAAATACTTAGAAGAAAAAGGGGACTTTTTCCCAGTGAGACTGGTGAATACATATTGTAAGAAGAACTATTTCCTTTTGCAATAAAAAAATTACAGTTTTCCTGTTGGAGAAAGCTTGGTAGAATATTCAAATGTTGTGATATGGATTTGTTGAAGATGAACTACTTTGTTTTCAGCTTTGCATCCATTAACTGTGAGACCGTTCTAACTTATTGAACCTATGTTCTTACATGAATGCTTTCCATTTTATTTTGTGAAGATTTCTACCATGAGTAATGAATGTTGTTAATAAACAATTAGCTATCTGGTTGTGAAATATATTTAATGGTTCATGCAATATGGGAAGAAATATCAGCTAACTGTAAGTTTCTCTTTATGTTGCATGCACGCTTCACATTACTCATAATAAATTTCAGTTTGCTCCCCGGGGATAGGTGCATAGAGAGGTAGTTAGATGGATAGTTAGTTGATTGCATTACTTCATGTGTGATTTAGATGCCTGTGAACCTAAGACGAGAGGTAAGAACCTGTGCATCACATTGTGTATTTCTTTGCATCCTTATCACCCAACATTGTTAGTTAGGCAAGTGCATTTCATACAATAAGTCAAAAATTACAAAAACTCAATGGACCGGGCCGCAACCGGTAAAGCCTTTGTTTTGTTACCTTTGACCTACGGTAGCCGGACCGCAAACTGGACGGATTCCCTACACCAAACAGTCAATGGGCTAGTTGGGAATGTTGATTGGGGAGAATCCCTTACTGTTGTCGCCTTCGAATTTCCAGGCCCCAACAAACCCAAGCCACTGAGGTGAGGTTCAAGATATGGTGGCAAGCACCATCAGCGAAGCCATAAAAATCCATCCGTTCTACATAACCAAAACATGGTATAAACAGTTTGGACACTAAACTCAAAACCATATTGAAAATACTAAAACACACACAAAAAAGTCAAACAATGTACATATATACAAGGTACCCTACATGAATGATCTAGGTATAGTACCTCTTTAGGTACAACCCATTGTGAGGTTGCCCGAAGGGGATTCCATCATTGTCCATGAGCTCATAAGCCCCTTTCTCTAAAACTTTGGAAATCATAAAGGGACCATACCACATTGATTCAAACTTCCCTTTCCCTAGTTTTTCATGTCTCTGATCATAGGTTAGAACTAGGTCACCTTCATTAAAAATACGAGGTTGTACAGACTTTTCATACTGCGCCTTTTCATGTTTCTTATGTGCCTTATTGGCTAAGGTAGCATCTCATTTAGTTTCATCAAGATTGTTCACGTATAAGAATCTCTTCTCCTCGGTAGAAGTATCTGGGAGAAGTTCCACAACAAGTTTCAAAGATGGAATCTGACACTAAATAGGAAATACAACTTCTAGTCCATAAACTAACTGGAAGGGTGTAAAACCAGTAGTTGTTTTCATCGAAGTCTTATAAGCCCAAAGAGCGTAGAATAGGATGTGGTGCTATTTGGATTTATGATCTCCAACCATTCGTTGCAGCATGGTTTTTAAAACATTATTAATGGCCTCGACTTGACCATTAGCTTGCGGATAATAGGGTGTTTATTTTTCATGACGAAAACCTAGCTTAGCACTCAGTTCTTCCATCATCTGATTCCAGAATGTGATCTGTGAACAATAACTATAGACTACGGGACTCTGAATCTTGCTATCATGTGATTGAATAAAAAGAGGGCCATAGTCTTACCATCCTTTGCATACATAGGCATAGCCTCATCCCATTTTGTAAAAATCAATGGCTACGATGATGTAAACATGCCCCCTGTGAGGTAGGCTTACAATGCATAAAATCAATCCCCCATTTGGAAAAAGGGCCAACGGAAATGGTGGGGTGAATGGAGCAGGGTGGGTGCACTTTTTCGGATAGAAATGTCAATAGGGTGGGAATTTCTTAATAGCCTCATGACAATGTTTAAAGACTAAAGGCCAGGAATAGCCAGCATAAAGGATTTTCTGGGTTGTAGCCATCCCAGAGAGATGACCGCTGCATGCTCCAGATTGGCAGTCATTCAGAACTTGTTCAGCCTCTTCATGACTAAGGTATCATCGAATAATGGAATTGATACCACTCCTATACAAAGTATCATTCAGGATAAGGTAGTATTTCATGTGGTGACAGATACAATGACAATTGTCATAGGATAGAGTGGGCTGAAATCTCTGTGTCTGGAGATAAAAGATTAAATATCCATACCACAGATCAATCGTGCTTATCAGGAATAGAAATTCATCCAGGAATGAATCACTGGGCTTAGAATCCATTGAAGCATAGGGAATATCACACATCAACTCAACAAAGACCAAGGATTTCTTTGACGTGGCCTTGGTAAACTCAAGGTCAAATTCCTGTAGGATGACTATCCATTGGGAATATTCCCCTCCCTGCACCTGACGATTCATGATGTAATACATAGGGTTCTGATCTACTAATATAGTGGTAGTGCGAAGCAATATGTAGTGACGAAAGTTCTATACAGCTGACCGTGTCCAATGCTAACTTCTCCACATGTGAGTATCGAGTTTCAGAATCTATGAGATTCTTACTGGCGTAATAGATCACGTGCTCTTGACCGTAAGGATTTTCCTGCACCAAAACCATTATAATGGTAGTAGTGGAGGTAGCAATGTATAAGATAAAATCATTTGAATAATGCGGTGGGTGTATTACAGGTAAATGGGTTAGAGTGTGTTTAAGATTATCAAAGGTGCGGTGGGATTGGTCATCCCAAAAGAATGGAGTGTCCTTCTTGAGGAGATGCATATAGTCGTATGTTTTCTCTGCAAAATTGCAAATGAAACGGTGGAGAAAGTTTGCCTTCCCTAGAAAATTTGGAGTTCAAGAAGATTGGTTGGGGTTGGTAGGGCTAGAATAGTTGCAATTTTCAATGGATCTATCCAGATTCCATCCTTAGAAACCACGAAGCCTAGGAGACATCCCGTCTCAATGAAAAAAACATATTTATGTGGATTGAGTTGTATATTATAATGACGACATCTCAGAAAAATATCCCTAAGATGACCAGGGTGGTCCTCCCATCACTATGAATGAACTGGGAGGTCATCAAGGTACAATTCCTCAATATGTTTCACACCGTGAAACACATAGGACATAGCACACTGAAATGTAGCTACAATGTTCTTCAGGCCAAATGGTAACTTGCTATATGCAAAATTTCCCCATGTGCAAATAAATGTCATTTCATGCTGATCGGCGGGAAATATCTCGATTTGATTATAGACAGAAAATCCATCCATGAATGAGAAGATGACACTTCCAACACATTTGTCGATAATCTAGTTGATGTCCAAAGTTGGAAAGTTGTCTTTGGGACAAGCTTTGTTCAAATCTCTGAAATCGATGCAGACTCTAATGGTGGCTTGTTATTTATTGACAGGGACAACATCTGATACCCATTCCATTAGGGGCATAGGATAAATAAACCCTGCTTTCATAAATTTTTCAATTTCAGCTTTGATAGCTGCAGCCTTTTAGGGATGGACTTGCCTTAGTTTTTTCCTAACAGGTTTGGCTGTGGGATAGGTTTTTATTTCATGAACCATGATAGATGGGTCTATCCCAGGAATTTATTCATGGGACTAGGAAAAAATATCTTAGAATTCCTTGAAAAGTGCTCTGTATGCTTTAGATTCTTTTGCTGAGCAGTTGTTCCCAACATGAACATGCTTAAGAGTGCCATGTTTGGCTGATATGTCGATTGGATTTGTTTTGGTAATGTTGCATAGATTTCCTTCAGATTCAGTGTTTTGCAACAATACAGGAGTTTGAGGAGTATGGACAATATCAATACTAAAGAGAGATGAAAAATCAAGGTCTATCAAATTGGTGTTGGGGAGGAACGAGGATCTGTGATGGTGATACTCTGATACGGATTCATTCATACTCATGATCTCCATGATGGATTCGTCAGAAGGAAAAGTCTGGGAGAGATAATCCATAGTAGGAAGAGAGGGTTCTAACCAGTAGGGCACATGGTAAGTGTCCGAAGCCACCAAATGAATATCATCAGTGTGGTCATTGGAAAGGGATTGGATAATGTTGTACATTGCTTCATGCGGGCTCAATGAGGTTGACTCAACAAATTTTTTTCCCTTGGGATCATAACCAAATGAAGAAATCATATTTACTGTCACCGTTTTTGTGTTAGGAGGAGCTGATGGGAATACCCCCATAATTGAAGAATCCTTCAGCATGCCTACCCCAATCGACTGGTAAGGAGGAGGGGACTGACCTAACATAGGGATGTTATTTTCTGTAGGGGTGGTAACATCTGATGTACATAAATCAAGCTAATCAATTGTTACAATCTTCCCTAGATGTGGAAATTGGAGGGTTCGAAATACCATTGAAGCGACAACAGTCATGGCATAAAACCAATTTCTTCCTAGTAGGAGAATGTAGTCTAATGGGGCATCTACCACTTCCACTTGAACAGAAACATTTTTTCCCCCAAGCTCAACCGAAAGTGCTGGTATGAGAGCGTGGGGTTGGAAACCTCATCCATTAAAGGATTTTAGGGTCGTTGGTGATTTCATAAGCTCAGGAGAGCCGATGGATTTCCAACAAGACAGGGACAAAACTGAAGTGGAAGCTCCTGTTACCACCTAAGTTGTATTTAGTGATTTTTTATCAAGTGAGCCTGGTGAACTGGACAAGGATAACTTGTTTGGACTTCAAGAGACCTTTGGAGGTACTTATGGGAAGTGCTTGTTGTACTATATCACATGTTCATACCCCATGGGGGAATTGTAATAAATGTTCTAGCATGATAGTGTCTGTAAAAGACTCGG
>LPNX010303638.1:101297-154241 GCA_001517045.1 Pseudotsuga menziesii
ATTAGTCAGATCTGAACCAGATTGACTGGATCTGAGAAATCCTTGACTAAAGGAGGCGATCAAATCAGATCCATAGTTGATCTTCAGCATCCTTTATGGGGAATTTCTCCCTCCATCTCTCCTCAACATGTTTTGGCTCATCTGGATGAGTTTTGGTGGATACTTCAGTCAACAGGTTGAGGTGTCAGTCAGATCAGCTCTCTGATTGACAATTGCACTCAATGAGACTCAGATCTGGCTCAGTTAGACACAGATCAGGCATTGATGGACTCTCCATCAACATATTTGGTCTATCTCCTTGGTATTTGCACCCCCCCTGGGATGGATCTCTTGGTTTTTGTATATATCCAAGGAAAACAGCCTATTCCAAGCAAGTTAGAGTTGGATTGAAGGGCTTACTATTGTAATATTGTTGTAATATTTTGATTGTTGGAATAAAGAATATTTGGAGGCTAAATGGTGTAATTCTCTCATGTGTGTGGATTAAGCATTGTCTTACGGCTATTGATGTTGCCGGATTTTCTCTCAATTTCTGCATGTAAACCCTGTCTGGCTTGAACCATTCAGCTGAATCAATAGGAGTATAGTTGGGCAAGTAAGGTTACTTGTTTTTTCTATATCTCATAGAATATATGTTTGAATATCTATATTATACGTGTTTAATAAGTTTATTTGCATGTAAATTTTGTCTCTTTTTCATATATATATATATCTAGATCTCATGAGATTTCGTGCAGGATTGTGTGTTTAGCTTTCAGGTAGCAAGGATTGGACGAGCTATGGATCTAGTTTGACTCCACTATACATCCAAAAAAAATTTGAAGGAATTGCCCCTCTGTATTCCACTAACAAGTTTCCATTGCGTATCCATCCAATAACGGGCCTTTCCCCTTCTCTTCCTCCTTTCTTTAAAAAATCAATCTTTCGGTTACCTGTCTTTTCCTCTTATGATCAGACCTAGTTATAAGAACTGAATATATATTGTTATATCTATTTTATAAGATTATTTCTACTTATATCTATAATTGTATAAAGAATATCATTTCATAAAGATAGATCTAGGTGTAGGAATTTCCTTTTTTGCAAGTAGCTAAAGCATAGATCTAAAGCTTGCTCATAAGGTAGTTTCTTTTCCCATTCTTCAAAGATTTAAATTTTACAAGAAAAGTGCATATATCATTGGCTTCCCAAATAGAAATCCAAGATCCCAAGGAAAGCTTACTTTCCTTTGCTCCTTTTTGCAAAACTGGATTAGCCCCTTTTAACAATTTTTTACTTAGTTTTTTTTCAATAACTAGCGTGGTGACCCAAAACACTTTTAAAGTGTGTTTGGGCACATTTGATTCTAATTGATCACTGTTTTTTATCAGTTCTAACAAAAAAGAGAAGGAGACTCTGCCCATTTTCCAACTCTTGGACGAATCGGAGCTCCTCGGAAGCTTCCCCCACCATCTTGTTTAATTCTAGCTTGTTACAAGCTTGTTGTAAGCCTTTGGATCCCAGATAAAAAGGAACAAAGTTCATCAATTTTAATTTTCTGATATTGTAAATCACTGCTAATAAAAGGAAAAGTTCTTTTCGAATAGGCTCTTTCGAGCCTATTCACCATCCCCCCTGGGGGGATTTGCGTCGGTGCCAGTTTTTTTCTTTTTTGCTCATATCTTTTCAAACTAGCACAGCTCTAATATGCAGGGTAGTATACTTTGATTCATTATCAATTTCATATTCCATATTTGATATTTCAATGTAATCTTAATACTTACCCCACGACTTCTCGATTGACCCGAAAAGGGAAAGAGATGCGTGGTAGGACTAATTAGAAAACCGGAATTGTGTATCTGTGTTTTCATTTCTATCATTTGTTTCTTTGGATATTATAAAATTAACCCCTCCTTGATTCCCTGATTGAGATCCACTTGGATTGAAAGAGGTCTCTGGAGGGTTTTCTTTTTAACAAGAACACCCAATTTTAAAAATTCACTAAAATTGACAAGACTCCGGTGTGTATGCTCTGCACTTGGTTGCGGTTCATCCGATCAGTCAAGTTGTATAAAAATCACTTGAGTGAATAGTATAATTAGGATTCAATCTCCCAAATTGACAAACCATCAGGTGAAAATCCAACACCTAGATCAAACCATTACGGTGGCAAAATACCCAAAGGAAGCGGGAACTTCTGAAAAGTGACCTCGGGGCGCCGATCTCTATCACACCCTAACAGGTGCATTATGAAAAATAGACCTAGAGACTCCATTCATCCCACATATTCCTTGTGGGTAGCCATGAAGGTTTAGTTTTGGACATACTCCAAGTACTCTCGGGTATATCTAGAGTACACCCCTTCACCTAATTTTAATGAACTCACACCTCACATTAACTTAAAACGTACCAAGAAGCAATTGCAAAACATTCACTCCAAGCACATGCAAGTACATTGATTTCTTTTTTGACTCCATTTTTAAGGCATTGGTTATTTTCTTGCTATATATTTCTATTATGTCTCATCATTGTGCTTTCGTGCGCTCATTTTTGCATCTTGTCATCTTTGATTGTTTATGGTTAATTTCCAAACTCCTAAGTAACTCATTCAATTTAACATCACCGTACTAAGTAATTCAGCCTTAGTAACTTAATAGGGTCTACCCCCCTTGGATTCATTAGTATTTGAGCCTAAACAGAGGAGTCAAGAACAAGGTGACAGCCTTGACTCGAGACTTGCCCCCAAGGACACACCGTGTGGCTTGAATATTTCTGCCACGTGACCCAGGTGTGTGAAAGGCGGCAATAGCTCCTTCATATAGGACAGTTCTAAAGACATTTTTCTCAACTAATTTCGTTATGATTTGAAAAGCGAGTTGGTGAGGTAGCCTAGACTTATAGTTCTCGACATTGAAATGAATCAAATTAGCATTGTCTGAGTCTAAATCTCCTAATGCGGTTAACAGGTTTTTGCGTTGTGTAGGATAACTTTGGAGTACTTCCAAGGTAGACATTACACATGGTTCCTGAGTGAGATCTTCAACGATGTTATATAACTGTGCATCTTGGTCATTGGGATTAAAAATGGACTTTCTAAGAGTACTCTTGGGCAGATGCAAAATCATGTCGAGATTAGGTTTCTTGATAGTTAGGGGACCATTAGACGAGGACATGGGAGAACCAGTGGGGGGAGATTTATTTGAAGAAGAATTATCTTCTTTTTTATCTGTAGGTTTGTCATAATTCTGACTTTGAGTTTTCAAATTAATAGTTTCCAAGGACATCATGCGAATTTCCTCTGATGAACTAGAATTTCCCTGACTAGACATGTGGTCTATCAGTTGTTGCTGAGAAGGGAAAGGATCAGTGAGAACTGCTGGCGTAGGGTTAGTTTTCAAAAAATTATTGATTTCTTCACGACGGGGACACTCCTTCATGAAGTGATCCCCTCCACACAACAGACATGGATATTTCTTTTCTCTTCCCTTCATCATTCTCATTGGTTGTAGGTTTTTGATTCTCTTGTTGATTTCCAGGTTTCTTATTTTTACCTTTACCTTTCTTTTTATTGTTACCAGGTGTTTGCGTACTTTGAATAGCGTTTATCTCAGCAGGAACCTTAGGAGTTGAAGGAGTAGTAGCAGAAGCATGGGGTTTCTTGGTAGGTTTAGTCATTGATGGGGTCTGGATTGAACCGACAACCCCATCAACAGGAATTTCTGCAGGTGGCTTAGTTGGGTCCATGCTGGGATGAGGAGCTTGAGGAATAAGGTCATACAAAGTTTCAAATTGGGAATATACTAAGTCCAGATACTAAGTGCAACTGATATCCTGCTCTTCGATGATAGCACCACCTATAGCCACATCTTGGGAAATGGGTGGAAACAAAAACTTCGTAAACCAATCAGCTAAGAGTTGGCCCGAGATAGGAGATTTAATGATCCTTCTCCACCTTCTCCACTCATGGATCTGATCTGATATGTGTATGGAGGTGTTTTGATGCAGAGAGGTCAAAAGGTCTGTACCTGTTTCATAATAAATGGGTAGCTAAAAGTGTGTGAGGAAGACAGTTTCCAATGCACTAAAATACACAAACGAGTGTCATGGAAGTTCAATATACCACTTCGCGGCTATACCAGTCAAAGTGCATGGGAAGAGTCTCAATCAAATATAATCATCAATCAAGGAGTTCGACGAACACCATAGATGGAAAGTCATAACATGATTTTTGGGATCATATCCATGCTTACCATCGAATTTTGGGATGTTTGATGGTAACTTTACTGAAATAGCAGGCCATGAAGGGTTGTGTTGAATGGGGTCATTAATCAACTTGGACAAATCGGGTAAGTCCAAAGTTTCTAGGAAAGGTAACTGATGATTGGGTTCCACGTATTGGTAATATTGATAAGGCATGTAACCACCAGTAGGGTCATAGGTTGACTAATATATAAGTTGTTGAAACACCTGATGAGATGATGTACTTCCCAAAGATTGACCTCCAGGGTTAGGGCCACTAGAGCCACCAGGACCATTAGGAGGAGGCCCACCAAGATCTTCAGGACCACCAGGACCACCTGGAGGAGGTCCACTAGAACCACCAGGACCACCAGGGAGAGGACCACCAGAACCTCCAGGACCACTAGGAGGAGGACTTCCATGACCACCAGAACCTCCAGGACCACTAGGAGGAGGGCCACCAGAACCAGGAGGACCACCAGGAGGAGGACCACTGGAACCTCTAGGACCACTAGGAGGAGGACCGCTAGGACCACCAGGAGGAGGACCACCAGAATCTCTAGGACCACTAGGAGGAGGACCTCCAGGATCTTCATGACCACTAGGAGGAGGACCTCCAGGACCCCCAAGACATCCAAGAGGAGGAATGCCATAAGGTGGTCATCCGACACCGCCAGCAGTATGAATAGGTATTCCTCCCATCGACGACATATAAGACCAGTTGGGTTGCCCCCACGTTGTAAATACATTCCCAGGGTATGGAATTCCAGTATAAGACATTCCTGTAGGTGTGGGTTGATAATTCATATTTCCCATAGGCATTTGATTTACTGGATAACCATAACCCCATGAGGGTTGATGAACTACAGGTTGTGCCACGGAGGGTTGACCTGAACTTGAAGAAGGGTTTACCACATTTGTGTTGGTGGGAGGGACAAATATTGTGGATTGTACTACAACAGAGGTTTGCCTATTATTAGTAACAATTCCATTAGTGGGTAACATAGGACACACTGGGGGTTTCCCCCCCAACATTAGAAGGTATAGACACTACTGGAACTGAAGGTTTCCCCCCAGTCATAGAAAGTATGGGATGACTAGAGACAGAACTAGAACTCAAAATTGCAGGGGTGGAATTGGAGGTTTGACATAGATTATGAGAAGTCTCACCATATGATGGATGACCATCAGAAGAAGGTTTAATTTAGGCCACAAGCCAAGGATCCATATTACAGGGAAGAAGAGTCGAAATAGGTTCTTTATGAGGCATGGAGGTTGCTAAGATTATATCTAATCTCTGTATTCTCTCTTGAAAATCACATGCACGGTGAGTATATGCTTGGATTTGTCTATACTCTTCTTCACTTGGTGAATATTGTTAAGGAGAGGGCCTATTTACCCCAAATGAGAAAATGGCCTACCCAATAGAAGTCCACCAAAATGGAGCATCTAGGCCATACTCAGGTGCAACAGGACTGTCGATATGACCTTCCATATGTGGATGAAAGGAGGTATCAACCATAGGAGGTTGTTGAACCAAGGGATTAATATAAGAAGTGAAATGGTCTCCACTTTCTACAACTAATTTTCTTCCTGGTGAGAAGTAGTTGCAACTCCTTGGTCAGTGTCTTTCTCCCGTAACAGGAGGAAAATCTGGTGGCAAGCCCTGATTCCTTCTGGATCATCTCAATTGAAACTCAACCAGATTGGTATCAGTTACTAAACTAACCTAGGGTCTCAAAACTAATAACACACAAAAAACTTTCTCCTACTCAAGCTACAGGCCAACATGCAAACTTAAATGATAGGAGGAGCTCAAATTATAGTCGGTCTCTCACCAAGATTGTCAAGTAGATGCAACTCACGATATACCACGAGGGTACATGTGTAGTAATCTCCCTGAATGTTTTTTTTGGTGTATTGCTCCACACACGATGACCAAAGTGTTTTTATCAGATGGATAGGGTATCCTAGTGGGGTCTCCTGATATACGCAAGGTACGTGGGAGCTCAAATCGGTAGAAGTGCTTTCTAATGCACAACCATTCACAAGGGGCCTTCCGATATACAATCGAGTATGTGAAGTACCTTTCTATATACCTCAAGGTTACATGAAAGGCTGTTTGATATACTGATGGTACGTGGAAGAAACACGTGAGTCCTGGGTTGTAGTGCGGACAAGTAATGAAAGCTCCTATGTTTAATGACACCTGAACACGTCTCTAACCTATCACTCAAATTTCTATACAATTTTTAGGCCTATAACTACCGTTAATTTTAAAGTGGATGGTTAGGTGAATGCATGAGATTTTGATAGAAAAGTAAAACCATGCAAATATGAAATGCATATTCATTCACTTTACCATTCATATTATTCCTAATTAAGGGAAGGAGAGAGATTCTTTTTCTTTTCAATTTTGCTTTGAAACCAAAAAAATTCTCAAACAACTCTTGAACCAAGAAATAAAACAAGAAACACACTCCAAACTAATGTTTGAAAGAAATCAGCTGGGATAGACTCTATTTTCCTAAAAGAAAAACAATCAACACTCAATATGCATATGCAATCTATTTTTTCAATTTTTCTCTAAAACATGGAAATATCTAACTTAAACTATTTATATTTTTTTTCTTTTGATGAGATAATGATGCAAAAGAGACAAAAGAACAAAGGAATCTTGAAATCTTATGAAGCTAATCAGAGGTCCAGTTACTTAAGCTCCATAAAAACAATGACCTAATCTCAATAAAAAATAATTTTCTTTTTGAAAGAAAAAAAGAAGTATCCCACTAAGTTTATGGAAAAATGAAAACAAGAAAATGTCAAGCAGTCTTTCTCTTAGCCTTTATCAATGAATGAAAAGAGACCTAACTGAAACAAAACTTTTAATTATTCCTTTCAAAATCAAAACGAACAAGAATGGAAGCAATGAATGATAAACACACGTAACCTAACTATTGGATTTTTCAACCAAACAAGATGTTTCCACAAAAAATTCCAACCATGGACAGTTAGATTTATACAAACAAACCTTGACAGTACAGGGATGAAATCAAATTCAAAATCTACTTTTGCAAAAAATCAAGAAACAAAGTCTAGAACAGGGCCTACCTAGCACCGCGCTGAAGGGGTCACTGACAGAGCGGTTTTTGAAGCAGCACCACTTCTTTCTTACTTGACTCAAGCGGTGGCATCGCTTATTGGCTAAAGGACATGAGAGGTTCCCTGTGAAAACCCAGAACACGAGAAGAGTGAAAAAAATCAAATTAGAAGTTTTAAAAACAATATTAAAACTAATGAATCAATAGTAATACAAAGCATATAAAATCAAGGTGACTCATATCTAAAGAGATCTAATGATTTCAAACCAAAACTTCACTAAATTAGATGGAAAATATGACTGAAAAGATTAAAGAATGGAGCTTGGATTTGGACCAGTGTTCAAAGACCAAGGAAGATTAGATCAACTAAAGCTTGTAATCCCCAGTAGAGTTGCCAAATTTGTTATCAGGAATATCACAGATTCTATGGATAGAAGCTATTCCTCTGGTCTGAATGGTTTAGATCCAGAAAAAATGAGACACAACTAGGTCAAAATACTTTCCCTAGAAACTATGGATTTCTGGAATAAGATCTCTGATGGAAGACCTGCATAAACACATCAAACACACAACAACACCAAAGATACCAGAAAAATATCCATAGATCGATATCAGTGACTAAGGAATATGATAATACACATGTGAGATTATAACACAACATATGTATGGGAAACGAACCAAATTTGCATTAATAGATGAATGGAAGAGCTTACAATCTTTTGTCTTAGTGTTGATGCACTCCTTCACAATACTAACATCTCATCCCCGATAGCTCCAAATTGCTCCTCTATGCTCTCTAATGGATTAGGCCAGGAGGTTAATTCAACAGGATAAGTTTACTCTTTTCTTCTCTCCTCAACCATGGAGTATGAGCCTGGTTATAGGGCTTAAAGGGATAGGAATGGTTGAGAAATAGGTGGGTGTTGTTCAGGAATAAACACCTTATAATTGAAGGTCTGGGGTTACCAACATACTCTTAAAACTTGCAGACAATCAGCTTCGAAGTACAGAAAGGAAATAGGAAGATAGAATGAACTCACCCGATTAACGACGGTTGATCCAAGCCTTGACTTCTTCCACTCTGCTTCTTCTTCAAAGCTTTCAGGCATGCATCTCCTTCACATGCAAAGAGCAAATCTTCCAAATGAAATCTCATACATGTATATATGACAAGTTAGATAAACAATATATAGAGTGCTTAATCATAAATATTCATCAAACCATGATACATGAAAGACATTCAACACACATTTGGAATAAGGATTCTCTTTATTAACAATAGTGAATGAGATAAGATTACAACCCAACGCCTTAAACAAGGACTCCTCTGCAACCAAAGGATTTTGAGTTCTGCTACTCCAAAGACTTCTAAATAGATACCACCAGCATAACTTTGCTCTCCAAGTATGATTGATTAATGCCCTCCCCAATGCCTTTATTTATACTTAGGGAAATAGATTAGTTTCGAAGGTTGAGGAGGCTGAGACAGTTAAGCTAGTTATTGATTAGGGATTAACACATCTCCATTAATCACGATTTATTATTTTTAATGTCAAAGGAAGGCGTACGCGAGTATTGATACTGGGAACCCACGTATGACATGCGAGTTGCTATAAGGGAAACCCACGTATAGATCTATACATGGGATGAAATGGCAATACTCGCATACAATACGTGGTATGCTGTAGGAAAAAGTCATGTATGTACGCTGGTTGCTTATAGACAAAGTCACGTACAACAATTGACATATGAAAAGGTAAAAATGGCAAGTTGGATGGATATTGAATGTATTTCATAACATGCCAATCTATAGTGTTTTAGGCAACCTTCAATCCATAAATGTCCTTTTGTGTGCCAACAAGTGAAGTGTTTGCACTCGGACAGAGAAGTGCCATTTGGGTTGATAACAGATGCCCCCTAATGTGTGAGGTCAGAGTGAAGCGATGGCCCAAATACATTATAATCTTTGTCTTTGGAGAACTTAGAAATCCAATGGAGCAGAGGTAGTACCTGAAACAAATACATAATAATGTCATATACAAAGTCATATCTGAGGATGCTATGTTCAATAGACTAGCTCCTTTACAATTTTGAGTACATAAAAATATACGGGTATAAGACCACATATATTACAAACGTGGATCAAAGCCACAATATACAATAATGATGAGTCTTCAAAGATATGAAAGCTGTGCACATAAGTGAAACATAATCTTGCGCAACTTAGTCCATAGATGAGGAAGTAAGGTCTTCATAAACAATCCCAAAGAACCAGTACAATCCAAGCCATGTGAATAAATGTAAGTTGAAGTCAAACATGGAGCGGATTCAACAGTTTGTTAATCAATAGGTGATAATCAACAACTGAAGCAAAGGAATTCACCAATGATGGAAGTGAATCCTGAGGTACTATCATCAAAACTATAGGTCTTCATTGTCAGGAAGTACTAATGTGGAACCATTGTTACGGAGAGAAATTCCTATGGCTTGGGGAACCACAACAAATAGCTTGACTCTAGAAATCAATTCTTTCCAATATGCAATAGAAATCAAATATCTAACACTAAAGGATCAGACCTCGTACCTTATTCTGGATGGTTGAAGTAGATCCCCATTGAGCTTTCTAACTTCAGCTGAATTGATGAATCACTTCCTCAACAACAAATAAATAAGACAAGCATACTATAGATATGGGTGTTAGATCTACTCTAGCATATATAATCAACAACATATAAGCATTTGAAATCATCCATGGATAAAATATTCATTCAAACATACATTATTTGATACGAAAAGATATTTCTATTAATATAAAATCAGAGATTACAATGAATACAACCTTTGTCGGTAGGTCTGCAAATTGGAGAAACTGAATCCCCCACTTGGGCCTCCACCACCTCAATCCTCCATCTCTCGATAGCAAGCTCACAAGCAAAAGACAAGCTTGGGAAGAACACTAAAGTGCTCCAAGGGACAAAGGGATGTAGACTCAAGCACAAGTTCGGGCAACAATGGACTATAGTTTCTTTGCTCTCAATTCTCTTATGCCTTCAATGTATCCAAAGAGTTCCTTATATAGCTTTTCAATGAGGTAATGAAAGGTCGAATCCGAGCAATCTCAAGGAATATGTTAGTCCAGGAGACAAGTGAGTCAGATCCATGTCAAGAAAAACTCCAAAAAGATTTGGATTTTGTACACATCCCAATGTACGCAGTATTAGGGGTCAAACTCGCATATATATGCGATAAGGGATTTAAAAGTTACGTATATCAATTTTCACATGTTTATAGGGATGGTCTAGAAACATCAAAGGAGAAAAAATTTCCCAAGGGGTCTAAGGAGTCTGCAGAGGGACAGGGGAAGGCCATACAAGTGTGATTCACCTGGAGTGGTAAAATCAGCTATAACAGATGCCCCCAAATGTGTGAGGTTAGAGGGGTCATACGATGGCCAAAATACATTATAAGTCCATCCCAGAAGTGGAGTGATGAAGGATCCCAAATGGAAGACCATCCACCCAATCAGCATAGTACAATGATACAACTCTACACATAACTGCAAATACATCTAGTAGTCCCAGATACATAAGAGTACAATGGCCATGAATAGGCATGATACAAAATATCACATAAATGGTCATCGCCACATACAATATACATAGATCAGAATATCCATGATGAATATATACAAAGGATCATGATCTCCATACTGGCTGAAGATATATAATGGATCAAGATCTCCATAATAGCTGGAAATGTCTGACATATACTGGAATCAAGTCACGAGAGTTGAAATCTCATGAACACTAGCACGATCAAGGAGGTAGCATATAAGAGATGCCACCAATATAGAAGGTCTTCTACACAAACCACTATGAGTACATGTCCTACTATGTGAATAGAGGTGTCGAGGTCAAACATAGTAGTCCATCGTCTGATTACTGGTCATTGATGTATACCATTAACAGACGTGAGATCACCCACTGATAATGAAAATAGGAATCAAGGTACTAGAGTGAAAACTAACAAGTGTGAATAAATGTGTTGAGTTCGAACGCTTGAGAGGATCCATCAATTAGGGGACATTGATGTATTCCCACAAACTGTCGATGGCAAGAGAACCTACCATTGATGATTGCAAGTCTCAAGGCACTCAAAAATGACTCTAGATTCCAATCCCAGAATAAATGATCTGAAGCCAATGGGATGAAATCCACTGGAAGGAGGGCATTAAGGCATCCCCCATCATCCAACACGAGGTACTCAGCAAAGTTGTATGATGTGGAAGGACTCAATCATAATGTGCATGAAATATTAACTGTACCAAGAATGGCTGATATGCAAAGTCAAGATAACTAAGGAATGGTTGACTCAGGTTTCAACTTCCTTTGAACAAGAGCATAACGGTGAATGGTGACTGAATAAAGGCAACATAGACTCGATATACAAAACTGGGACATCTCTGCGACACAGGAGGCATCGACAAAGGCTCCATGGGGAATGGAAGCTTAACCAGTCGGTGGAGATAAAATCAGATAAATGAGTACAACTCCTAAATTCAAACTATAAAACCGACCAACGGATGTGATATACAGTGCTCTGTTCGAAGGCGACACGACTCGACAGTTTCCAAAAGATAACATCTTTCCTTGTTCAGCTTTTTGGTTTTTTGATTTTTTGGACTTTTTCAAATATTTAAAAAGATTGAAAAAGAATAAAACTGCTTTATAGTTATAGACTAGGAGGATATGAGTGTCATAATGGGAAAACAAACTAGTTCCAAGCAGTGGAACATACCTATGCTCAATGCAAGGATACATGTGTAGGATAGCGACACTCGGGGGAAAGTCCCCTCCCAGTAAAAATAGGGAATCAAGCTGCAAAGGATATATGAAATGGCTCTGCATGGCTAGACATGAGACAAGCTCAGGCTATATGGGAAGCCAGCGTAAGGCCCAATAAGGCAGGAAAATATCATGATAATGCAATTACAACTTGACATAAGGGAGTCCTAAGGAAATGGCCAGCATAAAGTTCAAAAGGAGTATGAAGCTCTTGCTCAAGGACATGGTAGTACTATACAAAGGACTCCCAGAACTAAGAGAGGACTCACAACATGGGTACCAAATGCAAAGGGGTGCTAACTAGGACACCCATGTATAGGAAAGCTCTACCATTCACATAGTAGCACTTCTAACACCAGCATGAAGGTTATGTGATACCATAGAATGGGTTCGTACCTAAGGTTAAGATGGAACAGTCATAAGGCAATGCATAAGTGCAAGCGGATGTGACATCCTAACCTATATGCCGGTTCATACATAATACCTATGATAGGAATGAATGGGTCAAAAACTCAGAGAGAGTGTACAAAAACTGGACCCTACATGACAACCATATTAGTCCAAAACAACCCAAAATATTCAATAAAGAATCCAAACTATAGGATATAGGGAGGAAAGATCATGACAAATAAATTCAAAGGAAACAATGCGGTGAACAATGGGACATTGAAAGGAAAGTAAGGTGTAGACCCAACATTCATGCATCCAATACCACCCCCACGAGGGTGACCATTATTGTAAAGACCGAGCGAAGGGAATAAAAATCCTCCACAAATGGAATAGAGGATGGAATATGACCATTACCAAATCTATGAGCACTGTAAGGGGTTATGATGCCCCCAAGTCTAACACCAGGGTCCGTACTAGGACTAAGGATGGGTGATAGGATTCCATGCATGCCAAAAATAAAAGGACTCGAACTCAAGAGAACATAAATATACTCAAGTAATTGTGATCCTAAAGGCCAACTAGTGCACAAAGAGCACACTCCTAAGAAAATCTACAGCCAAAATACAAGCAAACCAAGGGGAGGATATGTGATCTTCCGAATGCAGCAGGCATGTCTCGCCTAGGAGAGGCTCGAAACTCCCATACACTACAAGCGGAGGTATGTAACCAATTATAGTGGCCCTCAACTTCAATGCATAAAGTTACTGTGTTGTCCAACCTCTACCTGGTCGAGACACCTGCAGAATAACCCCTACAAGTACCCCCTCGATAACTTAGGTAAGGAAACTAAGGTCACCTCAATATAATGAATGCTCAGGCGAACATTCGTAGGAGGGATCAACCGTATGGGCAGGGTAACAAAGCCTGAAACTCTCGAAAGAGCCCCTAGATACGAATACAATCCTGGAAATATATCTGGTGCTACTCAGTTATGACTAGGGATCATCCCAATCAATAACCGCTCACAGTGCCTCGTGCTTAACTCCATTTTGAGAGGAGGATCCTGAGAAACACTAATTATACCAAGGAATTTCACACTCTCACCTGGATAGACACATACATGTTGTTGTTTAATGGTCTTGGAGAATTTACTGACAATGAACTATTCCAAGACCCTAAAACCTAATCTTGTTGGTGAACCCTATAAAAGAAAAATGTGTAGTTCATTTTAAATTATGCGTTGATTTTAATGGCTGTAATTACTCAAAGGGAAATGATCGTGCAACTAATGAAGTTATGACTCAGCAGTGAAATAAAAGTGCACACCATAACAAACAATGCTAAGTGCAATCTTTGTCAAATGAAACATAGGGTATGCCACTATATGAGATGCATAAATATATATTCCTTTCTGAATACCAATGCAATCCTTCCTATATGAAAGCCTAAACACAACTCTCATCTAAGCAATACAATGCAAGTACCTCCTCAAATCCATATCTAAGATGCAACTAAGAGTGCAACTACTTTGTATTTTTCAATATAAAAGAATGAAAAATGCAATAAAATTCATCTAAAACTCTCAGTCTCTGCAGCAAGTATAAAAGACAATCCCAGCAAGACACTGAGACAAAAAAGAGCAATGCACTAATGGGAAAACAAAAAGGATAAATGACAAAAACTACTTTCAAAAAAAATCAATGAAAAAGCGGTCTCTGGTCACAAAAGAAGCATCCAACAGACAACATCAGACCCAAGGAATACCCAACCACACTCACAAGCCACCCAAGAACTTCCCACAACATCAAACTCACGAAAAGGGAGGATGTACACAACTGTTTAAAGAACAACTGTGTATATACGTGACTTTTGGCCAAAAACCTGCATGTATATGTGGATTTTGGCCAAAAACCTGCGTGTATACATGACTTTTGGCCAAAAATCCATTTATGTATGTGACTTTTGGCCAAAAACCTGCGTATACAGAGAAGACAGTGGTAAAAAGTAGGCCAAGGGTCAGACCAATAAAGGGGAGTGTCAATGGATGAACATCCTATAGAATGCAACACAAAGACAATGAGAAACAAAGAGAAAGTCAAGAATATGAAGCCCATTGTGCCCGCAAACCCCCAAATAAAAACAAGGAACATACCCAGTGGAGTCGCCAATTCTGTTACAGAGAGAAATTCCTATGGCTTGGGGTACCACAACAAATAGCTTGACTCCAGAAATCAATCCCTTCCAATATGAAATAGAAATCAAATATCTAACACTAAAGGATCAAACCTCGTACCTTATTCTGGATAGTTGAAGTAGATCCCCATTGAGCTTTCCAACTTCAGCTTGAATTGATGAATCACTTCCTCAACAACAAATAAACAAGACAAGCTTACTATAGATATGGGTGTTAGATCTACTCTAGCATATATAATCAACAACGTATAAGCATTTGAAATCATCCATGGATAAAATATTCATTCAAACATACATTATTGGACAGGAAAAGATATTCCTATTAATATAAAATCAGAGATTACAATGAATACAACCTCTATCGGCACGTCTGTGAATCGAAGAAACTGAATCCCCCACTTGGGCCTCCACCACCTCAATCCTCCATCTCTTGATAGCAAGCTCACAAGCAAAAGGAAAGCTTGGGAAAGAACACTAAATTCCTCCAGGGGACAAAGGGATGTAGACTCAAGCACAAGTTCTGGCAACAATGGACTATAGTTTCTTTGCTCTCAATTCTCTTATGCCTTCAATGTATCCAAAGAGTTCCTTATATAGATTTTCAATGAGGTAATGAAAGTATGAATCCGAGTGATATCAAGCCATATGGAAGGCTAGGAGACAAGTGATTCGGATCCATGTCAAGGAAAACTCCAAAAGGATTTGGATTGTGTACACATCCTGATGTACGCGGTTTTAGGGGTCAAACCCACGTATATACATGATAAGGGGTTTAAAAGTCGCGTATATCAATTTTCACATGTTTATAGGGATGGTCTAGGGAACATCAAAGGACAAAAAATGGTCCAAGGGGTCTAAGGAGTCTGCAGAGGGACATGGGAAGGCCATACAAGTGTGATTCACCTGGAGTGGTAAAATCAGATATAACAACCATACTATGATACAGAAGGTGATAGATCCTCCAACGGATCACAAGAGTGACTAGGAACTGGGTAAAAAGAAGGTAGACACAGATGATAACAGGTACAACAATGATGGGATCAGGATAGAGGTCAGACATTCAGTTGAGTCCTTGAACAATGAGCATGACATAGAGATGACCCAAGGTAGCTTTTAAGTTTATAGATAGAACAACTAGACCTATCTGTCATGTAGGAGACATGATCAGATTCCCCAGGTATAATGGACAAGAAGAGGAGTAATAAACTCGAAGTAATAGCTGAACTGAAAGTGAACACTGAGACAAGGGTATTGGAAAAAACAGAGAGTGCTATGTTCAAGGACAACATGCTGCCACTAATTGAAAACAAAAGAAAACTTCTTCCTTACCTTCCCTGTTAAATTTTAACGAGTCTAGGAAAGTCAACTCGGATCTCTCTTCATTTTTTAACAAGCTTGAAGAGAAGAGAAAATAATTCTTGATAGTGTCACTGATTCGTGGATTTAATGAGCCCAAACTAGTACATGCTCAGTTGGTGTTTTCACATTTAGAGAGTTTGAAAACTCCATAGAAGACTCCAGGGGGGTCCTTTTTCATCCAATTTAGTCTCCTGAGGGAGAAAAAGTATAAAACATACCACAGAAGAACTCTCTTAACTTTCGAGGAAGAAAAGGTGAACCCTTTTTGTACTTAGTCAGGGAGGTCCGAAAAAGGTTAAATTACCACCTACCCAATGCTCCTTCAAGAACAACATAAAGCCTGAGTTTTACAAGTGTGAAGGAAGGAAAGATCACTCAGAAAGATCCATTTGATTACGAGAAATGGGGCTTACAACAATAAACTCGATGCTTTGTTCTTTAGGGTTTAACGAGCATGACAAAGACAAAAGTACACTCGGAATTTTTTTCATGTTTTGGTCCAAAGCACGAAAAAGAGAAAACTAAGCTCATATCGGGGGTTCCTTTTCTGTAAGTTTAGTCCCTCAGGTCCGGAAAAGAGATAAACCTATGCCTGAGAATACTCTTGTCAATTCCAAGGAAAAGAGAGTGTTCCTTTCTTGTATTATTCCACATGGTCCAAGAAAGCGATAACCTACTACCAATGTGGATGCCCGTTAACATATTCTTAACGAGCCTGAACAAACAAGTTTACTTGGCAGTCAAGTCTATTTTGAGGATTCAGAACTAGACCTAAAGAAACTCAATATCTTTCCTATGAATTTTTAACGAGTCCGTAAAAGTCAACCCGTGGCCTCCTTACTGTTTTTAACGAGCTCGAAGGAGAGCAGAAAGAATGCTCTAAATGAGAGGAGACGAGTGTCAAGGGCAATCGAAACTAGTTCCAAGCGCAAGGAACAAACCTATGCATAATGCAAGAAACATGAGCAGGATAAAGACACTCAGGGAATGACTCCTCAAGGTAAAGGGTGTCAAGTTGCAAAGGCAAAATGATATAAGGCTTAGCAACTATGAGAACAAATATGAGGGCTTATATAATGAGCTAAAAGTGTGGAAGCTGGCATTAGGCTCAAAAGCATGAGCAGGATACATGCAAATGCAGTTATAGCTTGAACAATAAGACAAGGGCAGTAAACAGTTGTAAATCCAACTAAAAATCCTGTCTCCAAGAAATAACAACATCAAAATCATATTCAGAAGAAAAGATCCGATGCAGGTCACTTTGGCAGAAACACATGTGACTTTGCTATCTTCTACAAAAGGTAAAGTTAAGGAAGAATCAACCGAAGAAGATTCTATAGAACCAAGGCTCAAGGGTTTATAATCTTCAAGATCAACCTCAAAAGGAGAGCAAATATCAACAAGGGAGATAGAGTCTGCATGAACAAACTCAGTATCACAAGAATTGAAAAATTCATAAGAAAAATCAAACTCATCAGGATCACTGACTTGCTGTTCAAAGGAAGAGTCAAAAGACTCAACAAGACCAACATAAGAAGAAAGGTCAGGCTTACTAGGAAAATCAGGGTTAGACTTAGTCACAACTGAACCAACATCCAAAATAAGGTCAAATTGTATCAAAGACTCTAGGAAGACTTCATCCGAAGGAAGGAGATCATCCGAGATAGGACACATGTCTAAACATTCAAATGGATCAACATAGTGGAGAGCAGGCTCCATGGTCTGTATAGGATGACTCACCCGGTTAATTGTTGGGACCAAGTCCCAAGAATGTAAGCATGAAAATAGAGGTTGATTCTCAGTAGCAATTAAATGCAAAGGACATGAGGTCACATAGCTCACCTGTGGCGGGGTAGTGTCTATAGAAACACTGGGAATCGATAAAGGAAAGACCTAGTCTTGAGTTGGGTCAGGGGATGGATTAAGAAAATCCAACTGATCGATAGTGACAATTTCTTCGCCATGATTAAATTACATCATAAAAAAAAAATGTTGACACCATAGCTTGCATGGCATAGACATAACCACGTCCAAGGAGCATATTGAAGTCCAAGGGGTCTTCTATCGCCATAAATTCAAATAAGACGGTCTTCCCACCCAAAGTAATAGGTGTTTGAGCAAGAATTCCCAAGGCTACACAATTTCTTCTATCAAACACCAGTAATTGACTAGTAGTTGACACAAGGTTGGGAGATCCCATGCCTCACCAAGCACGAGCAGACAAAATACTAACTGAGGCTCCTTCATCAACAATACAATGAGCAATCATGTATGATTCAACTTTGACCTTTATCTGGAAAGGTGCATCAAAAGGAAGGCGTGGCTTAACTAGGCTATCCCAATCAAAGGAAGCAATCTGAGAGCTTGGTGGGGTTTGATCCAAAGCAAGTTTAGTGCCCCCTTGTTCAGTAAGTTCTGAACTGGAAGTGAAGAAAATGTGACTAGCAAACACTTCACTCTCCAAAGGAAGAGTGGTATTGATCGATGCTGAAATTGATTTAACCGCTTCATCAAAGTCACTCTCCGTAGGAAGAGTGGGATTGACCAAAGATGACATTGGTTCAATCACATCAGGATCACTCTTCGGAAGAAGAGTGGAATCAACCAAATTTGAGATTGGTTCAACCGCTTGATCAACCAATGGTTTAGTAGGGCATTGAGAAACTATAGGGTGTTCAAAAAAGGGATGACCATGAAACCAAACTCTTCTTACCTCTTCAATAGAAGGGCATTTATAAGTAAGGTGGTCTCCCCCACAAATCTTACAAGGAAACTTGGGCTTGTGTTTTGAATGGGTAGTCTTTTCAACAGTGTCAACATGACTCACAGTGGTTGATGAATTGTCTTCAGCATGAAGTATAGAGGCTGAGATACTACCCCCAGCATGAAGTACAGAGGCTGAGAGACTGCCCCCAGCATGGCTTGCAGAGGCTGAGAGATTGGGTTCAACATGACTTGAAGAGGTTGAACGGGTGCCCTCTTTATTATGTTCCTTCTTCCTATTCTTCCTTCTTTTACTGCTTTTAGACTGTCTGTTACTAGTATCAGTACTTTCACCGCATGAGGTAGAAGGAGTAGGAGAATTAACTACAGGTGAAGGGGGAGCAATGTTTTGATGCCCTTGAAATAAGGAGCTTACTTGAGAAGCATAAGGAGCATTCAGGGTAGTTGGAGTGGAAAACAACCACACTGGTAACCCTAGGGTGAATCCAGGTAGATTCAAGGTGGCCATCAAAGGAACACCAACATTCCCTATGAGAGGAATAGTACAAGGAGTTCCCAGCATGGGGATCTATTGCTTGGTGTTCAAAGGGGTGTTAGCCATATTTTCAAACAAGAAGACAAATTATGAGGTTGAAAAGCAACCAAAATTACAAAGCACACACCTAAAGGCACACTAAGTACAGAAAAACCACACAACACTCACTAAAAAATTCCTAAAGCCAAACCGACAATCAGGTATAAGATATGCTTTCCAAAAGAAAGCTGATAGAAAGTTACCTGGAATCCCTGTAGATGTTCTTAGGCACAAGCAGAGGAATCACCCACTGCCCTCCCACATCTTCTACCGGGGTTACCTTCCAAGCCCATCCAAGGTCAACCATAAATAGCCTTTCAGTGTACCTGTGTATGAACCCTAAATGTCAAAGAGACTAAAGGATACCTTAACTATATTGACATTCTGGGGGGACAGTCGCAAGCCTGGTTCGTACACATGGGCAATGTAGAAAATCCCGAAACCCTATCTAAGACAGAATCCCTAGATGTGCAAAAACCCTGGTTTACGTTTCGAAAAGGAATCGGAGGGTTATATCCTCAGTCTAAGCCTCCACGCGGCCTCGTGCTTAACTCTCGTTTGAGAGGAGCTTCCCAGATACAATCAACATACAAAAGGGTTTACCTAGTGATTGGCCAACTACGTCTGAAATTAAATACTTGTGGGGAGTTTAAACTCCCTATCCCACAAGTCTATCCCGAGCTAGTTGGTGTATGACCCTATAAAATAAAACTTACTAATAGTTTTAAAATTATATCGTTTACTTTAAGGGGTGTTTTTATTCAGAGGGTAAATGGCGTGAAACTTATGTGGTGTTTTGACTCAAATTTGAAACCAATTGACTAAGCAAAGAGAAATGAAATGCAAAAAGCAAACTGTTGTCTTTCTTTTCCAAGTAGAAACTTAGAAGCCACAAAAGAACAAATTCTTTTTATTTTTTCAAAAACAATGATATGCCATGAAATCTAGACTAATAAACTAATCTACATGCATATAAAGCAAACATGTGTTTTTCTTTTTCTTTTATAAATGCAAAAGAAAACTAAGACTATATTTTTTGTAATTTTTGAGATTATCTTTAAAAACTAAAAACTAAACTACTACATGCAAATCAAATGCAAAAGTTTCTAAATGTTTTCTTTTCAATTTTTAAAATGCTCAAAGACTACTATGCACCTAAATGCACAAAAAATTGAGCATGCCTAGATAAAATAACTGTATAAAGTAAGCAAAGTGAATTAAAACATATTAATAAGACCAAGGATCAACCAACTAAGGAAGACTTGGAACCCTAGCTTGGGTGGGCACAATGACAAGAAATCATCGAGATCATAGAAAGGCAAGTGACAAACTAATCACTATCTGAAGATAGAATGAGAAATATAGTGTCTAGAACCCTAATCACTGATTCAGACAACCAACACTTGAACCTATAACCCAAACAGGCAAATCCACTTCAAGCTGCTAATAGAAGACAATCTAAACAAAAAGAACTCAAGGGATTTACAAGAAAGCACAAGGTGTGGCCAACAAGGTAATCAAACTAACAGTGTAATTATCATAAGGAATACCAACCAGAAAACAAAATTTATAAAGGGATAGGGACACGCAAACCCTAACCCAAAAATTCAAATGCTAAGGCTTGTATGCGACTATGTATAAGGGCAACTCGTGTACTGTATGTGACTGTCCTAGAGAACAACCCGCATATGCAAGCCTCTGTATGTGACTGTATGCAAGAGAAACCCGCGTACAGGTACAAAATTTTCTAATAAAAGAAATTTTTTCAAGGTCTTCAAACACTACCCTGAGCATGAACCAAGACAGAAATAGCACACACACAATGAAGGCAAAGACTGGGCAACAGTAAACAAAAATAACCCACAGCAGTCTAGGCTCCCCACTGGAGTCACCAGTTCTGTTGTTCAGGAATAAACACCTTATAACCGAAGGTCTGGGGTTACCAACATACTCTTACAACTTGCAAACAATCAGCTTCAAAGTACATAAAGGAAATAGGAAGATAGAATGAACTCACCTGATTAACGACGATTGATCCAAGCATTGACTTCTTCCGCTCTGCTTCTTCTTCAAAGCTTTCAGGGATTCATCTCCTTCACCCACAAAGAGAAAATATTCCAAATACAATCTCATACATGTATATATGACAAGTTAGATAAACAATATATAGAGTTCTTAATCATAAATATTCATCAAACCATGATACATGAAAGACATTTAACACACATTTGGAATAAGGATTCTCTTTATTAACAATAGTGAATGAGATAAGATTACAACCCAACGCCTGAAACAAGGACTCCTCTGCAACCAAAGGATTCTGATTTCTGCTGTTCCAAAGACTTTTGAATAGATACCACCAACATAACTTTGCTCTCTAAGTATGATTGATTAATGCCCCCCTCAAGGCCTCTATTTATACTTAGGGAAATAGAGCAGTTTTGAAGGTTGAGGAGGTTGAGATAGTTAAGATAGTTATTGAATAGGGATTAACACATCTCCATTAATCACGATTTATTATTTATAATGTCAAAGGAAGGCGTACACGAGTATTGATACTGGCAACCTGTGTATGACATGTGATTTTCTATAAGGGAAACCCGCATACAGATCTATACGCAGGATGCAATGACAATGCTCACATATAATATGCGGTATGCTGTAGGAAAAAGTTGCGTATGTTTGTGGGTTGCATATAGACAAAGTCACGTATAGCAATTGACATATGAAAAGGTAAAATGGCAAGCTGGATGGATAGTGAATGTATTTCATAACATGCCCATCTATAGTGTTTTAGGCAACCTTCAATCCATAAATGTCCTTTTGTGTGCCAACAAGTGAAGTGTCGGCACTTGGACAGAGAAGTGCCATTTGGGTTGATAATAGTGGGTGAGGTGGCCATGAGATCCCCAAAGCATGGATCTTGAGCTTAAATGGCTTAGGTGACTAGGGATAAGGCTAACCATGAAGCTTTGTTCTAGAGCTTCGTGAAACCTCCTTTCTTTCAATTTTTACCAAGGGCACCGCTTATGCTCCCTTATGACAGAGCGATGCAAGGTGAGAACCATGCTAAAAACAAAGGTTAAAGGCGGTGGTAGCACCTCTCTTCCACATAACTCAGGCGGTGTTGTATAAGGTACTGCTTATAAGCTTAAGGGTAAGAGCGGTGCTGGAGTTTTTATATGTAGGATCAACATCTGGAGCACTATTTTCACTTCAAGTTTGGGATTGAGGGCAAATAAAGGTGTTAGAGATCTTATCACATGCTGGTGACAGGATTTAGGTAAAACGCTTTTCACTTCGCCTACTGGTCTTTTCTTAATATTGATTTTATCTGCTTTATTGTTTCAGTAAAATTTGGAATGAACCATCTTAGAAAATTTATTTTTCCAATAATTGACTGAACATCCTTCTTACTTCTTGGAAGACTGATTTTTAAAATAGCTTTGACTCTTTCAAGATCTATTCTAAGTCCATCTGTTGAAACTAGATTTACTAAGAGATTTCCCTCCTAATCAACAAAATGGGACTTCTTAGGACTTAATGACAGTCCAAAATTCCTATACTTCAAAAAATTTATTTGAGATGTTTTAAATTATCTTCATCAGATTGATAAAACATAGTGATATCATCCAAATAAATTACTACAAATTTTTCCTTTTCTCCCACAAAATCTATATCCATAGCTCTTTGAAAGGTTGCACCAGCATTCATCAAACCAAATGGCATCTTGTCATACATGAATGTATCCCAGGGTGTAGTGAAGGCTGTTTTCTCCCTATCATCCAGATGCATAGAAATCTGATTGTAACCTGAGAATCCATCCACCATTGAAATTCTCTGGGTACCTACTACTTTCTGCAAAATTTGCTCAATACTGGGCAGTGGATAATTATCCTTCAGTGAAGCTCTATTCAAATTACAAAAATATACACACAACCTTATCTCTCCATTCTTTTTTAGTAGTGGAACTTGATTTTCCACCCAAGATGAGTATCTAAGTGGAACAATTATCCTTGCATCCAGTAATTTCTTGACTTCTTTCTCTATGACTGGAAATAAGGCTAGATTAATTGTTCTTAATTTCTGTCTAAAGGGTTTCACATTTGGCTTCAAAGGAACCTTATGCTGCATAATACTGGTATCATAGGTTTTTAAATCCTCATAAGACCAAGAAAATATATCAACATATTCCTTCAATAATTTAATTTACCTATTCCTTTGCTCGATTGAGATATTTTTTGAAATTTTCACCATCTTAGGCTTCTCTTATGTGCCAATATTATAACTTATAATATTCTCTTTTGAGGATTGCATGATTGGATTTAACGGAGTATCATATTTAGAAAAAATCCTTTCAAGGGGAACCAGACCTTTGGGAATGAAATTTCCCTTCAACTCAATAATATTATGTCCTGCAATTGCATTTTCTGAATATTCATCAGCATCCTCAATTTCATCATCCTGGTCTTGGTCAATCAATAAATTTGAAAAATCTCCAATTAACTCGAATAACCTTTTGATTTCCAATTCATCTTTAAAAACTCTCCATTGTTTGATATTATTAGGTACTAAAGTTCTATATCTGATTTCAATTGGATAATTTAACTGTGTCTATTTTGGAATTTTAAAGTGTGTTGCTGCCAATGCAAGTGAATAAGCTATTTGATTATGATCCCTGGGAATAAAAGAAATATTGAATGTTGTTGTAATCTCACAGATCACATAAGGTTACCAATAATACATACTAAAACATAACTATAAATCAGATACAAGAGATAAGAATAGATAGGAAAATAGATTATATTAATGTAATGAGTTTATACAAGGCACAGAACTGAACTGAGTTCTTGCTTGGCTCAACAGCCTAATATATACAAGTTACAAACAGTTACAAAATAACTACCTGTCGGTTCGGTGAACCGACACGACTGTTAGTTAGCCGACTAATCTTTCTAGTTAGTCGGCCAACTGACTTAGTCGACTGATCGACTAAGTCGGCCCATCGACTTAGTCGGCTGACTAAGTCGGTCTTTGTTCAAGTCGACTTATGTCGACTTGCTCCTTCTACATCTCCCCCACGAACAAAACATTTCTTCGTCCCGAAGAAACAGGGAGGTACAAAAATGAACTTTTGTCGAACCATTCAGACTTACTCTTGCTGTGGGCTATGCAGACGGATGGTCGGTCTTCTCTAGACGCAGACTTCGACGATAGCTGGAGCTGTGATGGCAAGATGATGCTGAAAGTCAGTCCAACTCTGCAATGCCTTCTGGATATCGATCGTTAAGTTAGTGAGACTTGAAAGGATCGACATCTTTTCAGACATGGGAATTTCTGCTATATTTTCCATGTTGGGACCCAATAGTTTGTTTTGATCTTCTGCAGCATTGATTTGTCGTTTCATCTGTGGACAGATGATGTCGATTTCTCTAAGTTGGGAAGGGCCTATTGAACCCACTAATGTGCCTCTCGTTCTAGCTTCTGCAGTTTGTTGGTCTCCATCACAATTTGTTCTTCAATGGTCTGCCACAGTTCTGCCTCTGTCGACTTCCGGCCCTCCAAATCCTGAATGCCCTGTCACGCCTGCCTTGTCTGCTGATAGACCTGCCCATAGTGATTAGGCCAGTCTCGTAATACTTACTCAGTGACAACTGATTCTTCCATATGATACTGGAGGACCTTGTATGCCTCCGAGAATGCAGTGTGTTGGGCCAGGAGCAGTCGAACAGTCTCCTCCTTTTGTCCTTCCTTTTTGTTTAGCTGCCGAACCACCGGCAGCTATGTTTCTTACAACATCACTTGTTCCATTTCCTCGACCATCATTGCGATAGTCTCTTTTCTCCTCGATATATGCTCAATGACCATTAATTATAATAGGGGATGCGTCAATAGCAGTTTTGGCTGAAGCTGCTTCTTCAAATTCCACAAAATGTTTCTTTGTCCGTTTCTTTTGTCCTTTCTTAGTCTCTTGCATCCGGGTCTAGACAGTCGATACCATCATCTTGAAGAGCTGATATGCTCTTTCAAGTGGTCGATCTGTGTCGAATTCGATAGGGCCTGGTATGATGGTCTAGACTAGAGCTCTGCATCGGCCGAGAAACTCGACTTCTTCTACATTTTTAGCTACAAGCTCTTTATTTTTCCGATCTGTCCTTTTCTTTGACTCTTTGGCCATAGTTTTAAGGAGTTGGCTGACCTCTGTGTCATCCAAGGAACTTGCATCCGTTAGGCTAATCCGGAGACCGGATGTTCTATGCTTCTCTTTCTTTTTCTTCTGTTTGTTTGTTTGTTGTTCTTGGGTATTTGCAGCAGTTGAGGTTGGTTTTGTGGTTGATGGAATGGAGGCCGAGGGTTTTTCTGGTTGGTTAGGTGGTATAGAAGTCAGCTGTGTTTATTTTTGAGTATGTGGTAGGGAGGTCGGGGGTGTTTCTGGTTGAGGAGGTGGTATGGCCACTTCTGGTTGTGAAGATAATGGTGGCTGTGATGGGTTTGGCTGTAATTCTGGGGGTGGGGATTTTGACGGTGGTGGTGGTGGTGAAGGAGGTTGTGATGATGGTGGTGTTGGGGACGGAGTGGGGGTATCGATAGGGGTCGAAGGGTTGGCTGGCGTGTGTTGTGAACTTTGGTCGGAAGAGATACCTGCTTCCCAAGGTGTAGTGGGTAGGTCATCCTGGGTGTCGGTGTCGATTGGCTCTGTGACATACTTTGATGTTCCTATTACGTCACCCTATTGGTCATGGGTGAATGTCATCGTAATAGTTGCATAGGGATTTTTTCTTGCATAGAGAGGAGATTTTGTTTGTATTTTCTGGGCCGACTTAAACAGTGCAGGAAATGTCACGAAGAAAGCTTTAAGCTCAGCGTCCTGGTCGACCCTGGCTCTGAGTGCCTCCGGGATGGTGCGTTGATATTCCTCAGGGGGACTGTCTGCCTGCTGTACTTGTGCTTATTCATCTACTATGGTTGTTGGGGATGGGGGAGGAGGGGTCGACACAAGGTCGAACACATTTTCAGGTGTCTGTACCATTTTTGCTTTCTTTGGCCGACCCTCCAGAGATCCTATGTCCAGGTACCATTGAAACTGAACTTCAACTGACACTTTATTTGCACGAGCATCCTCGACAATGTCGACGGCTGCGGCTGCCAGTTCCTCCTCATCATCGGACGAGTCAGCCAGAATAAGCTTGCACTTACCCCTACCTTGTTGTAGTTTTTGGGCTTTGATTTTTTTCCTTGCGACAGCTATCTCCTTAGCCAGCTTCTTGATGATGCTTTTAGATAAAGCATATTTCGAGTCGTTGCCTTCGACTTCACCTATCTGTACTTGAGTGGGGTCGACGGTTGCTGGAGCCGGAGGAGTTGTTTGTTGCTGTGGTTCTATTGTTGGTTGTTGTTGTTCTATCGTCTGGGGGTCGACTAATTTTGCAGTCGGAGTTTTGACAGTGATGTGTACCCGACTAGTGGGCACGGTCGAAGTGTCCTCCGACACAAATGTGCTGATGTATAAGTTTAGCTCGTAGTCCTCTTCTTTTTCCTGGTCGGTGAGTGGCTCTATGATGGAGAAGTCGACCTGTTTAGCAGCCTCTAGAATTGGTATCTTTGTCTATGCTTGTCTGGTCAACTCTCGAAAAATCTGCTCGACCGTTGGATAGTAGTCGAGGTCTTGTGCTTTGGGGTCCTACCTCGCATGTACCATACTGATGTATGGTCAAGTTCTAACTGGATATGAGACTCAGCAGGGAGGTTTCATCGTATGTTCTGGGGCACCCTCCACCTCGTTGTGCGAACTTTCAACTGCTGGAACCAGTTTTCCAAGAAGAATTTCCCCTGTTCCAGCTCATGCAGGGTTCCTTTTTGTGAAAAGGGTTTAAAGCGGTGCATTTGGAACTTGGTCGGCTCCCAGAAGACTAGGATACCTTCCGGATAAATATGGTACATAACAATCCAGAGAATGAGAGAGGGGAACTTGATCATACCTCCCATCTCCTGACAGCGTTCGCAGATGGTTTTGATCATGTCGGCAACATAATCTCCCCATCGGTAGATCCTACCGTCGGTCGCGATTGTGTCGACCGCTTCCAGCATCTCCAGTTTAAGGTCGCTGCCCCGACCTGCCAAGGTAAGGGTGATTGATATGATTTTAGCCATGATTTGTGGCGTCCTTGTCGCAATCTGGCTGATCATCGGTCCTTTGGAATTCTTGCCCGACGGTGAGCCCGTAAGTTCTTGGACTAACCCGTCTTTGATCCCAATAAGTACAGGGCTGCCTTGGTTGGACAGACCCGTAAGCTTGGAGATAACATCCCCGGTGATATCAATCGGCTGGTTGAAGTAGAACTAGCCATTATGGTAGCGACTGATAATTAATTTAACAGATGCTTCCTTCATCCCACCGAAGCTTGCCATCAGTGGTGCGTTAGGGTAGTTGAATATGCCGCTCTTCCGAATTTTCTCAACGGCCTGGGTCATTCTGTTGTCGACATAGGCCCACTCTTATATCTCCTGCCAGATTTTCTTGAATGGGCCCTCCTATACCTTTGTGTTTTTGATGTTCTTTAAGCAGTTGAGCAATGGGGTGTCCTCTGCTTGCAGTTCCTTTTCCTTGGGCGCAGCTCTGGTTAGTTTGGGTGCCATTGTGTTGGACTGGTCGGGGTTTTGACAAGGTTCTTGTGCTTTGGTCGACTGAGATTGCGGGTGCTCTGAGGGAAATGGGTGTGGTGAATGAACCTTTAACGGTCCATTATTTATAGGTGTGGTTGGGGTTGAGTGTCAAAATGGGTGTATTAATGGCGGAATTGACAGTCCAACTGCAATACTCGAGTGCGACTTAATGGAGGATCTGTTTCGGCACTCGAGGCCATTAATGCGTGATGGGACTTTCGAAGTCTATGGTCGGTGTCATGGGTGAAAATGGTCAGCCTAACTGGTCGATGGTGGTGATGTCGGTTGTTGAAGTAGTGATTTGCTGTCATGGCTTGTTGTGTTGGATGTATTATTTTGTTTCAGAATTTTTATATCTTTTTATGGGTTTTGATTGACGGTTAAGGTCGTTATTTGATTTTTTTATTTTTATTTTTTATTTTTTTATTTATTTTTTTCAGTTTCTGTAACATTTGAGTTGGGCTCCATTAACGAGCTTCTGGAATACTAGGCCCTGTAATGTCTTCAGTCGGACAGAACCATTGGGATGTATTTCTTCGACAATGTAAGGTCCCATCCATTATGTGTGTAATTTCTTGGGTTTTCCGTTGACTCGACTGTTATAAAGTAAAGCAAGGTCGCCGACCAAGAGGTTTTTGTTTTTGATGTTACGGTCGTGCCAGGATTTCTGTTGTTGTTTGTGAATTTCCTGATGCTGGATAGCCATGATTCTATGTTCTTCTAGCTTACTGAGTTGAAATAGTCGGTCCTTTCTTGCCTATTCGACATCGACATGTAGTATCTGTGCAATAATAGGTGTTTGTTGTTGGAAGTGTAGGGGGACGACTGCTTCCTTCCCGTAGACTAGTCGAAAGGGGGTTTGATCGGTCGACTGCTTATATGTTGTCCTATATGCCCAGATAACCGCAGGGATTTTCTCATCCCAGTCGTCTTTGTCGGTGTTGCATATTTTGGTTAACCCTTTGGTTAGTGTTTTGTTAAAATCTTCAATCGTGTCGTTCGACTGAGGGTGATATGCAGTGCTTCGTCGGTGGTCGATGTGAAACTGGTCGGTCAAATTTTTGATGGTTTTGTTGATAAAGTGTGATCCTTGGTCGCTAATCAATTGGAGTGGGCATCCAAATATAGTGATAATGTTTTCATAGATAAACTTAGCAGCTACCTCACTTGAACATGTATCGACAGGTTCAGCTTCTGCCCATTTAGTGACATATTCCACTGCCGTAATAATATATCTTGCACCTGATCGTTTGGCTGGGATAGGAAAAGGTCCTATGAAGTATATAGCCCAAAGTTCGAATGTGAGACTAGGGTTTACAGATATCAAGGGCATTTCTGTGCTCGGCAGAGGTTGACCAAGTCGTTGACATCTATCGCATCGACTAACAAATTTTTTGCAATCCTTGTGGATTGTCGGCCACCATAAGCCTGACTGTTGGATTTTTCTTGCAGTTGTATCCACTTGAAAATGTCCTCTTGCAGGTCCATAGTGTGCTTCATGCATGATTTGTTCTCTCTCATGGTCGAGTACACAACGTCTGAGAATGTGGTCTAACCCCATTTTGTACAAAAATCCATTGATGAGGCTGTAGGGTGCAGCCTTCATAGCTAAGATTTGTTTCTTCTTGGTGTTTAGACCTTCGGGTGCCTGACCTGTCTCTAAGAAATGATCTATTTCTTCTAGTTCTTCGGGTACTGCTTCTATGTGAAATAGATGTGCATCCGGCAAGTCATCGTCGATTCTGGTCGGTTCCTCCCCTGTGTCGATACGTGATAGGTGGTCGGGTCCGACATTTAGCTTTCCTGGTCGGACCACTAATTCAAACTCAAATTCTTGAAAAAGAAGTAACCATCGACAGATTCGTCCATGATGAAGGGGTTTATTAACAAGGTACTTCAAAGCTCGATGGTCGGTATAAAATATGAAAGGGTTCGCCAGTAGGTAATGTCGATACTTCTGGAGAGCAAAGACCATACCTAGGGCTTCTCGTTCAGTGGTCGAGTAGTTCCTTTCAGCTTTATTTAATTTTTGACTGCTATATACGATAGGGTAATCCATCTCATCATCCCCTGGTTGAGTAAGGATGGCTCCAATTGAAATACCTGATGCATCAATATGCACATGAAATTTAGTCGACTAGTTTGGAAATTTAAGTATGGGAGCTTCGACCAGTTTTCTTTTCAATTTGTTGAAGGATATTTGGCATTCTTCTATCCATATAAACTCCTGATTGTATTTTAGCAGTTCCTCCAGAGGGTAAGTCATATCTGAATAGTGTCTGATGAATTTCCTATAGTATCCTGTATGGCCCAATAACACCCGGACCTGTTTAGGGTTTATTGGGGGTTTTAGGTCGAGGATGATTTTTATTTTGGCAAAGTTGACCTTTATACCATCTTTGCAGACAATATGCCCTAAGAGAATTCCTATGGGTGTCATAAAAGTGCATTTCTTAATATTTAGGGAGAGTTGTATCTGTCGACATCTCTCCAGCATAAGTCGGAGCCATGTGCAATGATCCTTTAGGGTGGAATATATAGTCCAGACGTCGAAGTATACTGCCATGGTCTTATAGATATACTCTTGGAATGTTTTGACAACAATTCGTGAGAATACTGCAGGTGCATTCTTCAACCCAAAAGGCATAACTCTGTAGGCAAAGGACCCAAATTCACATACAAATGTTGTTTTCTTTTGATCCTCTTTTGCTATGGGTACTTGATTATATCCTGAAAATCCATCTGTAAATGAATAACATTCGTGGCCTGCAACTTCATTTAGGATTTCATCAGCATAGGGGGTGGGGAATGGATCTGTGAGTGTGACTTTGTTGAGCTCCCTAAAGTCGACACAAATTCTTAACCTGGTCGGGTCATGTTTCTTGGGCTGTACGACCATGGGACTTGCCCATTCCGACTAGTCGATAGGGTAAATGATCCCTGTTGCTAACATGTTGTTTATTTCCTTCTTAACTATCTCATTATACTTATGAGCTAGTTTGTAAGGTCGTTTCTTGACAGGCAGGACATCAGGTTTAGTATCTATTTTCATTTCTCCCATTTCTTGTACTAACCCTTTTAAGTCTTTGTAGTCCCTTGCAAAGACATCTTGGAATTATTTAAGTTTATGATTTCGGTGGTTTGGTGTTCGTTCCAGCAGTCCCCAATATTAGCTATTTTTGGACGGTCGTCGTTTGAAATGTCGACCTCCTTAGTTTTCACTTTGGCATCAAGCCACTCTGGTGCTTTAGCTTCATTGATCGGTTGACTTCCTTCTTGAAACTGTGAAAATGTAGCCGGAAAGTCGGCTGCAGTCATTCTGTCAAGGTCTGGTTTGTCGGTGGTCTCGAATTTTAGGATTGAGTAGATCGGTTTGGTTGTTTCAATGTGGTCGGTCCTCCATCTAAAGCTCTTACCTTATGTGTGCTCATTTTCTAAGTGTAAATGTGTCGACTATGATTTTGATTTAGCTTGTATCTTGTTACAATCCTTGATTGGTCGATGGTCTTGGACGGGTTGGTTTTCTGTCGGTTGAAGAAACTGTTTGAGTTGGTGTGTTGTCTCAGCCAAATTTTCGTTTTGAGGTATGAACTGGAAGTCCTTAATAAAATTTTCTTTAAGTTCATGCCAAAAGAAGGTTTCTCCTCTAGCTTCCTCCATCTTATACCATTTATTAGGCAAGTCGGCTAGGGTTTAAGGGAACAAATGTGGCCAGGCTCGCTCATCTTTGTGTCCAAGCCGTCTCCACTCCTTTTCACAAAGCTTGATGTGTTCTTCTGGGTCTTGGCCTTGGAAAAAGATAGGGATTTGAGTGTCCTGGGTTAACTTTTTCCCACCGAATCGTTCGACAAAGAAAGTTGAGGCAGTTGTCCAGGTCTGCAATTTTGTCTGATGGGTGTTCCACCATCTAGCTGCTTGACCTGTAAATGTTTCCACTAAGCTTTGAAGTCTGCCATGTTCTCCAATATTTTTAGATACTTGTTCAAGATGCATAATTGGGGATTCTCTTTCCTTATACCTGGGCAGTTGGGTATTATGTAAGTTGGTCAGCTGTAATGTAGGTCGTTCCCTGATTTTGTTTTCAAAGACATTGGGGATAATTGATACAGTGAAGCACTGTCGGGTGGGTTTTTTCTGTACTCTTTGTATAGTCCAGCACCCTCTTACTTGTGTTTCATAATTTTCCATTTCCCAATCATATAATTCAGCATCTGAATTGTAACCAATTGAGTCTTGGTTCCCTAAGTGAAGCTCCCCATAAATGTTTGGCTCAGCATAGTCTGTATTGTTATGGATCTGGTAAAGCTGTCTGACATTGATTTCCTCATAAATCGGTTCGGTCCAAGGTGCTCCTTGGGAAGGATTAATGGGTACAATGAATTTTTGACCATTTCCTTTTAACTTAATTTGTTCTTTGTGTAAGGATATGGAGGCTTTCATCTTTCATCCCCAAGGTCGACCAACTAGTGCTGGGAAGGAGCTAGATCCTTCTTTTGGGTCGATGATTTCAAAATCAACCTTAGTCGAGATTCCTTTGATGGTTGTGTTGACATCTTTCCAAACCCCAATGGGTTCAATGAGGCCTTGGTCGATGAGTTTTAGGTAAATGCCTGACTCATAGAGTCGAGGTCAGCCCATCTTTTCCCATTTATCCCTGGTCATGATATTTACCTGAGACCCGAAATCGAGCACCACTTGTCGGACGTGATGACCTTCGATTTCCAGGTCGACAAGTGGGTCGACATCGTTTTTGTCTTTTTGATTGAGGCTACAAATGTTCTTAGTTTGTTTTCTAAAGTTAGTGCTTTTTATGTTGTGTAATAAATCAATGAATTGGGCTACTGATTTGTCTGTTTGGATGAGATGAGTTAAGTGCTGTGTCATGCTAAGTCGACTGGTAATAATGTCTTCTTGCTGTGCAATGTCTTGAAATATGTGTGTGGCTCCTTGATAAATTTGTTTTTCCTTTAGAGGATCCGGATAACCATTTTTGTTTTTAATTTTACTAATTTGGGGGTTATCAGGCCCTGTTTTTGTGCCTTGGCGAGTGACAATATGCAGATTTTTAGTAGTTAATACATCATGCTTTTGTACACAAGACAAGACATTAACATTTTTCTTAGTATTGATTTTTTCTAACATGGTAGGAAAATCCTCTAGAGAGTGATCACCTACCCCACAATGCGTACATAATTTAAGGTCAGTTCTGTCCTTGTACGGACGGTCTGCACATCTGTGCCCTTCTTTATAGCAGATGAAGCACTAGGTATATCGACGTGGTCGTATGTCGCGATTATCGACGAATCAACCTCTTCCTCCAAAACATTGTCGTCGATTGTCGTATCGGCGCTCATATCACCGGCCTTCATATTGTTGCCCGCTCTGGTCGTTGGTATTATTTTGCTCATTGCTCTGCGCCACTGCATTCGTCTGGTAGACCGCCTGATAGTTCTGTTTGTTTTTCAAGTTTAATTGACAGTCGGCCGTATTGTGACTTTTGGTCTCACAAATGGCGCACCAGGAAGCTTTTGTGTTCTTCATGTTAAACGGACATTCTTTCGTAGAATGATCTTCGGCAACCTGGAAAATGTCACAAAATAATTTAGTTTGCACAAATTGGATGTCTTGTCGGCTGTATTCATGTCGACAATTGTTTTTCGAGTGTCCGGCCGTCGAACATTTAGTACACCAGATTTCTTGATTTTTGAGGGACAGTTCTTTCAAGGACTTCTTCACACTTTCCAGTTTTTCTTCTATCCTGTGGTCCGTCGGATAGGCAGGTATGTCTTCATCCATTTCCACCTGCAGAGATTTGGTCAGCACATCTTCATATGTCTTGAATGTTTCCAGACTGATGTGTCGGTGAACTTTTTGTGATAAGCCTACAAGGAACCATTGAATTAGTAATTGCTCATCAATAACATAATCTAATTGACTCAATAGGTCCTTCCAGCATTTGTCATAATCACGGACAGTCTCCCCTGGCTTTTGCTGTGTTGTCTTGAGCTTTTTGGCAGCCAGGTGCTTAGCGTCTGGGGTCTTGAAAAAGGATAAGAACTGTGCTTTAATCTTAGCTTTCGATGCTCTAGGTTTCCTTTCCAAAAATTTCATGTACCAGGTCAGGGCCCTTTTCCACTGAGGCTCCTGCGAATTGAGCCATCTGTCGGTCTTCATCCTTCACCTGGTTTGCATCCCAGATGGACTCACAGATGAACCAATGTCGTCTGGGGTCTCCATCCCCCTCGTAGAGAGGAATGTGAGCTGTTCCATGACCCATGTCTGAGTCACTTTCACTGCTCTCAGAAGTTGGCAGGGTCAGAGGCATGGGTGGTGGGGAAAGTGGTGGGATTGTTGATGAAGTCGCTCCTGCAGAATTTTGGTCGACGGAACTGGTACCTCCATCAGTGGACGATTTGTCTTCAACGTATAGTGGGTTGTTGTGGATTTATAAGGTCGATGGTCCACTGAAACTTTGTGTGTGTAGGTCTGTTTGTTCAATTCCTTCAAAAGCTGTACTTGGCGGGGGGGTTGCTCCTTCCTGTGTCGATAAGAGCAAGTGGATACTTCGGAGGGATGGTGCCACTTGAATCATCACCCAGATCCCTGTTGAAGTCTAGGGTTTCAACATTATTCAAGCATACATTAGGTTCATACACAGCGATCAAAGACAAAGAAATATGGGAAGGGACGTCCAATCCGTCTTTGCATTATCTTTGGTAATTATTTATACATTATGAGGTAGGTTGGAGTGGTTGTACCCGCTCCAACTACCTATTTGTTAATATTTATTTATCTTTTAAACTATAATTACATGATGACATTTAGGAGGTAATTAGCCCCCTCTACATCTCCCCCACAAACAAAATGTTTCTTCGTCCCGAAGAAAACAAAGAAAACTGCATCAACGTCCTGGGTCTCTGCTACTGCGGAGTAGTCCTCACTGTGCATCAACCATGCATACCGGTCTGCATAGGTAACTCAGCCGCAATAGCCACAAGCTTGATAGGAAAATGCATGTGTACAAGGCTCTACTGTGACTGGTTACTCTTCAGCCTCCATCTTCAATCTGACAATATTCCATCGAAGTCTCATCCTCTCACAACGGCGGGAAACCATATTCTTCCGCAACTAGGCCTTTTGGTTTAAAGCCTCACCTGGGCTCATCTGACCGGCATCTCCATTGGTTCAGGCATGCGGGGCCTTTTGGCTCTTCGACTTCCTATGTCATTTCTCTGTCTTCTGGCTTTCCGAGGTCACAACCTAGGAATAGTTTTAGCATTTTGATAATGAGGGGTACATTGTCATCATGTTCATTGAAGTGCTTCGCTGTGTAGGTGAATGATATTTGCTTGAATACCATCGTCGTCGTCTAGTTCTATCGTGAGAGTATGAATTTCCTGCTCCAACCCAACCGACCTGTTTCAACCGACATGCTCCCACCGACATGATCATATCGACCACTTGAAATGCCGACCAAAGTGAGTTGGACCCACAGAAGAATCGACCATATTTTTACAACTTAATAAACGCTCAGTCAATCAAGGAGGCAAGGTATTTAACACAAAATAAACTCCATAATGTTACCTCTCATGATACATCAAAATTTTTAATCTGTAGTCGGGACAGGGTCGACGAAATGGTGGTCGACCAGCTCAGTCGGGTCGATGGAGGTCGACCAGATCAGTCGGGTCGCTGGCCCAGTGTGCTAGTCGTCACGATTTAACAGTCCTTTGTGGTTTAACATACTGGATATTCCATGCAGGAAGCCAGGTAGATGCCAACGTGACCGTTTCTCTGGAGGTTCTACCGCTGGCAGAGCATCTGTCTCAGGCTCACGTGGCCTCTTCTTAGCTTGGTTCACATCTGTACGAGGACGCAAAATGCGGACTGGGGGGCGTGAAGTGACCGACACCCCGGCCTCGCAACTCATATTACATTGCTTCACTTACTGGAATGGATGGGTCGGTGGCTGGGTCGACCTGGCGAGTCGGTGCAGGTAGCAGTTTAGCGCCGCTGCATTCACTCCTTTGAAAATTACATTATGAGGTAGGTTGGAGCGGTTGTACCTGCTCCAACTACCTATTTGTTAATATTTATTTATCTTTTAAACTATAATTACATGATGACATTTAGGAGGTAATTAGCCCCCTCTACATCTCCCCCACAAACAAAATGTTTCTTCGTCCCGAAGAAAACAAAGAAAACTGCATCAACGTCCTGGGTCTCTGCTACTGCGGAGTAGTCCTCACTGTGCATCAACCATGCATACCGGTCTACATAGGTAACTCAGCCGCAACAGCTGCTAGCTTGATAGGAAAATGCATGTGTACAAGGCTCTACTGTGACTGGTTACTCTTCAGCCTCCATCTTCAATCTGACAATAGTCCATCGAAGTCTCATCCTCTCACAACGGTGGGAAACCATATTCTTCCGCAACTAGGCCTTTTGGTTTAAAGCCCACCCAGGCTCATCTGACCGGCATCTCCATCAGTTCAGGCATGCGGGGCCTTTTGGCTCTTCGACTTCCTATGTCATTTCTCTGTCTTCTGGATTTCTGAGGTCACAACCTAGGAACAGTTTCAGCATTTTGATAATGAGGGGTACATTGTCATCATGTTCATTGAAGCGCTTCGCTGTGTAGGTGAATGATATTTGCTTGAATACCATCGTCGTCGTCTGGTTCTATTGTGAGAGTATGAATTTCCTGCTCCAACCCAACCGACCTGTTTCAACCGACATGCTCACACCGACATGATCATATCGACCACTTGAAATGCCGACCAAAGTGAGTTGGACCCACAGAAGAATCGACCATATTTTTACAACTTAATCAACGCTCAGTCAATCAAGGAGGCAAGGTATTTAACACAAAATAAACTCCATAATGTTACCTCTCATGATACATCAAAAATTTTAATCCGTAGTCGGGACAGGGTCGACGAAATGGTGGTCGACCAGCTCAGTCGGGTCGATCGAGGTCGACCAGATCAGTCGGGTCACTGGCCCAGTGTGCTAGTCGGCGTGATTTAACAGTCCTTCGTGGTTTAACATACTGGATATTCCATGCAGGAAGCAAGGTAGATTCCAACGTGACCGTTTCTCTGGAGGTTCTACCGCTGGCAGAGCATCTGTCTCAGGCTCACATGGCCTCTTCTTAGCTTGGTTCACATCTGTACGAGGACGCAAAATGCGGACTGGGGGGCGTGAAGTGACCGACACCCCGGCCTCGCAACTCATATTACATTGCTTCACTTACTGGAATGGATGGTTCGGTGGCTGGGTCGACCCGACGAGTCGGTGCAGGTAGCAGTTTAGCGCCGCTGCATTCACTCCTTTGAAAACAACTTCAGCCCATTTCCTGCGAATGCGTCACGACTTTGGTTCGACTTCGACATGAAGGTATTCTCGCAGCAACCCGACTGCTCTAGAGATCAACGGCCGCCGATTCCATCCATATTCAAGCGCATTTATCACGCTCCAACAGAATCGACTCTTCTCTTTGGAACGCTGGAGAAAAATCAGGAAATAATTGAAGATCTTCCAAATGCTATGACTGCCGCAGAGATCACTGATAAGCTTGGTCTGCATTCTCTGCATCAGCGGCATTGGTATATTCAGAGCACTTGTGCAACTTCACCTCATGCCCGCAACGAAGATCTCATGCCCGCAACGACATGGATTGTGGAGTGTAGCAGTATTTACGCCATTTCCATCCCGACTGTCGACATATACGTTGCGGTTCTGGCAGGAGCATCAAAACGCGACCAGCGTGTCTGCTATAATATTTCTTCATCAACCACATGCAGTCGCCTTAAACTTCTCCTTTCAGATTCCCGAATGCACGAGCAGTATTTCATCTTCACGACAGCTTCTCCTTTAGGTTCGACCACCTCCATCCGCTGCTGCTGTCACCCAGACCAGATAGAGGCGGCAACGGCGCCAATGTTGAAGTCTAGGGTTTCAACATTATTCAAGCATACATTAGGTTCATACACAGCGATCAAAGACAAAGAAATATGGGAAGGGACGTCCAATCCGTCTTTGCATTATCTTTGGTAATTATTTATACATTATGAGGTAGGTTGGAGCGGTTGTACCCGCTCCAACTACCTATTTGTTAATATTTATTTATCTTTTAAACTATAATTACGTGATGACATTTAGGAGGTAATTAGCCCCCTCTACAATCCCTTTGAATGGTCAGCGTATGACAAGATGTCGTCCAGTGTACGTATCATCGCCTAGTCGACTCCAGATACTATAGTCACTAGCTCTTAGTCGGAGGTCGTCTTCGACAATAGTCTGTATTCTGGTATGTGGATTTAATGGGAAAAGGGTCGTTCCTTCACCGAGAGCTGTTAATTGTGTAGCTTCTAGCTGCTCTATCCATACTTCTTCCTCCGTAGGGGACACCTCTTGTTCGACGCCCTCTTCCTGTCGATCATGACCCGACTCTGGCGAATTCTCTTCACGGTCGGTCGCCCTAGGGTTTTGTTCTCTACACAGCCCGTTGGCTCTTTCGCATCTTGCTTCCCTTCTCTGCTGTCTCTCGTCCCTTTCTTGTTTCTGAATGTCCGACATACTTCCATACAGTATTATTCTCTTCAAGTCTTCTACGGTTGACTTTTCAAGTGAGGTGGTGGTACTCGAAACAGGTTGTTCAACCATGGGGAGAACATTTTCGGGTGCCGCGGGGGCATTGGGATCATAGTAGGTGAGTTGGTTGACCTTGACCACGCATCCCTCATGGGGGAACATCATGGTACAAAAAACGGAAGAAGCAACCGCCCGCATGGCGTACATGTAGCTGTAGCCAAGTAAAAGGTTATAATCAAGCTGTGCATTAATAACCTCGATGTCGATGAGGACAATTTTTCCAGCCAGCTGGACGGGGACGTTAGTTAATAGGCCTTGTGGTTGAGCCGAACGGTCGTCATAGGCTCACAACGTAGTAGTGGACTGCTGGAGAGGGGGGGATCCCAATTTTTTCCAGATGAAGGTGGACATGACACAGGTAGAGGCACCTTCATCAATAATGCATCGATGGATGACAAAATTCGGAATGGAAACAGAAACTTGGAATGCTAAAGTGGAAGGCATGCGGGGTTCGGATTGGTAAAAATCAAATGCCATTAAATTCGAATCATTTGGATCAATAGCCCCAATGGCTAAGAGTAAAGTCTTGCGTTGCGAAGGGTAGTTTTTTAAGACTTCTAACGTAGACATGGCTGCGGGATATTGGGCTAAGTCATCAACAATGTTGTAGTTTTACGCAGCCCATGCATTGGGGTTATTGTTGATACGGCGAAGCGGGAAACGAGGTGCTTTGGGAGCACCATCTAGTGGCGATGGAGGTATACGTAATGCCTGATCAGTGGGATGAGCGTTAGTGGGTTTATCAGCGGGAGGGGTTCCATAGGTGGAGCCATATTGGTTCCTCCGGGTCTGGAGGTTGACATCAGTGGAGGACATCATCAACAAGTGGTGGGTACCTGAGTCAAACATGGGTTGATCAGGAGCAGCGTAAGTGATTTTTTGTTGGGTTGGCTCGTTGGTTTGAGGGGGAGCCAATGGTTGAGTGTTCACTACGCCTTGGTTTGGTAAGGGGTTTTGCAGCACCAAAGGTGGCTGCTGAGGTTGTGGGGGGTTGGGTGGTGCTTGAGGAGCCGCATGCCCTTCGCGGTGGGCATAATCAACCCAAATTTGCTGAGCTCGCTCCAAGTGTGGGAAAGCATGTGTGTAGTGGCCATAGACCCCGCAAATAGAACAAGGATGGTTTGTTCGCAAATTGGGGTTTTTAGCCTGTTTGGGTGGGTGATCAGGGTTTTGGTTAGCAGGGGCCGCATTATTATTATCGGGGGAATTAGGGGGTTGACCAGCTTGGTTTGTAGGTTGGTTGTTTCCACGATTTCGGCTCCTGCCGCGGTTTTGTTGGCCCTGGTTGCATTGGTTGTTCTGGTTTTGCTGCGGGTTTTGTTGGGCGTAAACTTGCCCTTGGGCAGCAGGTGGATTCTGAGGTTGCGCAGGTGCTGGAGCAGGTTCCAGTGGATGATATGTAGGTGGAGGATGCGCAGGGGCAGCAACTTGAGGGGGTTGTTGATAGGGCTACGGAGCGGGTTGTGGGTTTGCCGTAGGGGCTACCTGTGGTGGGTAATAAGCGGGTTGGACTTGTGAAGGCGCAGGAGCTAGTGGTAGTAGGGCTGAGCTGTGACCGGAGGGGCGTAAGCGGGAGTCGCATGACCGAAACACTGAGGTGGACATGAGGGTCCATGGGAATGGTGATGATGTGTTATGGGAGCATACGAGTTGGTTGCTCCTGACTGTGAGGTAGCCCCCGAAAGGTCAGGGCCAGGGGTAGGACGTGCTATGGAAAATGGTTGAGGATGCGAAGAGACATGGCCAATGATGCCATCGGCAGCGTGGGATGCCCCCAGCGCATCATGTTGGGAGGAATCGCCGTAAGGGGCGTCAGGTATAATGGTATAGAGATAACCTGACTGGGCGTAAATGAGGTCGAATTGTTGGGCCTTAAGGATGGCCTCTTCTTCAGACTGGGGTCTTTCAGATGCCACATCCTTAGCAATTACAGGAAGAAGGGATTTGAGGAACCAATCTAGGAAGATACGGTCGTCTAATTTGATCTTGCATAAGCTACGGCGTCGACGCCACTCATGAACGTGGTCCGTGATGTGGGTAGCTGTGTTTTGTCTGCACGATAGGACAATCTCAATGCCTGTGTCATAGCGGACAGGTAACTGGAAGAACTGTAGGAAGGTTGAGGCAAGGGAAGCAAAGGTGGCATGGGTTCCATGGGGTTGCTCGATATACCACTTGGCTGCAGAGCCAGTGAAGGTGCGCTGTAATAGACGGAGGTGAATAGAGTCGTCAACTATGGAGTTGGAGGAACACCATAGATGGAAGGACATAATGTGGTTTTGCGGGTCCTCACCTGCCTTGCCCTCGAACTTAGGGATGTCAGAGAGGAGCTTGGTGGGCATGTGAGGCCACACAGGGTCGTGTCAGATAGGGTCATTGGTCAATCTGGCTAGGTCAGGCAGGTTGAGGCTAGCCATGAATGGAAAATTGGAAGAAGGATGTGACACAATAGTGGGTTGGACCAAGTTGGGGCCAATGCCCCCAAGTGGAGGGGTAGTGTTAGGGAGGTTGCCCCCAAGTGGGGGAATTAAGGTGGTATAGGACGGTCCTGCACCACCATGGGTAGTGTGAGCCACTGATGGAGTGGGAATAGGTATTCCCGCTGCGGGAATAGGTGCCGTGAGGGGAACGGTAGATGGGGTCCCCATGGAGGGTGTACCCAAAGCAGGTGTGGTAACTGGTGTAGTGGTGGATGTGCAACCAATGGTCCCAACCAAGAAGGGAGTGGAAGTCACGCCAGCCATGGGGCTAGTAGGGGCAGTGTAAATGGGGTTCTCAGAATCTGGCTTAGAATCAGAGGTAAAATAAGGGGTGTCAATATCTGGTGACTGAGTCGTATGCCGCTAACGAGTGGAGTCAAGTGACAAGGCTCAAGATCTATGATAAGTGGTATCAAGTGAGGATGATCTGTGTCGATGACGGGTGGTGTCAAGTGAACCGTGCTATGGGGGCTCACCCCTTAGGCACCGAGAATGTCTTGTGGACTCAATGGTGACAGATGGTGTCAAATCTCTGTGGGTTGAGGTGGGTAAAAAAAACAGCTCAAAAACCCTAATGCAACCGAGTGTGCAGAAGGAGAGCTCGAAAAATAGTGCACTCAGGCCAACAACCAACTCAAAACACCCACTGTAACAACTGTGCTACAATAAGTGGAGTGTCAATAGAAATGGTCAGAATACCAACAAGCAGTAGATTTCCTAAAAATAAAAAATGGTGGACTCACTAGACCAAAAGGAGGTAAGGGAGCATGCAAACACCTACCTAAAAGTATTCTGACTCAACTAGACATATCCTCTGCAAGGTGATGAAATCCAAGTCAGACAATATGAATAGGAAAGCCAAGTGGCTAAGATATCCCCCTACCGGGAGGGACACCGGGTAGTCAATCCTAGAAGAATGGCAACTAAGATACCCCGTTCATGACACGTCCAGAAAGGTGAATCTGCCGTTTGGTCCTTTTACCGCGATACCCCTATACAGGGATATCCCAAGAACTGCGAAAGGTAGCCCTTCAGTTACTGAATGGAGTGCGGTATTCCACTCAGGCCTCCGGAACCAGTCTTGCAACTTCAACCCTCCTAGGGGAGAGGCCCTCTGGTAAAATGGTTGTGACCATGCCAAAAAGTACTAGGGGATTTTGGTTTCCTAATTGGACAACAGCTATGTCTCAAGTGTAAGTAACCGAGGGGTGTTATTGGAAGCCTATCCCCCCGATCCTACCTAACTACAAAGATTCTTTTGTGTTCCCCAAGTGGGGTTAGAATATTGGTCGAGTTAAGTAGTTTTTTAAGGCTCACTTGAATTATGTGACAGAGTGTGTGCTCGTGAGGTGATGAACCCAAAATAGAAGTGCCACAAGGGGGGAAACTTTCTAACAAACAATAATACTGAATTCAAAACTTTAACATGCAAAATTTTCTAAATTAAAATGCTGAAATTTGAAATAGATTCTGTAAAAGGGAACAGAAATGATGTTGCAGAAAAGGCTATAGGGAAGTAGGGCTGCAGGTAGAATAGATGGTTGTGCAGATGCAGAAAATATTGCAGCAAAGGGGCTGGGTTCAAACACAGGACCGCGGGTCTGTGGCAAAATCGGGCGGTCAGACCGCGGGTTTGAGGGAAACAGGTGTGGACAGGTCTCGGCTTTCTAGCCGACAGACGCAGTCGGACCACAGGAAATAGGGAAAAAAGCGCAGTCGAATCGTGGGAAATGGGCAGACAGATGCGGTCGGGTCGCAACTAAGGGGCTGAAAGTTGCAATCGGGACGCGGGAAAATGGCCGACAGGCGTAGTCAGATCGCAGCAAACAGGTTGATTAGCTGCGGTCAGATCGTAGGTAACAGACTTGAATCCGTAGGCAGGTCACCGGAAACAGTCTGAGAGCCGCTGTCAGGTCACAGGTAAAGGCCTGAAAGACGCGGTCGGGATGCGACTGTAGAGGGAAAAGATGCGGTTTACGGCGGCCGAAAGGGACAGCCGAAAGGAAAAAACGGGAAATTAAGGCAGAAAACTAAACAATTTTTTAAACTGAAACCAGAAATTCAAACCTAGGGGAGTCGCCAAAACTGTAGCTAGGGTTTTACCCCTAGCTTGTGTGAATGAGCACCTACTAAGGAGAAGGGACTCATCACACAATGAGCATTTGAGAGGAGCACGAAACACAGGGGGGTTTTTTACTGTCTTAGGAGGTGGGATAGCAGTGTAAGGTTGGGGGCCTCTGGCCCCAGTTGGTTTGGTAAGAGGAGGGGGGGGTTCATGGAGGACGACAGGGTAGCGACACCGGGAGGTGGTTGACTAGTAGTGACAATGGGTTGCATCGGTTGCAGGATGACATCTGGTGTCGGCAGGGGAACGGGAGGTGAAAGATACCAAATGGGTAATCCTAAGGTTAACCCAGGGAGGCTGAGGGTAGCCATGACCGGGGTGCTAACTACTCCTGAGGGAGGGACGAGGAAAGGAATGGTATGGATGGGTGTAACACCAATGTGACTAGGTACCAAAGGGGGTTTAGGCAACAAGGGCGGTTGATGAGTAGGAGTTTGCGTGCTATGGGATAGGGTACATAGGTCAGACACGTCAGTGGCGGGTGACGGGGGTGGAATAGATTGGAAGGTCGAGGTCATTGGCGCATCTGAGTAAACTCCGGGCCCCATAGAGGAAACAAGTGAGGTGGTGGTACCCGAAACAGGTTGTTCAACCATGGGGAGAACATTTTCGGGTGTCGTGGGGGCATTGGGATCATAGTAGGTGAGTTGGTCAACCTTGACCATGCGTCCTTCATGGGGGAACATCATGGTACGAAAAACGGAAGAAGCAACCGCCCACATGGCGTACATGTAGCTGCGGCCAAGTAAAAGGTTATAATCAAGCTATGCATTAATAACCTCGATGTCGATGAGGACGGTTTTGCCAGCCAGCTGGACGGGGACGTTAGTTAATAGAGCCTTGTGGTTGAGCCGAATGGCCGTCGTAGGCTCGCAACGCAGTAGTGGACTGCTAGAGAGGGGGGGATCCCAATTTCTTCCAGATGAAGGTGGACATGACACATGTAGAGGCACCTTCATCAATAATACATCAATGGATGACAAAATTCCGAATGGAAACAGAAACTTGGAATGCTAAAGTGGAAGGCATGCGGGATTCGGATTGGTCCAAATCAAATGCCATTAAATTTGAATCATTTGGATCGATAGCCCCAATGGCTGAGAGTAAAGTATTGTGCTGAGAAGGGCAGTTTTTTAATACTTCTAACGCAGACATGGCTGCGGGAGATTGGGCTAAGTCATCGACAATGTTGTAGTTTGACGCAGCCCGTGCATTGGGGTTATTGTTGATATGGCGAAGCGGGAAATGAGGTGCTTTGGGAGTGCCATCTAGTGGCGGTGGAGGTATATGTAACGCCTGATCAGTGGGATGAGCATTAGTGGGTTTATCGGCGGGAGGCGCTTCAGAGGTGGAGCCATATTGGTTCCGCCGGGTCTGGAGGTTGACATGAGCGGAGGATATCATTAACAAGTGGTGGGTACCTGAGTCAAACATTGGTTGATCAGGAGCAGCATAAGTGATTTGTTGTTGGGTTGGCGCGTTGGCTTGAGGGGGAGCCAACGGTTGATTTTTCACTACGCCTTGGTTTGGTAAGGGGTTTTGCAGCACCAAAGGTGGCTGCTGAGGTTGTGGGGGGTTGGGTGGTGCTTGACGAGCCGCATGCCCTTGGAGGTGGGAATCATCAACCCAAAGTTGCTGAGCTCGCTCCAAGTGTGGGAAAGCATGTGTGTAGTGGCCATAGACCCCGCAAATAGAACAAGGATGGTTGGTTCACAAATTGGGGTTTTTAGCCTGTTTGGGCGGGCGATCAGGGTTTTGGTTAGCAGGGGCCGCATTATTATTATCAGGGGGATTAGGGGGGTGACCAACTTGGTCTGTAAGTTGGTTGTTTCCATTATTTAGGCCCCTGCCACGGTTTTGTTGGCCCTAGTTGCGTTGGTTGTTCTGGTTTTGCTGCGGGTTTTGTTGGGCGTAAACTTGCCCTTGGGGAGCAGGTGGATTCTGAGGTTGCGCAGGTGCTGGAGCAGGCTGCGGTGGGTGATATGTAGGTGGAGGCTGCGCAGGTGCAGCAACTTGAGGGGGTTGCTGATAGGGCTACGGAGCAGGTTGTGGGTTTTCCGTAGGGGTTTCCTGTGGCGGGTAATAAGGGGGTTGGGCTTGTGAAGGCGCAGGAGCTGGTGCAGCCTGCTGGTGGTAGTAGGGTTGAGGTGCGACTGGGGGGGCGTAAGCGGGAGTTGCATGACCGAAACATTGAGGTGGACATGAGGGTCCATGGGAATGGTGGTGATGTGTCATGGGAGCATACGAGTTGGTTGCTCCAGACTATGAGGTATCCCCCGAAAGGTCAGGGCCAGGGGTAGGACGTGCTATGGAAAATGGTTGAGGATGCGAAGAGACATGGCCAATGATGTCGTCGGTAGTGTGGGATGCCCCTGGTGCATCATGCTGGGAGGAATCACCGCGAGGGGCGTCAGGTATAATGGTATAGAGATAACCCGACTGGGCGTAAATGAGGTCGAATTGTTGGGCCTTAAGGATGGCCTCTTCTTCAGACTGGGGTCTTTCAGATGCCACATCCTTAGCAATGATAGGAAGAATGGATTTGAGTAACCAATCTAGGAAGATACGGTCGTCTAATTTGATCTTGCATAAGCTACGGCGTCGATTCCACTCATGAATGTGGTCTGTGATGTGGGTAGCCGTGTTTTGTCTGCACGATAAGAGGATCTCAACGCCCGCGTCATAGCGGACAGGTAACTGGAATAACTGCAGGAAGGTTGAGGCAAGGGAAGCAAAGGTGGCATGGGTTCCATGGGGTTGCTCGATATACCACTTGGTTGCAGAGCCAGTGAAGGTGCGCTGTAATAGACGAAGGCGAATAGAGTCGTCCACTATGGAGTTGGAGGAACACCATAGATGGAAGGACATAATGTGGTTTTGCGGGTCCTCACCTGCCTTTCCCTCGAACTTAGGTATGTCAGAGGGGAGCTTGGTGGGCATGTGAGGCCACACAGGGTCGTTTCGGATAGGGTCGTTGGTCAATCTGGCTAGGTCAGGCAGGTTGAGGCTAGCCATGAATGGAAAACTGGAAGAAGGATGTGACATAGTAGTGGGTTGGACCAAGTTGGGGCCAATGCCCCCAAGTGGAGGGGTAGTGTTAGGGAGGTTTCCCCCAAGTGGGGGAACTAAGGTGGTATAGGAGGGTCCTGCACCACCATGGGTAGTGTGAGCCACTGATGGAGTGGGAATAGGTATTCCTGCTGCGGGAATAGGTGCCGTGAGGGGAACGGTAGATGGGGGACCCATGGAGGGCGTACCCAAAGCAGGTGTGGTAACTGGTGTAGTGGTGGATGTGCCACCAATGGTCCCAACCAAGAAGGGAGTGGAAGTCACGCCAGCCATGGGGCCAGTAGGGGCAGTGTACATGGGGTTCTCAGAATCTGGCTCAGAATCGGAGGTAAAATAAGGGGCGTCAATATCTGGTGACGGAGTCCTATGCCGCTGACGAGTGGAGCCAAGTGACAAGACTCGAGATCTATGATAAGTGGTATCAAGTGAGGATGATCTGTGTCGATGACAGGTTGTGTCAAGTGAACCGTGTTGTGGGGGTTCACCCCTAAGGCGCCGAGAATGTCTCGGGGACTCAATGGTGACAGATGGTGTCAAATCTCTGTGGGTTGAGGTGGGTAAAAAACAGCTCAAAAGCCCTAATGCAACCGAGTGTGCAGAAGGAGAGCTCAAAAAATAGGGCACTCAGGCCAACAACCAATTCAAAACACCCACTATAACAGCTGTGCTACAATAGGTGGAGTGTCAACAGAAATGGTCAGAATACCAACAAGCAGTAGGTTTCCTAAAAATAAAAAAAAATGGTGGACTCACTAGACCAAAAGGAGGTAAGGGAGCATGCAAACACCTACCTAAAAGTATTCTGACTCAACTAGACATATCCTCTGCAAGGTGATGAAATCCAAGTCAGACAATATGAATAGGAAAGCCAAGTGGCTAAGATATCCCCCTACCGGGAGGGACACCGGGTAGTCAATCCTAGAAGAATGGCAACTAAGATACCCCATTCATGACACGTCCAGAAAGGTGAATCTACCATTTGGTCCTTTTACCACGATACCCCTATACAGGGATATCCCGAGAACTGCGAAAGGTATCCCTTCGGTTACTAAATGGAGTACGGTATTCCACTCAGGCCTCCGGAACCAGTCTCGAGACTTCAACCCTCCTAGGGGAGAGGCCCTCTGGTAAACTGGTTGTGACTGAGCCAAAAAGTACTAGGGGATTTTGGTTCCCTAATTGGACAACAGCTATGTCTCAAGTGTAAGTAACCGAGGGGTGTTATTGGAAGCCTATCCCCCCGATCCTACCTAACTACAAAGATTCTTTTGTGTTCCCCAAGTGGGGTTAGAATATTGGTTGAGTTAAGTAGTTTTTTAAGGCTCACTTGAATTATGTGACAGAGTGTGTGCTCATGAGGTGATGAACCCAAAATAGAAGTGCCACAAGGGGGGCAACTTTCTAACTAACAAAAATACTGAATTCAAAACTTTAACATGCAAAATTTTCTGAATTAAAATGCTGAAATTTTAAACAGATTCTATAAAAGGGAACAGAAATGATGTTGCAGAAAAGGATGTAGGGAAGTAGGGATGCAGGTAGAACAGATGGCTGTGCAGATGCAGAAAATATTGCAGCAAAGGGGCTGGGTGCAAAAATCAGACCGCGGGTTTGTGGCGAAATCGGGCGGTCGGACCGCGGGTTTGAGGGAAATAGCCACGGACAGGTCATGGCTTTCTGGCCAACAGACACAGTCGGACCGCAGGAAACAGGGAAAAAAAGTGCAGTCAAATCGTGGGAAATGGGCAGACAGATGCGGTCGGGTCGCAGCTAAGGGGCTGAAAGTAGTGATCGGGACGCGGGAAAATGGCCGACAGGCGCAGTCAGATCGCAGCAAACAGGCTGATTAGTCACAGTCAGATCATAGGTAACAGACTTGAATCCGTAGGTAGGGCGCCGGAAATAGTTTGAGAGCCACGGTCAGGTCGCAGGTAAAGGCCTGAAAGACGCGGTCAGGACGCGATTGCAGAGGAAAAAGATGCGGTTTATGGCGGCCGAAAGGGACAGCCGAAAGAAAAAATGGGAAATTATTGCAGAAAACTAAACAATTTTTTAAACTAAAACCAGAAATTCAAACCCAGCGGAGTCGCCAAAACTATAGCTAGGGTTTTACCCCTAGCTTGTGCGAATGAGCACCTACTAAGGAGAAGGGACTCCTTAGTAGCAGTTCAGTAAATGTAAATTAAAATGCTAAGACAAAAATACAAATTACTCTAAACATGTGCATGAAACAGAAAAACAAGATGTAAAGAATGGCTTTTGTATTAATGTTACCTCCAATGTGAAGGTTGGTGAAGCCCTTTGCAGTGATCCAAGAGGGTTGCTCCAAGCTCCAACTTGCTCATTCTCTTTCTCCAATGGTGGAAATGGGCCAAAAGGGGCTCTCAAGGTGAAAATAGCTCAAGGGTGAGCTAGGGTTTCAAGAGCTACTTTGGCAGAGTAAGGGTGCTTATGATTGTGGATATGAAATAAGGGGTCTCTATCACCTATTTATAGTTTTTCAGTGGTGGAGTGCTGGCCCATGGTTTTGGAAACCATATGGTTTAGGGTAGCTGTATAGGGTTTTTTCCTCCTTTTCCTCATTATTTTATATTTTTTCTTCCCTTTTTAGGGGATTTTTGCTATTTTTAGAGGAATTTTGGATATTTTTGGAGGAAAAAAGGTGTTTTTAAGGGAAATATGATAGGAAAATGGACAAATGAGCCATGTAGTGGGGTAGATGAGGTAGTGAACACTTTTTGGGTGTTAACAAATTGGAGAGCTTCTGGCTGCTCTATCCATACTTCTTCCTCCATAGGGGACACCTCTTGTTCGACGCCCTCTTCCTGTCGATCATGACCCAACTCTGGCAGATTCTCTTCACGGTCGGTCGCCCTAGGGTTTTGTTCTCTGCGCAGCCCATCGGCTCTTTAGCGTCTTGCTTCCCTTCTCTGCTGTCTCTCATCCCTTTCTTGTTTCTGAATGTCCGGCATACTTCTGTACAGTATTATTCTCTTCAAGTCTTCTACGGTCGACTTTTCATCACTGGTGACGTCTATCCTCCTGAGGTTGACTAGGATCCACTATAGTCTATCTCCGACACAATACCAGCTACCCCCCCATAGCCTACCCGACGCTTTTTAGAAAGCCCAGATAGTTTGAATCACTTGCTTAGGAAGTATTCCCACTCCCTTTCTGCAATAAATTTCTCCCACTTCCTCTGCTTCTCTGCCCAGTTGGTGTTTGGTGGCTGTTCGCACAGTGGTGGTCTAGGTTTGGCAATGTGGCCTGCTCCATTTTCTATCAAGAATTTGAACAGCAAGGTTGGCAGGGAGCATAAGAATTGTTTGGTGAAATTGGTGTAGAATTTCACTTTGACAGTTTCTACCGACGTTTGGTCTTCAATTGCTTGCTCCTCACAGAAGTTGTCGGCGATTTTCTCAAACCACTCCGATAGATTTGTTCATCCCCCTCAGAATAGTTTATCTAGCAAATTTTGTTCTTTAGTCGCGTCCAGTCTTCTCATCCAGAAGCTGCTTCAACAGTTGTGGCATAGACTCGACGAATTTTTCATGTGTTTCTGTGAAAAATCTAGCTCTAGCTTCAGTGACTGTTAATCTTTTTCGTCTTGCGTAATTTTGCAAGTAGTTCACAACTTTACGGTCCCACCAGTCCTTGATCTCCTGCTCTGGTATCATATGTGAGCATATATTTTAGACATGTACTATCGGCAACGGAACCAATGTTTTAATCTCACAGATCACATAAGGTTACCAATAATACATACTAAAACATAACTATAAATCAGATACAAGAGATAAGAACGGATAGGAAAACATATTATATTAATGTAATGAGTTCATACAAGGCACAGAACTGAACTGAGTTCTTTCTTGGCTCAACAGTCTAATATATACAAGTTACAAACAGTTACAAAATAACTACCTGTCGGTTCGGTGAACCGACACGACTGTTAGTTAGCCGACTAATCTTTCTAGTTAGTCGACCGATCGACTTAGTCGGCTGATCGACTAAGTCGGCCCATCGACTAAGTCAGCCCATCGACTTAGTCGGCTGACTAAGTCGGTCTTTGTTCAAGTCGACTTATGTTGACTTTCTCCTTCTACAAATGCTACAAAATAATTGTCAATAAGATCCCATACCTCATTTCTGTATACCTTCAACAAATCTTGTTTTACTTGATATTTTTCCCTCACCCACTGGAAAAGTAATTCGGAGTCGCCATAAACATATTTCACTGAATGCCCAAATCCTTTGCAGCCCTTAAGCCAAGTATTAATGCCTCATACTCTACTGTATTGTTAGTATTTACAAATTCTAACTTACACATCAAACTGATCATCTCAGCACCAGAAGAAATTAAAACAATGCCTGCTCCTGCTCCCTCCTTGGATGAGGAGCCATCAAAATACATCTGCCATATCTCATCTTTCTGCTCAATACTACATTTGATTGGTGCTTCACTTTCCACTCATAACATGCCATTTGTATCCTCATCACTGAAATGTATCATACAATACCCCAAGTATTTTTCTACATCATAAATAGGGTGATTTGTTGGGTTCTTATCATCTGTGACAATATAAGCATATTGTAAATCCCTATACAATTTGTTAGCACTCCAGGATTCTTTCCCTGACTGTAAAGGGAATGATCCTGCTAACTTAAATAGATCAATAATGTATGGGAAACAGGATCAAGTTGGATGACTTAATCAACCCTCACTTGCTCAAAATATGCATTAACACACTCAGATGGACAAGGATTTCAACCACTGCTATTCAGATATTTATAAAAAATGGATGTATGGAGAAAACTTATTATATCGGCACAAACATACACATAAAGTATATATGAATGGCCAATTACAATAGGTAAGGAATACTTGCAATTATAACTTATCAATGCAATGATAATATGACAATTATTAGGTATTAGACAAACATGAACAACATGAACATAATATTCAAGTGCAACTAAAGAAAAATAGAAGATGGAAGTCTGAACATCAATTGAAAAATAAGCTTATATTACTGATATGTAATGAGAAGTCTGAGATTACAAGTATGAGAAGTCTCCAAATTCAAACCCCTCAGTCTCTAATATTGAGCCCCTCCCTTTGTTCTACATAAGTGACAGGATTTATAGCCTTTACAAAATAGTTCAAGATCCTATAAAATTGGATCTAATATGCCAATAATAGAAAGTCAAAATAGTTTTCATAAAAATAGGAAAAGGTCCCATTTAAGCGAGCATCCTCCATCTTGCTAGTCTTCGTATCTTTGACAACTGCAACAAAAATCCAAAGGCTGATGAATCAGGTCGAAAATGCCACCTGGAGGACATATCATTCTTTTTCCAAAAATAGACAGGAATATTTATGTTCCACCTTGCTGGCACCTTCAAAATTGGAACAGCGTCTTGATCTTATTAATTATAATCTTCACTTAGAAACCATCTGCATCCTCTTTGGAATGAAAACACTTGGATCTATGCAAAAAGATGTCATTCTTCCCTTTTCTACTCTTTCGGTGGCTAAGGAGCTACAATTCGAACCTATAAGCTACCGAAAGCAAAGATTTCGATGGCTAATAATAACTGTGAAATATTGCCCAAGCCACTGAAAGCTTTGTTTCCAATTTGACTTTCGAATTTGAAAAAATGCATTTCCTTCCATCTTTCGGATCTTCAATTTTGCTCCTTTTGGGATTTTTTAGCCTGAGCAGGGTCTTCATTGTCGAAAACCATACATTCATCTATGTTTTCCTAAACAGAGAACATAATAGTTCGACCACTATATCTAAGACCTTTAGAGAATGAAATACAAAGAAATTAATAGTTCTGGATTCATTTTATAGTTTTGCAAAACAGTCTCACTGGCACAGTCTTCACCAATTAGCTTGATACAAATATCCTTTTTAGAGATACAAAAAGATCTAGAGTAGTTTCCATGAATTTTGTCAACCTTTTTCTACATTTCAAATAATAACTTGTTGTTCTTATATGTCACAATACTTGGATCTTAACTATCTTTTGAAAGAGGAACAGTAGCCAACATGAGCCACTATATTCTGTAGAACAGAGCGAAGTGGGTAGAAAAGAACTCCTTCTCTTATGTAGCCTTGCTTCCGGGGTGAACCCATTAATACACTTGATCTCTCAAAACCTGAACTTCTTCATGGCTCTTCTTCCTGACTCGATTTGAAGGCGCCCTAATGCCTTCACTTGTCAAATGTTCAAAAAGCTGAGCTATGTTCAATCATAGATAGTTGCACATACATTATTCTTCCTGTACAATCTTGCAAACTAAGAACCGGACTGTGTGATGAGATGTGGTAAGAGGGAGACATCAATCTACTGATAAAAAGCTTGCAAACCTTACAGCTATCACTCATTCAGACAATTAATGATCTAGCACCCGATCCTTGCTCCATATTTGGATTTGCACGCCATATAAGTTAACAAAGGAACGATCTACAATACCTGTAACCTCTTAGGCACTATTTCTTTGACATCTGCAAAATATCTGGCACCTATCAGTTGTTTT
>LPNX010303638.1:155192-276653 GCA_001517045.1 Pseudotsuga menziesii
AATCTTCAGCTTGAATTGATGTAATACTTCCTCAACAACAAGTAAAAAATACAAGCATACTATATATCATAGTGTTAGATCTATTCTAGCATATATAATCAATAATGTAAAAGAATTTGACATATTCCAATGGATACAACATTTAATCAAATACACATCATTGGACAAGGAAAGATAGTTCTTATTAATATAAATTAGAGATTACAAGATAGATACAACCTCTGACGGCACGTCTGCAAATCGAAGAAACTGAATCCCCCACTTGGGCCTCCACCACCTCAATCCTCCATCTCTCGATAGCAAGCTCACTAGCAAAGGAAAGCTTGGGAAAAACACAAAAGTGATCCAAAGGGACAAAGGGATGCAGACTCAAGTATAGTTCTAGCAACAATGGACTATAGTTTCTTTGCTCTCAATCTCTCTATATGCCTTCAATGTACCAAGGGGTTCCTTATATAGCTTCACAAGGGATAATGAAGGGTCGAATCCGAGCGATCTCAAGGCATATGGAAGGCCAGGAGTCAAATGAGTTGGATCCAAGACAAGGAAAACTCCAAAAGGATTTGGATTATGCACACATCCCGACATACACGATTATCGGGATCAAACCCGCGTATGTACGCGGTTATCAGGTAAAAGGCCACGTATATCATTTTTCATATAGTTTTAGGGATGATCAAGGTAACATCAAAGGATAAAATATGGTCCATGGGGTCTAAAGAGTTTGCAGCGGGACAGGGGAAGGCCATACAAAGTGTGATTCACCTGGAGTGGTGAAATATACTATAACAGATGCCCCCTAATGTGTGAGGTCAGAGGGGTCATACGATGGCCAAAATACATTATAAGTCCATCCCAGAAGTGGAGTGATGAAGGTACCCAAATGGAAGACCAGCCACCCAATTAGCATAGTACAATAATACAACTCTGCATATAACTGCAAGTACATATGGCAGTCCCGAATACATAAGAGTACAATGGCCATGAATAGGAATAATACATGATATCACATATGTGGTCATCGCCACGTACAATATACATAGATCAGAATATCCATGATGAAGATATACAAAGGACCATGATCTCCAAAATGGCTGAAGATATACAATAGATCAAGATCTCCATAGTGGATGGAAATGTCTGACATACACTGGAATCAAGTCACGAGAGCTGAAATCTCATGAACACTAGCATGATCAAGGAGGTAGCATATAAGAGATTCCACCAGTCTGGAAGGTCTTCTACACAAACCGCTACGAGTACATGTCCTACTATGCGAATAGAGGTGTCGAGGTCGAACATAGTAGTCCATCGTCTGATTACCAGTCATTGATGTATATTATTAATAGACATGATATAACCCACCGATAATGAGAATGGGAATCAAGGTACCGAGTGCAATCTAACAAGCGTGAATATATGTGTTGAGGTCGAACACTTGAGAGAATCCATCGATCAGGTGACATTGATGTATTCCCAAGAAACTGTCGATGGCGAGAGAACCTGCCACTAATGACTGCAAGTCTCAAGGCACTCAAAAGGACTCTAGACTCCAATCCTAGAATAAATGATCTGAAGTCGATGGGATGAAATCTGCTGGAAGGATGGCATTAAGGCATCCCCCATCATCCAACATGAGGTACTCAGCAAAGCTGTCTAATGTGGAAGGACTCGATCATAAAGTGCACGAACCAGTAACTGTACCGGGAATGGCTGACATGCAAAGTCAAGATAACTGAGGAATGGCCGACACAGGTTTCAACTTCCTTCGAACAAGAGCATAATGGCGTATGGTGCCATGAATGAAGGCAGCATAGACTCGATATACAAACTGGGACATCTCTGTGACATAGGAGGCATCAACAGAGGCTCCATAGGAACTGGAAGCTTAACCAGTCGGTGGAGATAAACTGAGATAAACAAGTACAGCTCCTAAGTCAAAATATAACCCAACCAATGGATGTGATATACAGTGCTTTGTTCGAAGGCGACACGACTCGACAGCTGCCAAATATAACATCTTTCCTTGTCCGGCTTTTTGGTTTTTTGATTTTTTTTGGAATTTTTCAGTTATTTGAAAAGCTTGAAAAAAGAATAAACTAGCTTTATAGTTACAAACTAGGAGGAGACGAGAGTCATCAAGGCAAACAAACTAGTTCCAAGCAGTGGAACATACCTATGCTCAATGCAAGGATACATGTGTAGGATATCAACACTCAGGGGAAAATCCCCTCCCGGTAAAAAGGGAATCAAGCTGCGAAGGATATAAAAATGGCTCTGCATGGCTAGACATGAGACAAGCTCTGGCTATATGGCTGAAACACAATGTCAGGGGAGCTGGCATAAAGCTCAATAAGGCAGGCAAAGATCATGATAATGCATTCACAACTTGACATAAGGGGAGTCCGAAGGGAAATAGGCCAGCATAAGATCAAGAGGAGTATGAGGCTCTTGTGAAATGTCATGGCAGTACTATACAACAGACTCCCACACCCTAAAGGATAAAACGTTGGCATGGGCACCAAATGCAAATAAGGTGCTAACTAGGGTACCCATGTAAGGTGAAGCTCTACCACTCACATCATGCCACTTCTATAGCAGCGAGAAGGTTCCGTGACATAATAGAGTGGGTTCGTACCTAAGGTCATGGTGACATGGTCATCAGGTCATGCAAAATTCAAATGGTGGTGAACCTAACCTATATGCCAGTGTAGACGTTATACCTGAGATCCGTATGAACGGGTCAATCCAAAGGCTGAAACGGCACTGAAGATGGTCTTCTACATCACAAATAATGTCAGAAACGGTCCAAAATGGTTAGAAACTGTCAAAACTATAGGAAAGGGGGTAAAAATTTTCAAATATTTGAAATTTTTTCTATAAATAGTAAAAATTATAAATCATTTGAAACTTTTACCCATTGGAGCTCTGATATTCAACTGCAAATTCTAGGAGATCCAGCCGGCGGAATTCACAACTGTTTCTTCCAGGTAGTTACTCATGCTCTCCTCATGCATTTTAATATAATTTTTGTTGATTTTCATGGTGAAAATAAGTATTTTAGGCCAATTCTACATGAGCGCTGCGGCCCAAGCGGGTATCGAAGCTTTTTCCGCATATAGGACTGGCTATACGCGGAAAAGATGCTAGAAACCACGTACATACATGGCTGTTTGCAAAACAGTCGCGTATGACGCCGCGCAAGTAAATTTACAAGAATCTAATGGACAATCTGGCAATTTCTCATGCACAATGGTGCTAGAATGGAGAGAGCGCAAGCATGGTGAAGTAGAGGAAGCTATAAGGGCTAACGTAATGGCTCAACAAGCTCTTAGAAGATGTGGACTCTACAAGTTTTGGTGCCTTGGTGGCTTGAGGGCCAAACCAAGACTGCTAGAGATGCTCGTAAACTATTGGGATCCAGACTCAGAGTCCTTCAGGATAGATGGGATGTCTCTCACTATAGAGGTGGAAGACATATACTTCATCATAGGTCTATCTAGATGAGGGGAGGTGGTGAACCTTCGTTCCCAAGGTGGGCCAGGCGGTGGGCTTAATATCGATGAGTACGTAGCTGTGTACTGCTACCCAGATACTGAGAAGGTGGGGAGTCAAGTCCCCACCAATGCTATATAGGTGCTGGTCCTAAAGGCCATACTATTGACACTGGGCAGGATAGCAGGCTTAGCCTCACTCCATCAGGCCTCCTGACCACTGATGTACTATGCGGTAGAGTGTATGAGACCGACCATATACGACTGGAGCACTACACTATTGAGCAACGTGAAACATCAGCTCAGTGAGTGTAAGGCAGGTAGGATACGGAACTTCAAGCTTAGCAGCATATTGAGCACGTTTTTCTTCAAGCGTGTTCCGGGATTGAGCCCTAGAGTGGACATTCCTCTCCACGGGGTTCGAGATCCGGCCCAATGGCATTGGGCAGATGCTATGCGCAGACTGGGGGGTGGTAGGGTGGCCAACCCATATCCAGCTGACTTCTTTCCATGGTGGCGACAAAATATTGTTGCCATAGATGACTACCCTTATGGAGGGATAGATTTCTGGGGGGATCCGGACATGCCATTACCACCAGGATCGACATACGGAGAGATAGGTACCGAATCTCGACTCTCACTCTTTTAAAAAAAATTTGAGTTATTTAATTTTTTTGTATTTTCTTGATTGTGTGGAATCAAAAAGACATGTTTTTGCGTGACAACACATAGTGACATCTACCATTCATGTGCAGATGTAGGACCACGACGACCAGAGGGATTCCCACATCATAGACGGAGGGGAATATGGGATGACATCACAGGTGCGGATGCGGAGCGAACGCTCCAGGGCATTCATACCAACTTCGTGCGACTGACTCACAGGGTTCCCATGGTGCAATTCGAGGAATTTCCTGAGGCCATGCAGCGATAGGTGGTGGGTGTGCCACGCGCATGGGTGCGTTTATTCCGGCGGCTAGCTAGAGCCGTAGTGACATATCATGATCACAACCCTCCCCCTCCACAAGACTAGATACCTGAGAGTATATATGTTTTGTACGACCGTGTATTATATGATGGAAGCTTTGAAAGCTCCACTTTTGTATATGACACTATGTATTACCACATTTTTTATATATATAAAAAGTTTTATGGTGATCAGTTTATTTATTTACATGTGTAAAAATGTTTGTGATTAATTTATTATGAATGAAACAAATGCCAATCTAACACGTAGTTAGCATATGAGTCAACAACTTGATTATCATTTCTTGGAATGTGTATATATGTAATACTGTCAAATTGTCGTTCTAACAATCTCACCCGTAAGAATCTTCTCAATAACATCGGATCTCTAACATGGTACAAGCCATTGAGATGTGACACTACTAACTTCGAATCAAGACGTAACTCAAGAGATAGAACACCATGCAAAATGGCATCCCGTCGAAGCTCGATAACGGCACTATATTCAGCAACATTGTTGGAAGATGGTCGTAGACATACACCTCCTGAAGACAGTACCTGACCCATAGGAGTATAAATCACCCAAGCAGTAGAGGCTAAGTGTTGAGTGTGATAGCTTGCACCATCCGTGAATCCTATGTAGGTGGAAGATTCCATTGACATCTTCCACAAGAAACAGAAACTAATCACAAACCCGATCACAATAAGAAAAAGACCTAACTATGCAAAGCTGTACAATAATATACAACAAGCAGCCTTGGCTAAAGATCATGAATAGTATTTTTTGAGATAGAGCCCATTTCTAGGCTCCACCAAAGTTGTGCCTTCGTAATCGACTAACTCATAGGCACCCTTCTCTAAGACACGCTTGACCATGTAAGGACCATGCCACATAGGATTAAATTTCCCTGCCCCCAAGGGTTCTTTCGATTGATCCCACAAAAGGACCAAGTCTCCTTCACTAAACACTCTTGGACGGACAGACTTGTCATATTGGACCTTAACGCGACACTTATTAACCTCTAGAGCCACCAAGGCATCTCGACGCTGCTCATCAAGTTGCTCGAGGTGGACCAAATGCTCCTCCAAAGGTGAAGTGTCTGGTAAGAGTTCCATAGCTAGCTTCAAAAAAGGAATATCGAATTCAACTGGCAATATCGACTCCACTCCATGTATAAGCTGATATGGAGAAAAACCAGTGGCAGTCTTAACCGCGGTTCGATATGCCCACAAAGCAGGGTATAACATAATATGCCAATTCATCTAGCTCTGTGCGATGGTTCGTTGGAGAATGGACTTAAGTGATTTATTCACTGCTTCCACCTGTCCATTCACTTGGGGGTAGTAAGAAGAGGAGTTCTCTTGATTATACCTTAACTTGGATGCCAACTCTTCCATCATATGGTTTTGAAAGTGCGAGCCATGGTCAATGACAAGCTCTCTCGGAATCCCGAACCGAGTAATGATTTGGTTGAATAAGAAGTGAGCGGCTGTCTCACCATCAAATTTTACTGTAGGCATTGCCTTAGCCAATTTCGTGAAATAATCCACAGCCACTATAATATGATGGCGCCCCCGAGCCGAAGTTGGGCTGCAATCCATAAAATCGAGCCCCCACTTGGTGAAGGGACCGACGGTGATTATGGGATGTAACGGGGCAGGCTTCGAGTGCATATTCCATGTGAACACCTGGCAAGGGTGGCACCTCTTGACCACATCAACACAATCTTTAAAGATAGACGGCCAGAAATAACCCGCTCTCAAAATCTTTTGAGTTGTAGAAAGCCCAGATAAATGACCACCACACGCCCCTCTATGGCAATAATTCAGCACAACCTCAGCCTCCTCATGAGTTAAACAATGTCATAAAATGGAATCTACCCCATAGCAGTACTAAGTATTGTCCACTATAAGGTAGTTCTTAGAGACGTGACATAATCGTCGTCGTTCATCTCGCGAGAGGTGAGTAGGGGTCCTCTGTGTTTGCAGATATACTATGATATCTCCATACCATGGGTCGGATGTTGAGATTAAGAAGATATGTTCATCGACAAATGTATCCTCACAAACCGACTCCTCATCCTCGCTCGGGAAATCCGATGTAAGATCTGCAAAAATTAACGACTTCTTCGACTTTGCTGAAAAAAAATCGAGATCGAACTCTTACAGGATGAAAATCCATTTATTATACTTTCCCCTAATCATCCTTCGTGTGAGGACGAACTGAAACGGATTGACATGGGCCACAACCGAGTTCTGGCGAAGGAGGATATAATGTCTCAAACGCTGAACCACATGTACGGTCGCTAAAGCAAGCTTCTCGACATGAGAATAATGAATCTCTATGTCAATAAGGTTTCAGCTCAGATAATATATGACATTCTACTAGAGATCCTCATCCTCCTGAACCAATACCATACCAATCATCTCTAAATACACGACCACATATAATAGGAAATCACGGCTATAATCTCGAGGATTAATCACCGGGGCCGATGCTAGGGCTCACTTAAGTGCATTGAAGGAATCCTGGGCTCGCTCATCCCATTCAAAGGGAGTATCCTTCTTCAAGAGACGCATGAAACCTCTAGTCAAATTGGCAAAATTGACCATAAATCTTCGTAAGAATTTTTCCATACCTTGCAAACACTGAAGATGACGAATATTCTTCGGGGGAGACAACTGAAGTATTGCCTCAACCTTTAAGGGATCGAATCTTATGCCCTCTTTTGAAACGATGAATCCTAATAAACGACCTAACTTCACGCAAAAGATGCACTTATGAGGATTTAATCGAACCGAATAGTTCCAGCATCTTTCGAAGACCAATCTCAAGTGATATGAATGACGCATTCTCATACGAGAATGAGCAGCGAGGTCATCCAAAAATACTTCAATAATAGACTTGAGATCATGGAAAATCAAGGTCATTTCCCGTTGAAATGTAGCTCTGGTGTTTTTAAGGACGAAAGGCATTTTTCGATATGCAAATGTTCCCCAAGGACAAATAAATGCAGTCTTGTGTTGGTCCTCAGGTTTAATCTGGATCTAATTATACCCGAAAAACCCGTCCATAAAGGAGAACACCTCACTACCCGCACACTCATCCAAAATCTGATCTATAAATGGTGTGGGGAAGTTATCCTTAGGATAGGCACGATTTAAATCGCGGAAATCAGTGCATATTTGGATCGCTCCCTACTTCTTATCCACCGGAAAGGGGTTTGAAGCCCACTCCATTAAGGGAACGAGATAGATGAAACCGTCTTTCAACAGCTTCTCTATATCTACCTTAATGGCGAGTGCTTTCCTAGGATTCATAGTGCATAAACGTTGTCTAACAGGCTTAGCATTGGGGTAAGTCTTAATCTCATGTTTGAAAATCCGATGGTCAATACCTGGCATCTCATCATAAGACCAAGCAAAAATATCACAGAATTCCTTGAATAGCTCGGTATATTCAAGAATCTCAGCTTGGGAACAATCCGCCCCAATAAAAACATTCTCAATGGTGCCAGGATTTCGAGAGATGTTGATATAAATCGTGGAAGATATGTTCGCCATGTTCCCATCAGCCATCTGACCAGGAGAGCTTAATGGAACCATGGGACTACCAACTCTCTGACTAAGAATCTCCCTATAATAATCATGCTCCAAACGGTCAAGCGGTGGAAGGAAATATGATCTATGATGAAGTTCCTCCCATGGCGGCTCAACACCTGACATAGCCTCGATAATCGCTTCATCTGAAGGGAAAACCATATCAAGGCAGTCGTGGGCATGAGAAGACTGTACTGCCCATGTGGGTAGCACATAGGGGTCTTCCTCTTCCATCTGCAAAGAGGAAGAACAAGGCTCCGCAACATCCATAAGATTGGCTTGATAAGCTATCATGGTTGTAGGAAGCGACACGTTGGTCTCGACAGGCTCACTTGAAATACTCAGTGTAGGGAGAATCCAAGGATCTCCCATATGAGTCATGTGAAAAGACACTGAGGTTGTAGAAGTCGAATCCTTATTGGAACAAGATCCTATCATGAGGACCGGCACAGGACAACTAAAGCTTCCCATGAGGGATGGATACATGCCTACACCCACACTCCCAGTTGCCGGCTAAGAGTGTTCAACGACTGGAACTGAAGTTCCCGAAGATGCATTAATAGGGGAATTCTTGAATTCCATTTGATCAATCGTTACAATATTCCCGTTATGAGGAAAGCATACAACGCGAAACACGGAAGAAGCAACGGCTTGCATGCTATACATCCAGTTCTGACCCAACAAGAGATTGTAGTCGAGGGGCGCATCAACCACCTCAACCTCTATCGCAACAGTCTTCCCTCCCAAACGGACTTCAAGGGATGGAATGATACCGTGCAGCCTAAAATATCTCCCATCAAAAGCAGTTAACATAGTTGCTGATTTCTACAACTCAGGAGAACCAAAACCCTTCCAACAAGACAAAGACATCACAGATGTAGCAGCGCCCTCATCAATCACAGTGCGCTTGACGATCATATTAAGACATTCTACGTGTACCAAAAGCGACACATAGTAGGGCAAGCGAGGCTGATGACCTGCGGTTTCAAATTTGATCACTGAGGAAGAATCATCACCGTTCACACCAAGAGCAGAAAGCAAAGCCTTCCTTTGCAAAGGACAACTCTGAAGCACTTCCAATGCAGACATCGCACAAGGAGTATGGCCCAAATCCTCGACAACTGAATAATTCTGGGTGGCTCGGGAATTTGGATTATGCCCCGAGCGCTTAAGTAGTACCCCCTTAGGAATGCGAGGTGCAGCTTCAGGTTTATCCGTGGGTTTCTCAATGCGCAAAGGGGTTCCTAGTGGATCAGGTTCTTTGCCTGGGATGGGTTGTGATGATCCATAATCTTTTGCATGAGTCACAACCTTAGTAGCACAGACCATGTTAATGCACCCATGATAACTAGCCTCTGGTGGATCATTCTCACTAGATTTCTCCTGGGACTTCGAGTTCATATTCTGGTTATGCGGTAAAGGGTTTGTTAGCATAGCTAGGCCTTGTGCTAAGAGTCTCGAAGCTTCATCAATTCAGGGGCACAAGTAAGTGAGGTGATCATCCTTACATAGATTGCAAGGGAACTTAACCTTACATTTCGCTTGCTTGTCCCCACCAGCATTCTAACCGTTCTTGTCATTATTGGAAGCATTCTCATTCTTATTCCCACCCTTTCAATTATTATTCTTACCCTTTTTCTTATTCCGTCTGGGTTGTTGGTTACCCTTCTGGTCCGACGATTGTACAAAAAGTACACTTGTCGTTTGGGTGGGTTGAGACGAAGGTGTAGCTTGTCCCGAAGCAATCTGGTTGAGTGACAATTGACTAACTTGTTTTGCAACCGAATCTGCAGGTTTCGCACTTGCACAACTCACAATGCCATCAGCATGTGGTCCAAATTTGACCTTGGGATTGAAACTAGAACGAGGAGCATTGGGAATAATCTCATACAACAAATCAGACTGAGCATATATCAAGTCTAGTTCCTGCGCCCTAAATATTGCTTGTTCCTCATTTTGCACTCCGGATGTAGAAACATCCTTCGCGATATATGGCAATAAAGACTTGAGGAACCACTCGAGAAGGAACTCCGGCGGTATAAAGGATTTAATTAATCTCTTCCGTCTATGCCACTCCTGAATATGATCAGAAATATGGGTGGCTTTATCTTGCCAAAATTTTGACAAGAGTTCAGTACCAACATCATAGCGCATTGGTATCTAGAAGTGATTAAGAAAATTCATCGCAAGATCGTCGAACAAGGTAAAGGCTCCCTTTGGTAACTCTATATACCATTTCGCAGCAGGCCCTGTGAGGGTGTGTTGAAATAGTCACAAGCGGACTGAGTCCTGATGTAATGAATTCGAAGAGCACCAAAGGTGAAACGTGGTAACGTGTTCGCTTGGATCCTCTCCCGGTTTTCCTTCAAACTTAGGTATGTTTGAAGGAAGCTTGGTAGGAACAGCCGGCCAAGCCGGGTCATGAGCCATAGGATCGTTCATAAGTCTCGATAAGTCAGGAAGGTTAAGCGTCGTGAGGAAAGGGAGCTTAGCATGATGAGGTCGATGGACCGCTCCCTGGTTCACATAGGTTTGAGCACCACCATGGCCTTGGCCATAGTGTCCTCCTCCTGTCTGACCTGTATAAGGTGACGTGGAAGTACCATAGTAAGGTGGACCTTGACTAGTAGGAGCTACAAATCCATAATTAGGAGAGTAAGCAGGTTGTTGATACTCGCCTCCGTAAGGTGAAGAAACCTGTCCATACTACGGACCGTAATAAGGTCCATAGGTCATCGCATGCGATGTCCCATGAGACACTCCATAGGTAGGAAGATAAGCTCTGGAATGGGGAACATACATACCAAAAGTAGGTATATATTCCCCAGACGTAACAAGCTGACCACTAGACGGGTGAATATAACCTCCCGAAGCAGCGGGTGGTATATGAACTTGAGACACAAACGGCCTAGTAACCGTAGTATGGACCTGAATCGTAGCCATATATTGGCTCGAAGGACCACGTGGATAAGGTGGAGGATGTAGATTTGAAGAAGTCGGAACTGAGGACAAAGGAGTCTTAGTAATAAGATATGTACTAGTGCCTATCGTCACTCATCTGGGACCTGGTATCCTAATCGGATTGCTAACCCTAGACCTAGGAGGGAGATAAGATGTAGCTTCCACCACTAGGATGGAAGGTGCAATGTGAATAGTACTCCCAAACCTCTCCATAAGGTAAGGAATGGGATTTCCCCCAGGCATAGTGCTAGGCTTAGAATCGGATTCAACATGAAATGTCAAATCGTGCATAGGAAAACCAGTCGTAGCATAACTACCGTAGCTAGTACTGGCGGGTTCAAAGTGAGTCTCAGCATCTTCCGGCATTCCATACCGGTAACGTGTCAAAGGGGAATCATCCCTAGGGTGAGTAGGTCTATCATGCAAATATCCTATCTAGGAAATCAAAGGACCGAACTCATCTAGGTCAGGTGAAGGATCGTATGTAGGAGTAAGTTCCCCATCGTCAATACGAACGGGAGGAGGTGGCTCAGGAATAGTCTTTGAATGATCCTCCATGGTGTGTGAATCAGTGTGTGACATAGTCCACCTAGACTATCTAGGTCCCTCTCCCAAAGGAGGAGGAGAAGTGGAAGGCAAAAGTCCTGCTAACCGATGAGAACGGCGTGGAACCGCACTCGAATCCACAATGACTCAACAAAAAGCAAAGACTCTCTATTTACGTAAACCCTAGGCCAACTAGTGTGCAAAGAGCAATCACTAATAAAATCTAAAGCCAAATGCAAGAAAACAAGGGCTAGATAAGTGAGCTCCCGATTGAAGCAGGTATGTCTCGCCTAGGAGAGGCCTGAGACTCCCATACACAACAAGCGGAGGTTTGTAACCAATTATTGTGGCCCTCAGCTTCAATGCATATGGCGACTATGCTGTCCAACCCCAACCTAGCCGGGACACTTGCAGAATAACCTCTACAATTATCCCCTCGATATCCTAGGTAAGGTCACTAAGGTCACCTCAATATAATCATAGCTCATGCGGACAGTCGCAGGCGGGATTGACCGTATGGGCAGGGTAGCAAAGCCTGAAACTCCTGAAAGAGTCCCCAGATACAAATACAATCCTGGCAATATCACTAGTGCTACTTAGTTATGACTAGGGGTCATCCCAATCAATAACTGCTCACACTGCCTCGTGCTTAACTCCCATTTGAGAGGAGGATCCTGAGAACGATGGTTATACCAAGGATTTCACACACTCCCTGGACAGACACCTAGATGTTGTTGTTTAGTGATCTTGGAGAATTAACTTACAATGAACTATTCCAAGATCCTAAAACCTAATCTTGTTGGTGCACCCTAGAAAAGAAAAGAGTGTAATTCATTTTAATTAGCATTGATTTTAGTTGGCTTTATTACACAAAAATAGGATATGGTCGTGCAACTAGTGCTGTTATGACGCAACAAGAAGTAAAATGCACACCGTAACAATCAATGCAAATGCATTGTGTCCATGTAAACAAGGTATGCTACTACATGAAATGCACAATTCTTCTTCAAATGATGAATGCAAATTTTCCTATATGAAGTCCTAACTAGTACTCCAAAGCAAATCTAGATCTAGTGCAAGTACAATGCAAAGTGCAAAATGCAATGCATTATGATAAGCAAATGTTTTTTGATTTTTTGAAAATAAGAGATGCAAAAAGCAAAAGAATGATTCTACCACCCTCAGAATCTGCAAGCACACATAAACAGCATCCAAGCACAACACCAAGGTAAAAGAAGTCTAATGCACTAATCTCAAACAAAAAATCAAAAATGCCATGACAAGAACTTTCCTAAAAACAAAATTTAGGCAAAAAAAAAATGTTTCCAGTCAGAACCAGAGGTCAAAACAGACTCAGGCAGTGCCAAAGGAGACCCAGTAACTAACAACATTCACCTAGCAACCAATTTACTTCCACAAAAAGGGAAAAATCCATGGTATACGTGACTATTCGCAATAAACCCGCGTGTATACGCGATTGTAAATCAAAAACCCGCGTACAGGAAGAAAAGGTGCATAAAACAAGGAAAACAGACCGGCTGAGACAAACTTCACTCCAATCAGACTCTACCAGGCATACATGCCCCTAGACTCGACACAGAAACAAGAGAGAAAGAGCAATTCAAATACATTGAATGCCAAGAAAATCACCCCCAAAGGACAACTACTAGGAACTCCCCAGCGGAGTCACCAATTCTGTTATGGAGAGAAATTCCTATGGCTTGGGGTACCACAACAAACAGCTATGACTCCAGAAATCAATCTTTTCCAATATGCAATAAAAATAAAATGTCTAACACTAAAGGATCATACCTCATACCTTATTCCAGACGGTTGAAGTAGATCCCCGTTGAGCTTTCCAATCTTCCGCTTGAATTGATGTAATACTTCCTCAACAACAAGTAAAAAATAAAAGCATACTATATATCATAGTGTTAGATCTATTCTAGCATATATAATCAATAATGTAAAAGCATTTGACATATTCCAATGGATACAACATTTAATCAAATACACATCATTGGACAAGGAAAGATAGTTCTTATTATTATAAATCAGAGATTACAAGATAGATACAACCTCTGACGGTACGTCTGCGAATCAGAGAAACTGAATCCCCCACTTGGGCCTCCACCACCTCAATCCTCCATCTCTCGATAGCAAGCTCACTAGCAAAGACAAGCTTGGGAAGAACACAAAAGTGCTCCAAAGGGACAAAGGGATGCAGACTCAAGTATAGTTCTGGCAACAATGGACTATAGTTTCGTTGCTCTCAATCTCTCTATATGCCTTCAATGTACCAAGGGGCTCCTTATATAGCTTCACAAGGGATAATGAAGGGTCGAATCCGAGCGATCTCAAGGCATATGGAAGGCCAGGAGTCAAATGAGTCGGATCCAAGTCAAGGAAAACTCCAAAAGGATTTGGATTATGCACACATCCTGACATATGCAGTTATCGGGGTCAAACCCGCGTATGTACGCGATTATCGGTTAAAATGCCACGTATATCATTTTTCATATAGTTTTAGGGATGATCATGGTAACATCAAAGGATAAAATATGGTCCATGGGGTCTAAAGAGTCTGCAGCGGGACAGGGGAAGGCCATACAAAGTGTGATTCACCTGGAGTGGTGAAATCCGCTATAACAGGGCTAACAAATATGACAATTGTTGATATTTTGTATGTTGTAGGCCAAGAGGGAAAATCCAAAATATGATGGGAAAACTTTGTCAATCGTGAGATTTTGGTCGCTAAGATTTGGCTCCAACTCAGGGATGGAATCCTCCCTGTGAGGTTCCAAGAACCCAGTAGTTCCAATCGCCTTATCTGTTGGGCTATGGAGTCATATGAACTATGAAACCAAACTCTCGAGGCTTGTGCAACTAATATTTGTACACTTTTCAAAAATTTCCATTCTCAAAATCTACCTTTATTCACATAAGTTGACTGATATTTATGTTGCAAACTGGAAGAAAAAAAATGCTTGGGCAGTCAGCTTATTTCCTACAGTACTCTACTCTAACCTGTTCTACATTTGGGTTAGGTAAATGCTGATTTCCACAACCTCCATCCAAGCAATTTTAAAACTGAATAAATCTCATCTTTATCATTGATTAGCAGCCGATGTCTGAAATGTAACAGCGGTGATAAGAACTCATTTAGGAAACCATACTTACCCATAAACAATGGCAAGCTAAGGAAATTTGAAATCTTCAACTTCTCTGAAAAGTATGAGTCCATGAAGGTTGCCACTGGGTCTTTGAAACCAAGATAAAAATCACATTGATCCATGAAGAACCCTTGCTAAAAAATGACTACTTCTCTGCTGAAAAAACTGATGCCTTCTTGTTCTCTTATGATCATATCTTGATCATCAATTATTAAAATTTCCTTTTGAGAATAGTGCTCACAATAGGATGATAAAATAGGGGTTGAATCATATGAATAAAGATAAGTTGAAAACATATAATTTCCTATACAATCATCAGTTATCATAGGCTCATCCTGGTTTGCAAACTAGTCATAAAGTTCAAATTCATACTTGTCTTGGGAGTACTTTGCAAACACTAAAGAATCTGATTCTAAATCTGAAATGAGCTCACATGCTTGCTGTTGTTCCAAATCTGCTTCAGACTCATAATCTACCTATTGAAAATCTGATTCATACTGATATTTATCTGGCTCAGGTAGATGATGGTTTTCAAAATCAAACTACTCTGGGATTCTCCTTGAAGCACATATGTTTTCCTCCACCTCTAAAGCATCTTCAAACATAATTCTTAATGATGAAGATTTCCTTTCTAGCATTAGAAGGGCAAGTTTTGAATGTAGTCCCATCACATAATATATCACGGCAGCTGTCTCTGTAGGCTGGATCTCCAAAGGCATATCATGATAAGTGTTGTAGAATCTTCTATTTAAGATAGGTAAAGTTTCATCTTCCTCTCTCTTCAAAGCATAGAAATCAGCAAGATACAAATCAAGAGATTTGTTCTCACCCCAATGCTTCAAAAAGGCATTTCAAAACTCAATCCAAGAGCTAATAGTATCAGCTCTCAGATCCTTAAATCATACAACAGCATCTCTAAACAAAGTTTTGGAAAATATCCTCATAATAACATCATCATGAACTATCTCAAACTGATCAAGGAAGTTCTCAAAAGCCCCTAAGTGCCTCTCAGTTGTAACATGATTATCTCTAGAAAACCGGGGAAGATGCTTAAAGAAATCAAGAGGATAAGGGTTAGGGTGATAGGGTAGCCTTAAAGGTTTAAACATCCTATTTATGATTTTGACTTGAAAAGCAGTGGGCTGAAGATGAGGGTTAATAGTTTGATAAGAAGGACCAGCAATGAGGGCAAAAGGTGTTGCGATATGGACAAATTTTGAAACAAGTTCAACCTCCTGAAGCTTACATGGATGATCAAATTTAGAAGGAATTTGAATGTAGAACTCTTCTTTTGGAATAGGCTGAGGTAAATATATAGAATTAACATCAACCACACAAGGAGGATGCAAAACTTCCTCTTCAAAGATGGGTATACGAAGGTAGGTTGATGATCATTGGAATAAATGAAACAGAAGATAATTCTCTTTACATGTGAAGGGAAAAGCATGAAAGAGGTGATAAAGAACAACAACAGTTCATGAAGAAGACTAATGAACTGATACCTGGATTTAAAATTCAGCCACTTCATCTTCTATCAGTCGGGTCCTCCCCAGTGGAGTATTTAACTTGGAGTCACCATGAAAATTATTACAGTCAAAATTTATGTCTATCTCTTGTCTACCATCAAGAAACAAATCTATGTCATTCTCCCAGGGAAACTTTTCTTTCACTTTCGTTCCCCGGCAATGGCACCAAAATGTTAGCACTCTAAGAGTCTTTCCCTGACTGTAAAGGGAATGAGCCTGGTAACTTAAATAGATCAATAATGTATGGGAAATAAGATCAAGTTAGATGACTTAATCAACCCTCACTCGCTCAAAATATGCATTAACACACCCAGATGGAAAAGGCTTTCAACCATTGTTGTTCAGAGAATTTATAAAAAATGGATGTATGGAGAAAAGTTATTATTTGGCAGAAACATACACAAAAAGTATATATGAATGGCCAATTACAATAGGCAAGGAATACTTGCAATTATAACTTATCAATGCAATGATAAGATGACAGTTATTAGGAATTAGACAAACATGAACAACATGAACATAATATTCAAGTGCAAGTACAAAAAAATAGAAGATCGAAGTATGAACATCAATGGAAAAAGAAGCTTTTATTACTGATATGTAATGAGAAGTCTGAGATTACAAGTATGAGAAGTATCCAAAGTCAAAACGCTTAGTCTCTAAGACTGAGCCCCTCCCTTTGTTCTACAGAAGTGACAGGATTTATAGCCTTTACAAAACAGTTCAAGATCCTATAAAATTGGATCTAATATGCTAATAATAGAAAGTAAAAATAGTTTTCATAAAAATAGGAAAAGGTCCCATTTAAGGGGGCATCCTCCATATTTCTAGTCTTCATATCTTCGACAGTTGCAGAAAACCTCCAAAGGCTGATGAATCAGGTCGAAAAATCCACCTGGAGGACATATCATTCTTTTTCCAAAAACAGACATGAAGCTTTATTTTCCACCTTGTTGGCACCTTCAAAATTGGAACAACATCTTGAAACAGATCTTATGAATTATAATCTTCACTTAGAAACCATCCTCGTACTCTTTGGAATGACAACACTTGGATCTGTGCAAAATATGTCATTCTGCCCTTCTCTACTCTTTCGGTGGCTAAAGAGCCAAAATTCAAACCAGTAAGCTACCGAAAGCTATACTTTTGGTGGCTAATAATAACTGTGAAATATTTCCTAAGCCACTGAAAGCTTTGTTCTCAATTTGGCTTTCGAATTTGCAAAAATGCATTTCCTTCCATCTTTATGATCTTCAATTTTGCTGCATTGGGGATTTTGTAGCCTGAGTAGGGTCTTCATTGTCGAAAACCATACCGTTCATCTGCGTTTTCCTGAACAGAGAACATAAGAGTTTGACCACTATATCTAACACCTTTAGAGAAGGAAATACAAAGAAAGCAATATTTCTGGATTCATTTTATAGTATTGCAAAACAGTCTCACTGGCACAGTATTCACCAATTAGATTGATACAAATATCCTTTTTAGAGATACAAAAAGATCCAGAGTAGTTTCCATGAATTTTGTTAACCTTTTTTTGCATTTCAAATAATAACTTTCTGTTCTTATATGTCACAATACTTGGAGCTTAACTATATTTTGAAAGAGGAACAATAGCTAAGATGAGCCACTCTATTCTGTAGAATAGAGCCAAGTGGGTAGAAAAGAACTCCTTCTCTTCTACAGCCTTGCTTCCAGGGCGAACCCATGAATAAACCTGATCTCTCAAAACCTGAACTTCTTCATGGCTCTTCTTCCTGACTCGATTTGTAGGAGCCCTAATGCCTTCACTTGTCAAATGTTCAAAAAGTTGAGCTATCTTAAATCACAGACAACTGCACATGCATTCTTCTTCCTGTACAATCTTGCAAACTAAGAACCGGGATCTATGATGAGATGTGGTAAGAGGGAGACAACAATCTACTGATAACAAGCTTGCAAACCCTGCAACTATCACTCATTCGGACAATTAATGATCTGGCACCCGATCCTTGCTCCAGATTTGTCTTTGTGTGCCATATGAGTTAACAAAGGAACGGTCTACAATACATGTAACCTCTTAGGCACTATTGCTTTGACATATGCAAAATCTCTGGCACCTGTCAGTTGTTTTTGTTCATGGGATATATCCAACAATCATTAGGATGTTTAAAGATTGTAACCTTAATGATGTCATAAACATTTTGATGAAATCATGAAATATCTATATCTATATCTATATCTATATCTATATCTATCTATCTATCTATCTATATATATATATATAATATATTTTTGTATTTGAAAATCAATAAACCTGGATTAGGGCTACAAATATGACAATTGTTGATATTTTGTATGTTGTAGGTCAAGATGGCAAAGCCAAAAGATGATGAGAAAATGTTGTCAATCACAAGATTTCAGTCGCTAACACAATCTTCTATTTTCTCCTCCAAAAATAGGAATAGTTGCATATGATAGATCCATCTACAATGTACCACCCACCTTCTTTACCCAAGACCTTGAAAGTCACATACCAAACTTAAGAGTGATATTAGCAACTACCATATCCATAATGACACTCTTCATGGGTAACTAAGTCAAAATTACCATAAGATCCTTAATCACTCCCGGTCATTTAATAGCTCTGGAATCAAATGCATATAAATCATGATATGGTTTTGTAATACCCAAACCAAGAGCCTCCATATCTGCTTCGGGCATCAAATTGTGAGAAGCTCCAGAATCCGATAAGCAGTTATGAATCATTTGATCATGGACAGTTAGGGTTATATAAAAAGGTGGAGAAGAATTTGAATAATTTTTAGTTTTATCAGCTAAAGCAAAACCAATAAATATTTTAGGATGTTCTTCTTGGATATTTACAGTATCTAAAGGCATCTGATTAGCATGTACACCTAACATTTTTAAAACAAGATTCTTGTAACAAGGATTCTTCATCAATTCAGTTAGTGGCACTGGAATCTTGACCTTACACAGTTCATTCTCAAAATTAAAAGTTTGCACATTTTTGTTCACTTCTTCAATCTCTGCAGCCTTATCTTGGTCACCCTGATTTTGTCTTGTTTCCTATGTTTGATTAGGTAATTGCTTTGTAGGAGGAGCTACCTTATTTTTGGGAATATGAGTAATTTATTTTGGACCATAACTCAATTTAATAGACTTCTTAGGTTCATATTGATATATATCAGCTAAAACTTTGGGACCAAAATCACTTTCTATTTGATAAACATTTGCATCAAAAAACTTAGAATTATGATAGTCACGTTCAGTTAGGAAACCCTCTGATGATAATTCCCAAAAGTAGTTTATATCTTGACTTGAATCCTCATACTACACATATTCACCTTCTTCAACTTCCTCTGTTACATTATTTTGGAGTGGATGAGGAACTCTCTAATCTTCATTTTCTTGTCTTTCCTTCTGAATGTCATTGTTTCTTCATTCTCTAGGAATGAATCTAGGAACAAATGGATGCCTAAACTGATTAGGATTTCTTTCCCCATCTTGCATAGGTTTATTTGGAATCTTATCTAATTCCAACTTATTCAGTTTTGCAGTCAAAATTTTAACCAACTTAGCCATTTCATCTATTTTACTCTCTGTTGTCTGTGTAGTAGGGATTACTCCCTTGCTACAGGGAAGGAATGGCTGCCTTTCGTCTATAGGACGGAAGGATAGGTTCTTGGTGGTGAATGCAAAGAAAAATAAACAAACAGAACAGAAAAATGAAATGAAATGAAAGAAAAATGAAACCCCTATGCAAACAAGGTTAGGGTTTAGCTCCAATAACCTACAAGAACATGTTAGAAAACCTACAAACAAACAATTGAAACCTGCAAGCAAACATGGGTTAGAGAAAACTAAGTAAACAAGAAAAAACAAAAATTATACCTTCATTTGGTGGAATGGGCCACCATGCCCTAGCTTGGAGAAGCACCTCTCTTTCTTGGCAATGGGGGACCTATGGCTCAATGGGAGGATGGATAAGAGGGAGTGTGGGTGGATTGAGAGAAAAATGGTCTCAAGCCATCCACTTGGGTAGAATAACAATATGCAAGGGAGAAGTGATTTGAGAGTGACCCCAACCCCTCTATTTATAGTTTTTTTGGGTTTTTTTTAGGGTTTTAAGCCCCTGGTTGGGGATTTACCCCCTTTTTGGGGATTTTAGCCCCTTTCACCCAAACTTTAGCCCCTTTTAGGGTTGAGGATACTTTGAGGGGTTTTATCCCCTTTTTGGAGGATTTAGCCCCTATGAGAGCTATTTAGGCCCTTTTTAGGGGTTTTTAGGGCCTTTTTCCTATTTTGAAGCCTTCTTGAGGGTGTGGGGGTCAAATAGGGTCAGAATAGGGTCGTGCATGTGTGTCCTTTGGTGGTGTAGGCCATGTAGAGCTGAGTGAGGGATTTTTTTGGGTTAACAGATTTCCCCCTGATGTGTGAGGGTAGGAGCTCATCATATGGCCAACGGACATCATAGGATTTTCTGTGGAGAGGTGGTGCTTCTTGGGCTGGGGCATGGTGGCTTTTGGTTTTTGTATTAATATGGTTCCCATCAATGGGTGAGATNGGCGGCTATTCCCATGCTCATAACAATGTCAATAGAATAATGTGATCTATGCTCTATAATACAAGAGCTGAACATATACAATTGATGATACATAGTGGTTTCCTCAATGAGAGGCTGAATACAATACTGATTTGAAGAATTGCTACATTGGACCCATGGTATTCTCATGGAATGCTATATCCTCATGATTGATAACCTACTGGATCTGCGATGGTACATATTTGTATGGACTCACTGATGGAGATTCAGAGTCTCTGTGGTACAAGTATGCTGCATCAATCATAAATCTATATAGAATCATTGTTGGGGATTCTAAACACTGTCTCCAATGCAACCCAGAAATCATAAGGGACATAACCTGTTTAAGTCCCTTGAATAGACTCATCAATGTGCTAGAGTTAGGTGACATACAGGGTCTTCGACCAAATACTGTACAGAACAATACCATGTTTGAATCTAAATGGTGCGATGATGTAGTTGGAGTCGAGCACGTGAGAAAAAACCATCCCGAGAGGCACTAAGGACTCCTCTCAAGTGGTCCAAGGAACTCATCAATGAGGTTAATGAAACCAATATAAAGGGACCTCTGGTTCTATCCTTTGGAATATGTGTGTTGTTGTCGATAGAGGGAGACCTACCCCTAGTCAAGGCAATGATATTTCCTTGACCATAAGCACAAGGGAGATAGCCAAAAGGTGTGAGACAATCTGAGTACTAACCCACTAAATGGTGGGGGGGGGGAAGAGTTAGACAAGGGAAAAGGGAGTGTAGTAGACTCAAACTTCCTTTGTTCGGAGTATGAGGGCAGGGCAGACTAGGAAGCAAATGAAACCGCCTTATGGGAATGGGATCATAGCTGTAATACCAGGATTATCACTGCAGATGGGAAATACTTAGGGGAGGTAGACACTTTTCATATTGATGGGATCCAAGGAAGACACATTGCAGAGTACTCTGAACAAAGGTGACCCAAAGTGGGAATGATGCCAAACTATTTTCTGTGGGGTGGTTTCTAGAGACACCGTTGTGGAACGATCTCATGGATTTTTGGCGAGCCCGAGAAAGTAAATGCTTGATGGTGCTTTCAATTTTAGAGAGTTTGAAAGCATGAAGAAGACTCCAGTGGGGGCTCTTTTTTGTTGGTAGTCTCTTGTACCTAAAAAAGGATAAAATTATGCATAGGAGAGCTCTCCCATCCTTTTTTAGGGGATGGGAGACTTCTTTACTATTGGTAGTCCAGTCAGGCCAGAAAAGGTTAAACCTATACTGACTGGATGGTCATTCAAATACTGTTACGAGCATGAATGAAACTAAGTTTACTTGCCAATATTTTCTTGATGAGAAGGCTAGAAAAGAGCTTAATGACAACCCATGGTGAGATTTTTAGTAAAGTATGGCCCCTCTTCCCAAGAAAGCATAAAAGTATGCAGAGGGGAACGGTCTTGCCTTGAATGTTCCAAGGTGGTCCTTTTCATTTGATGGTCTGCATAGTCCACAAAAGGAGATAAACGAGATGATGTATATGCCCTTTCCTATACTTTAACGAGTGGGAAAGGAAGTAGCTATGCTCAACAATCTTTTCATTCTTTTAGGAGTCAAAAAATAGCTTGAAAGAAACTCCATTATTGTCAACCAATTGAGGGGGAACTGATGGTGCCCCCATGTCGTGGAAATGGAGAGTGGTACAAAGGTCATCCGTGCAGTATGGATGGAGTAGGTGGCTCTTGGACATACATGGGATAGATCACAACAAAGTTATGTGAAACAATGTGGCAGTGGAAAGCAAACTGGTGTGGATCTCAGACAGAGGTCAAGAGAGTTGTGTGTGTGAGTTGTGGTGGATAGACTTAACTACAAGTGATGTGAGTGCAATTCTGAAGGCAGTTTATAAAAGAAATGGACCGTCCTCCAGGGAATGGTCCAGGATCCCACATAAGGTGCGGTGGACGGATATGATGCATGATGCAATTGTTTGTATGCTTCCTATATGCTATGATGAATATCCCAATTTAGAATGTCGTTAGCCATCTGATATGCTACACTATTGAGGTTTCTAGGAACATGTGTGAATGTGATGGATTCAAATGTTCTAACTATTTGTTTAGTGCGCAAGAATTTTCTAAATACGTAGGGATCATGTACCCGGTATTAGTTGTTCAACTGGGAGACAATCAGCTAGGAGTCTAAGAAGACATTGAGATGGCAAATACCCAATTGGAGAGCGGTGGCCAAGAGGCCATTGACAACATCATATTCAGCCTGATTGTTGGTCGCATTGCCTAGTATGCATATTCCATCGATATGGATCAACTCATACGATGGGGAGTAGCTGACCCATGCAGCCGAGGCGAGGTTTGGAGACCATATACTCGCTCCATCAGCATATCCAATGTACCGATACGAGGTAGGATCCATCTGGAGCAATGAGGGGAAACAATACATAAGACTCACTTTAAAAATGTGTAAAACAAAAAGGGACAAGACTATATCACAAGCTGAACTACTGTAATTTAAAGAGGTGATGTTAGAGGGAAATTGGTTTGGACTTTCAGGATATTAGTGGTCATTCCATTGGGTGCCTATGTGAGTGGCGGTAGGAAAGTGTGATGTAAGTACATGTCCAGAGACACTTACATCACTTTATGGTTCATAAACTGAGGTAACTTTCGGGAAGTGGTCCTAAAAATTACTCATTAAACATGAGACGATGGTCTCATAAGGAGATAGAAATTTGGGCCCAAAGGTGTGAGAGGTGTCTTGAATAGGTTCCAGGTGATTTTAGATTAGTAGCTAATGGTGTTGCCTTGAATTTTGGAAAAAACATTAAAAAAAAGAAAAGAAAATCAAGCGACTCATTGGTGATGTTAAGTATAAAATCTCTTGAGGTAGATCCCGTTACGGGGGTTCTCCAAGAGTTGTCCAGCAGAGTCAATAAGGGTGTATGCCTTTTTTCTGAGGCAATGGTGGATGACATATGGGCCATACCACATTGACTCGAAATTTCCTTTTCCAAACTTATTGTTGGGTTGGTCGTAGACTAGAACCATATCGCCTTCGCTGAAGGTGCGAAAGTGTACATGGGAGTCATAGTGGTCCTTTGACCGTGTTTTCACTGGTTCAATGGCTTGGAGGTCAGCTCGATGGTTTTCTATGGTTTTTTTGAGTTGGAGGAGTCATTCTTCTAAAGGCGAAGTATCAGGGAGGAGTTCTACCATGAGGCGGAGGGATGGGATTTGGCACTCTATAGGGAGTACTGATTCAATGCCATGTACTAGGAAGAAAGGAGTGAAACCGGTTGCAGTTTTTGTGTATGTACGGTAATTCCATAGGGCAGAGAATAGCATGTGATTCCAATTGGTTTTATGGTTTCCCACCATCCTTTGGAGCATTGTTTTGATGATTTTCTTGACTACATCAACTTGGTCGTTGCCCTGGGGTAGTAGGAAGATGAATACTGGTGTTCGAATTTCAACATGGTTGAAAATTCATCCCATATGACGTCTTGAAAGTGTGCTCCATGGTCTGAGACTAATTTTTTAGGAACACCAAATCATGAAATAACATGGTTGAAGAAGAAGCGTGTTGTTGTTTTAGTTTTGCAATCAAACATGGGCATGGCCTTGGCCCACTTAGTGAAGTAATCGACTTCCATAATGATGTATTTATGATTGTTGATTGAGACAGGGTTGATTTTCATGAATTCGGTTTCCCATTTGCAGAAAGGCCCGACTGTGACTACGGGGTGTAACAGTGTAGGTGGGGTTATTTCTTTTGGGGAAAAGATTTGATAGCTATGACAATGCTTGACTACCTCTATGAAATCAGTGAAGATAGAAGGCTAGAAATAGCCGGTGCGTAGAATCTTCTGGGATGTTTCTAGGCTTGAAAGGTGGCCACCATAGGCTCCACTATGATAGTTGTTGAGGATGGTCTTGGCCTCGTCACAAGTGAGACAATGACATAGGATGGTACCAATGCCTCGACGATACAGAACATCTCCAATTAGCAAGTGGGGAATGGCTTGATGCCAGATGCGTCTCCTATCGTCATGGTTTAAGTGTGCTACAAAATTCTGTGTTCGTAAATAAAGAAGGATGTCCCATACCATGGGTCTTCCATGGATATGACGAATAGGAAATCATCAAAGAAATCATCCTTGGGGGGTGATGACGCAGTTAATGGGGGTATATCGGTCATGAGCAGGGCCAACGTGAGTTCCTTTGTTCTTTTTGGGGAAATGAACTTGTTGCAGCTGCAACGATTTTTCAAACTTCTAAAATTTGGGACCCTCCTTTCAATTTTTGTCTTGCTTAGTTTGTTGGGATTGCTTAACTTTACTACAAGTTTTGATTTTTTGAGAATGACTATTGAATGAATATCCTTTTATGTTGATGCTGCCTTTTGACTTAAATTGTGACTGACGATGATTTCTTATTTCACTGAAGGAAATTGTTTGAGTTGTGAATCAGGGCCATAGTCACCTATGTAGGCACTGTTGTGGAGGCTCAATAGAATAATGAACCGATTCAAAACCCTGTCTTTCACCGATGCACTTTTTTTATATTTTATCATCGTCGGGGCACTAGTCCTCTTTGCAGCCACCGTTTTGGAGGATCAATAACAAACATTTCGATGGTTTAGAGTTACCTGCGCCAATTTAATATTTTATCATTTTTTTCTCTTTTCACTATCGAAATTGTGTTGGACTTTTGATCGGGGATTTGGTATTAATTGTTTCGATCGCTGATGGTTTCAAATTTTGGTAGAAGCCATAGTCTATTTTAACTACCACCATTGCGGCTCTGGAGCGGACTAACCATTCGACGTGGTTGTTCTATTTTTCTCCTTTGGTTTTATTTTTGCCGATTGTTTTCTCTTATTGCGGAACCCTTAGCATGTGCATCATCCGCTGTTATGGCTCCTTAGCGGGATAATCGCCCGTTCCTAGTTTGCCACCCACTGATGAGGTTTTTTCTGCTCGATGCCTAGTACTGTCGGTGGGGTTTTTCCCGCCGTTCTGATGGGTTTTACTTTGTTCTTTGTAATGGTGGAGGTTTCCCATGGATGCAGGTCGATGTTAAAGTTGTTTGAGTGGAAGAGCGCAGTTTTGGGGTTGGGTGTTTTGAACAATGGTAGTTACTTTTTCCTGGTCTTGGTTTTCATTGGATTTTTTCATTCTAGTTCAGATATGGCCTGGAATGGGAGGAAAAAATTTGTTCTATCAAGCACGAGTTAAGTTTTGAACATGGGTTTAAGCACAAACTTGCGGGATCTCTTATGTCTTGACATTATTTATTAAAACTGTTTATAATTCATATTATAGAATGCATGTATTGATCTAGTTTGTGTTACCTTGTTAAACACTAATGATCTGATATGTTCAAGATAGGAATATTGCTGCAAAGAATACATGCCTAAAAGGCAAAGCACAAGAGGAGCAACCTTGAAAGAAGAAGTTAAAGCATAAAGAAACAGAGATGTTTCTCAAAGAAAATAAGAGAGCGAAAGGCTAAGACCAACAAGATCTCAAAAGGACCAACGAATTATAGAGCATAATCATTAAGAGTAGAGGCTCAGGCCTGGGCAGTTTGTCAGGTACCAAGTTGATCCCTCTTCATAAAAGTGTTTATCTGAAATGTAATGTTTGTATGAATCATGAGCATTCACAAAATGAAAAAACTATGAGATTAAATTGGTTGGGGCAACCCAAAGGTTTTGCTGGGTTTTTGTATAAATATAGGAAAGTTAGAGGGAATAAGGAATTTATCCCAGTTAGACTTGTGAGAACACATTGTAAGAGGAACTATTTCATTTTGCAATATATAATTACAATTTGTCCTGTTGGAGAAAGCTTTGGTGGAATGTTCAAATGTTGTGCAAATGAATGATGTTGAAGGGGAACTATTTCGTTTTCAGCTTTTGTTCATTAACTATGAGATCACTCTAACTTGTTGAACCTATGTTCTTATGTGAATGTTCTCTGGTTTATTTTATTATAATTTCCATTATGAGTAATGAATGTTTTCACAACAATGAGATACCATATTGTTCATCTATCTATTCATTTTTATGTGTTTTGAATCAAAGAACAACTACCTGTGATTTTTATTAATGCACGAACAGTAATACATTACTCATTAAATTATAATCTTGCTCCCTAGGGACAGCTTAGTTTTATTTCTTGCCATGTGTGATTTAGATGCGAGAGAGTTTAAGACGAGAGGTAAGAACCTGCGCATCACATTGTGACCGCTCCTCATTTTCTTTATCAATCTACATTTTTGATATGCACTTGCATATCATACTTAAATTTAAAAAACACAAAAAATATACACGGTGGACCGGGCTGCAACCAGTAAAACCCTTTATTTTTGTTACTTGACCTATGATAGCCGGACCGTAAACCGGACGGATTCCCCATACCAAATATTCATGGGCTAGTTGGGAATGTTGACTAGGGAGAATCCCTTGCTGTTGTTAACTGCGATTTTCCAGGCCTCAACAATTTTTGGCACTAGAAGGAGGGCCACCAGTGCATGGTTGGCCGAGGAAAACCGTTTCCTCAAAATTACTCCACCAGTGATAGTTTTGAAAGCAGTTCATTTCCTAATCCGATTCCTGAAGAGAATAGAGAACATTTGTATTCTGTGGAGAACGAAGTTGTTAATGACCTGAGAAGAAAAACTAGGGATTATGTGAAGAAGATTGGAAGATTACTGGTTATCCCTGACTTGCGTAGAAGAGAGTACAAGAAGAAAGACCGTCCTGTAGTGGAAGACTCTATGTTAGTTGGAGATTGGGAAGAACTTGTAGAAACAACTTTACAAGAATTTGTTCAGCCTTTGAATCAAGTAGGCCCTGATACACCTAATGGTTCACAAGCCCATACTCATGTTCATTCACCACCTCACTCTCCACCTAGACTCATGCCTAGTGTAAATGCAAATCAGCCACCCAACCCACCAAATCCACCACCTGCTTGGAAATCCAGACCACCTTTAAACATAGCACCTCCTTTGCATGACTTACCTCAGCCTTTTGAGAAGAAGCTGCCCAAGTTTGACCCAAGTGGGAAGTTTCTAGTAGATGACCATTTGCAAAGTTTCTACTTGGCCATAGAAGGACTAAAGGCTGGAGAACACGAAGACGTAGTCTGCAGACTTTTTCCACATACCCTTAAAGGAGCAACAACCTCATGGTATTTTGGTCTTCTTGTAAACTCAATCCCAGATTGGGACACTTTTGAAAGGATTTTCAGAAGCAAATATGTAGCCCAAAAGACTCATGCAGCTCTCATGAAAAAACTGTGCACTTTAAAGAAAGAGAGAAAAGAAAAGGTGCATAGTTTTACTCAAAGATTTGTAGCTTATCTTAAGAATTTTTCTGAAACCGATAAGCCCTCAGATAAAGTTTTGATTGAATATTATACTTCATCCCTAGGGCCCGATTTGGCCATGTTTGCCAAGATGAAAACCAAACCTACGTTAGTAGAGACTTATGAAGAAGAGGAGAGAGTAGAAGCTGAAAAGGAAAGCATAGAAGATTATCCTGAGCAGTCAGGAGAGAAAAATGTTGGGAAAAAAGATTTGTTATTTACTCAGCCTAAAGAGGAATAATCACATGATTTTGAAGGAATGGAAAAGATGATGCAGAATCTTTCAAATAGAATAATAGACTTGGAAAAGGAAAAGGAAGCTTAGAAGTCTTATAAGCCTTATTACAAGAAGAGAGAAGACAATAATCAGTCTAAACCTCCTCCACACAATCCTGCATCAATGAACTTAATGGAGGTAGGTATGTATAATTTTTGCACTTTCCACCAGTAGCCTCATTCTGAAAAAAATTGTCCTCAGTGGATAAATTCATTGAAATTAGCGATGAATCAGTTGGTAGATTCCAAATTAACAGAAGCAAATGATGAGGAAGAAAATGATAATAAATCAATGGAAAAGCAAGAGGATGCTCATACCATGGTTTTATGGGACTGTGTCCTGATGTTTGATACTGAAAAGGAAATTGATTTGAGACATGAGGACATATCAGAAGCAAAGGTGACAACGAGAAGCCAAGGGCTTATTAAAGAATACAGGTTAATAATCCTGAAAATTAAGAGACTCCAGAAGAATGTAAAGAAATTTCAGAAAAACACCACAGCTAATAAAATTTCTGAGTTTACCATTACCAGTCAAAATCCAAAGTAGATCAACATGCCTACTAATCCCATTGAAGAGAAGATCAATAATGTAAAAACGAATCTCATAGAACATAAGATGGTGTATGACGTTGTGGAGGATATCAAAAAGGTAAAGGCAAATATTTCACTATTTGAGATGTGTAATGTGCCGCAACAGAAAGAAAAGTTATTGAAAGCACTTGAACTGCCAGAGGAGAAGCTTCCCACTAACAATCAATCCCAAGAGGAATAAATTGGTGAAGCAAGTGTGGAAGGAAAGCCTAAATGTAAAAATCCACCTTTCCTCCTTACTTTTGAAATTTTCAATCATAATACGCACAACTGTCTGGTAGACTTGGGGGCATCAATAAATGTTATGCCACTATCAGTTTGCAAAAAGATAAATGGACAGCCTAAACCATATACCTGGCAGGTTATTCAGTTAGATAGAATGAAAGTGAAGGTAATTGGGGAAATGGAGGATGTTTTAATTCGATTATCTTCAAATGAAAAGGTATGTCAGTTCATTGATGTTGTAATAGCAGACATACCTGAGGTGTATGGACTTTTTTTGAGTAGAGATTGGTCAGCAAAGCTGAATGGATATTTTGCTTCAGACTGGTCACATTTGTGGTTACCTTATGAAGGAATCCCGAATCAAATTAAATTTATAAGAGAGCCCCACATGAAACACAAATTCACTCAGTTATAAGGTAAGAATGAACATATGAATTCTGTTTTGGGGAACTACTTCATTGAGCTAGAACCAGGAAATTACCAAGTAGAAGAAGCTAGTAGTACATCAGACACCCAGCCTGATCTCCTTTGCTTTTTGCAGGCTGATGAAATTTATTGTAAAATAGTAGATTTATCTTTAGATGTAGATGTTGATTCATGTACAATAGTAATAGATGATTTATGGACACTTTTCTTTGATGGATCTAAAACTTTGGAAGGATCAGGAGCTGGCTGTTGTTGTTCAGGAATAAACACCTTATAACCGAAGGTCTGGGGTTACCAACGTACTCTTAAAAATTGCAGACAGTCAGCTTTAATGTAAATAAAGGAAATAGGAAGATAGGATGGACTCACCCGATTCATGATGATTGATCCAAGCTTTGTCTTCTCCTGCTCTGCTTCTCCTCCAAAGCTTTCAGGGATGTTTCTCCTTCACCTGCAAAGAGCAATTCCCCCAAATGAAAACTTATATATGTATATTTGACAAGTTAGATAAACAAAATATAGAGTGATTAATCATAAATATTCATCAAACCATGATACATGAAATATATTCAACATGCATTTGGAATAAGGATTCTCTTTATTAACAATAGTGAATGAGTTAAGGTTACAACCCAATCCCTGAAACAAGGAATCCTGTGCAACCAAAGGATTCAGAGTTCTACTGCTCCAAATACTTCTGAATAGATACCACCAGCGTAACTTTTCTCTCCAAGTGTTATTGATTAATTCCCTCCCCAAGGCCTATATTTATACTTAGTGAAATAGAGTAGTTTTGAAGGTTAAGGAGGTTGAGACAGTGAAGATAGTTATTGATTAGGGCTTAACACATCTCCATTAATTGTGATTTTTTATTTTTAATGTCAAAGGAAGGCATACATGAGTATTGATACTGACAACCCGTGTATGACACGCGAGTTTCTATAAGGGAAACCCGTGCATAGATCTCTACGTGGGTTGCTTATAGGAAAATTCGCGTACAACAATTGACATATGAAAAGGTAAAAATGACAAGCTGAATAGATAATGAATGTATTTCATAACATGCCCATATATAGTGTTTTAGACAACCTTCCATCCATAAATGTCCTTTTGTGTGCCACCAAATGAAGCGTCGGCACTCGGACGGAGAAGTGCCATTTGGGTTGATAACAGATGCCCCCTAATGTGTGAGGTCAAAGGGAAACGATGGCTGAAATAAATTATAATATTTATCTTTGGAGAACTCAGAAATCCAATGGAGCAAAGGTATTACCTGAAACAAATACATAATAATGTCATATACAAAGTCATATCTGAGGATGCTATGTTCAATATACTGGAACACTATCTCCTTTACAATATTTGAGTACATCATACGATACGGGTACAAGACCACATATATTACAAAGGTGGATCAAAGCCACAATATACAATAATGATGAGTCTTCAAAGATTTGGAAGCCGTGTACATAAGTGGAACATAATCTTGCACAACTTAGTCCATAGATGAGGAACTAAGGTCTTCATAAGAAATCCCAAAGAACCAGTACAATCCAAGACATGTGAATAAGTGTAGGCTAAAGTCGAACATGGAGCGGATTCAACAGTTTGTCAATCAATAGGTGATAATTGACAACTGAAGCAAAGGAATTCACCAATGATGGAAGTGAATCTTGAGGTACTATCGTCAAAACTATAGGTCTTCATCATCAGTAAGTATTGAAGTGGAGCCATACTGTGATAAGGAAGGAAATAGATCCTCCAATAGATCACAAGAGTGACTAGGAACTAGGAAAAGGAAGGGAGACATAAGAGATAACAGATATGACAATGATGGGATCAGGATAGAGATCAGACGTTGAGTTAAGTTCTTGAACAGTGAGCATGACACAGAGATGACCCAAGGCAACTTTTAACTTTATAGATAGAACAACTAGACTTATCTATCATGTAGGATACATGATTAGATTCCCTAGGTATAACGGACAAGAGGAGGAGTAATAAAATCGAAGTAATAGCTGAACTGAAAGTGAACACTGAGACATGGGTATCAGAAAAAACAGAGAGTGCTATGTTCAAGGATGACATGCTGCCACTAACTAAAAACAAGAGAAAACTTCTTCCTTACCTTCCTTGTTAAATTTTAACAAGTCCAGGAAATTCAACTCAGATCTCTCTTCATTTTTTAACAAGCTTGAAGAGAAGAAAAAATAATGCTTGAGAGTGTCACTGATTCATGGATTTAATGAGCCCGAACTAGTACATGCTCAGTCAGTGTTTTCACATTTAGAGAGTCTGAAAACTCCAAAGAAGACTCCAGGGGGGTCCTTTTTCGTCCAATTTAGTCTCCTGAGGCCGGAAAAGTATAAAACATACCACAGAAGAACTCTCTTAACTTCCGTAGAAGAAAAGGTGAACCTTCTTCGTACTTAGTTAGGGAGGTCTAGAAAAGGTAAAATTACCACCTACCCAATGCTCCTTCGAAAAAAACAAATATCTTGAGTTTTACGAGTGTGAAGGAAAGCAAGATCACTCAGAAAGATCCAATTGAGTACGAGAAATGGGGCTTACAACAATAAACTCGATGCTTTGTTCTTTAGTTTTTAACGGGCATGACAAAGACATGAAGTACACTCAGAATATTTTTCATGTTTAGGTCTAGAGCATGAAAAAGAGAAAACTAAGATCATACTAGGAATTCCTTTTTCATTAATTTAGTCCCTTAGGTCTGGAAAAGTGATAAACCTATGCGTGAGAATACTCTTCTCAATTCAGTAGAAAAGAGAGGGATCCTTTCTCGTATTATTCCACATGGTCCGAGAAAGAGATAACCTACCACCAATGCGGATGCCCATTCACATATTCTTAAAGAGCTTGAATGGACAAGTTAACTCAGTAGTCAAGTCTATTTTTAAGGAGTCAGACCTAGGCCTAAAGAAACTCCATAAGGGTGGGGAGTCCTATAAAGGGATAGCTTGTAAAAAGAGACAAAAAAGAGGCTCTATTTGGTGTGAAAAATAGCTAAGAGGATACCCCTGTACCTGAAACAACTACAGCATGAGTATCAAAAGACAACATAGGTTTTAAATGAGGATACTCATGGGAGGAAGGTCCTATCCATGGAAGAACAATGGTAGAGACGGGGAGCTAATGGTTTTAAAATACCATAGTCCATGGAAAAATGTTGATTGCTAAGATTAATGTGGATTAAGTATAGATGCAAAAATGCATTGGAAATGACAAAAACCACCCTATAGGAGTAAAAACACTTCATAATGATGAAAAACCTGTTACAAGGCCAAAAGAGATATGGTATTAGTTAAATACATTTTGAACTATAGGAAAAAACCCACTTTTAGAAATATAATTTCTATAAATAGTTCAAAAATTAAAATAAAACTCACCATTTTGAATTGTAGCCATAAAAAGCATGTTTTTACCTCTACCTTCATTCGATCAGTGTGCACAATCCAGTGGACAAAATCCAATTATCCAAGTTACAGGTAAGCCTACACCCCGAGCTCTTCAATTTGATCCTAGCAATTTTCAATTTTGAGTCCCAATTTTATGTTTTTAAGCATCCTAAAGCATGTCACACTGTGTATGCGGGTTCACTATGTTGAAAATCGTGAACATAGGTTCTATACATGGGTTTCCCTGAGGGATATTCGCGTATAGTACGTGACATATCTAACTAGACAGTTGTGTGTACTGCGTGAAGGAGAAAAAGATATGTTGAGTCAAAAATTTTGAAAATTTATAGGATACTAAAGATTCATAATGTTTGTTTTGCTAGGTGTGAAGATGGTGTTGGAATGGAGGGAATGGGAGCATGAGGATATGGACCAAAAATCACTCCAAAGTACGCCCATCATACATGTTTTACAAATGAGTGGGTTGTTTAAATTCTTTTCCACATCACCTATGCGGGCCAATCTCTGCTTGCTATAGTTCATGATAAACTACTGGGACCATGATTTAGGGATGTTCGACCTATAAGGTGAAACTTTGGAAATAACTTTCGAGGACATATATTTAACTACCAGTCTGTCACGATGAGGATCACTAGTCAACTTAGAGGGCACCAGCAGAGGTGGTGATCCTCTAAGTGTCTAGAATTACATTGATGTGTACTGCGCACCTGGTACCCAAAAGAGAGGGAGTTGTATCCCAAGTGCACATATACATGATCTTTCACTATAGGTACTGACAAGCACTATAGTGAGGATTGCAGGATCATATTCACTCCATCTAGATATAGGGAACCAAATGAGGTTGGCGGTGGATTGTATGTAGGGTGCCCTGTATGATTGGTGTTCAAGAGTTGTCCCCATTTTGAGAAAATAGCTCTCCGATTGCAAGAGAGGAAGGCAAAATAACTTTGGGTATTCTAGCATATTGGCTGACTTCTTCTTCTTCAAGAGTGCCAAGGTTGATCCCTACTATACCCATACCAATTCGATCTCCACGTCAGCCTAGGCTGAGCAGATGGGGAGACATCTTCCTTTGCCAAGGATGAGGTGGCTCAGTGCAGAGTGTATACGATGATGACTTCTACTTTTGGTGGGAGCGACAATTACCGACATTGGAGCAGTTTCCATATGCCAGGATGGATTTTCGAGGTGATCCAGAGCTTGTCCTCCCTCCAAGAGGAGCATGGGGAGAGCTAGGTAATTTTTTAATTTTCAAGTTTTTAAATTTTTTTATGAATTTTAATATATAGATATATACATATGTATAAGAGTCCTAATCCTATAAACATGTCAAAATGCAGATATTGGATCGGTCTTCCCTGAGGGGCATCCACATATGTTTGTTTGTCCTATGTTAGGAAAAGACCCGGGGCTTATTAGGGTTCTAGAGGGGAAGTTGGCCAGGCTTACCCAAAGAGTGCCCACTTTGCGAATAGAGCATATCCTGACTGTCATGCAAGAGTTTGTGGTTGGAGTTCCACCTGTCTAGTTATGCCTTTTGAGGCAGGTGGCCAGAGCAGTTCTAGTGTACATATATTCTATGGAGGTTGCCGAAGCCGAATAGGCTGAGGAATCCAGAGTATAGAGAGACCATGGGTACCAAGGTGGTCCAAGTGACCAGGGTGAGCCTGCTTAGATCTAGGACATTTTGATGGACTGTGATCCACATTTTGTATATTTTTGTATATTATACAGTTATGACTGGATCTGAGGATCAGAATCGACCTATCTATAGATAGATTTTCACACACACACATATATATATATTGTTGTCGGTATATTTACAAGTGTTTTTTATGTGCATGCTGTATATTTTTATGAAATGTGTGTTAGATGCCAATCCAAAATGTAATTANCGGCGGACTTCTAGCTGGGTGATACCACATGACAAAGCATCCCATAGAAGCTCAGTTACTGCCCTACACTTAGCAACATTATTAGAAGCAGGACCTAAGAAAGCGCCTCCTGAGGAAACTAGCTATCCCGAGGGAGAGTAAATGACCCATGCTGTTGAAGCTAGATTACAAGTGTGGCGACTGGTGCCATCAGTGAAACCTATATACCTCTCAGAATACATCTACAACAACCAGCAGATGGTGTAAAAAACAAAATTGACAAACTAGTGTACATAGAAAATACATACAATAAAATACAAGAAAAAGCTCCAAGCCTAAGCATAGAACTTTTTCAGGTAGAGCCCATTTCTAGGCTCAGGTAGCTTCTTCCCATGAAAATAAATTAACTCATATGCACCCTTCTTTAAGACCTTCGACATGACATAAGGCCTTAACCACATGGCCTTGAATTTTCCTACCCCTAAGGGTTCTTTGTCTTGGTCCCAAAGCAAAACAAGTTCCCCCTCAGAGAAAATTTGAGGTTTGACCGACTTATCATATTGTTTTTTGAACCTATTCTTGTGAGCTTGATTAGTAGTCAACGCATATCTATGCTGCTCATCAAGGTGTTCTAAATGTACCGGACATTCTTCAAGCTCTGTCGTATCGGGCAACACATGAATAGCTATTTTCAAAGACGGGATTTCACATTCAACCGGGGCAACGGCCTCCACTCCATGAACGAGTTGGAAGGGGGAGAAACCCATAGTAGTTTTTACATTAGTTGGGTACTCCTAAAGAGAATGGTATAGCATGATATGCTAGTTAGAATGGGCTGCATCAATTGTATGTTTGAGAATGGTCTTCAAAGTCTTGTTTACAGATTCAACCTGACCATTTTCATGCGGATAGTATGAAGATGAATGTTCTTGTCTGAATCCAAGCATAATGGTCAGTTCTGTCATCATGCTATTTTGAAAATGACTGCCATGGTCAGTGACAATCACTTTGGGCATACCAAACCATGCTATAATCTTATTGAAAATGAAGAAAGCTGCAGTTTCCCCGTCGGCTTTAAAAGTAGGCATTGCCTCTGCCCATTTCATAAAATAGTCAACAGTGACAATAATATATTTATGCCCTCCAGTCAAGGCTAGGTTGTATGTCATGTAATCAATCCCCCATTTAATGAAGGGGCCTACTGAGACAATGGGAAACAATGGAGCAGGATGTGACCGCATTTTTCTAGTGTAAAGCTGACAAGGATGACAGTGCTTCACTGCTTCCACACAATCTTTGAAGATTGTGGGCCAAAAATAACCGACACGTAGTATCTTCTGGGTCGTAGCTAACCCAGATAAATGACCCCCACATGCTCCACTATGGGAATCATTCAGGACAATATTCCCTTCCTCATGGGTAAGACATCAAAGAAAAATGGAATCTACCCCTCTTCGATATAACGTATCTCCTATGATGAGGTAGTTCTTAACATAAAGGCATAATTTACATCGTTCCTTTCATGGGGAAGCTACAGGGTACTTCAAAGTCTAGAGATATATAAGTATATCTCCATACCATGGATCATAGGTGGATATCAGGAAGATATGCTCATCTGGGAAAGAGTCATCTTCAACGACTACATCTTCTTCAGTAGGAAATTCTGCTATAAGCTCAACAAAAACTAAGGACTTTTTAAACTTAGCGGACTAAAAATCCAAGTCAAACTCTTGGAGAATGACTATCCAATTGTTGAATTTTCCCCCAACAATCCATCAGGACAAAACATATTGAAAGGGATTCACATTCGCCACTACTGTTGTGGTCCTCAGTAAAATGTAGTGACGTAACCTCTGAATAACATAGATAGTTGCTAAGGCTAACTTCTCAACGTGGGAGTACCTGCGTTCAGGTCTAGCTAAAGCATGGCTAAGATAGTAAACGACATGCTCTATGATCCTATAGTCTTCCTAGACCAGTACTACCCCAACGGTTGACTCAGACACGACCAGATACAATATAACATCGCTAAAGTAATCTGGAGGATGCAATAAAGGTGCCGACAACAAAGCTTTTTTCAATGCCTCGAAAGTGATTTGTACAGTTTCATCCCACACAAATGGGGTGTCCTGTTTAAGCAGGTGCATGAAACCCTTGGTAATATTGGCATAGTTAATGATAAAACATCAAAGAAAATTAGACTTTCCTTGTAGGATTTGAAGTTGCCTGATAGAACAAGGAGGATGCAGATTTACAATGGCCTCGACTTTTAATGGATCCACTTGGATTCCTCTAATATAGAAAATGAACCCAAGTAGTCTCCCTAAATCAATAGAGAACACACACTTGTGGGGAATCAAGAGAATATTATAGTATCTGCATCTCTCAAATATCAATCGTAAGTGATCTGGATGTTCAATCCTCTTAGAAGAATGTGTAGGTAGAACATCAAGGTAAGGTTCGACAATGGATTTGATATCATGGAAGGAAAAGTTCATAGCCCATTGAAAGGTTGCCCTAGCATTTTTCAATCCAAAGGGAATTGTTTTGTACACGACGGTACCCTAAGGACAAATGAAAGCAGTTTTATGTTGGTCTTCCGGTTTTATTTGAATTTGATTGTATCCAAAGAAACCATCCATAAATGAGAACATCTCACTTCCCACGCAAGCATCTATAATCTGATATATGAATGGTGTGGGATAGTTGTCCTTAGGCCAGGATTTATTCAAATCTCTGAAGTCGGTACAGACACTTATGGTCCCTAGCTTCTTATCAATGGGAACAGGGTTGGATACCCATTTCGTCAGAGCTATGGGATAAATAAAACCATCCTTCAACAGTTTTTCAACTTCAACCTTCACAGCCACTGCTTTACACGGGTTAATAGGTCTTAACTTTTTCTGAACAAGTTTGGCATTAGGGTATGTTCGGATCTCATGTTCAACTATCGATGGATCAATGCCTGGCATCTCCTCATATGACCAGGCAAAGACATCGCGAAATTACTTGAACAAGGTAGTATATATGGCAATCTCTTCAGGAGAGCAGTTTGCACCTATATATATGTTTTTCATGACATCAGGATTTACAGAGATGTTGATAGGGATAGTAGCGGAAATATTTGCCATATTCCCCTCGGTAAACATTCCTTCCCTGGGTAAGGGATTGATGGGTGTATCAACATCATCTGAAAGTCTCATATGAAACTCTTGATTTTCTATCCTGCTTAGCTCTGGAATAAAATATGATCGATGATGAATATCTTCACAGATCTTATCACGTCTGCTCAAGGCTTCCAAAATGGCTTCATCAGAAGGTAAAACCATATCTAAACAGTCCATAGAGTGCAAAGAGTTTTCTACCCAAGCAGGTAAATAGACTTCTTCCAGGTCCTCTGAGACTGTGAGAGGGTCTGGAATGGGGCCAACAATGGTTTGAATGATAGCTTGGTAAGCTACTTCCACTGCTGACAAGGGAACTTCTGGTTTATGGGGGGAATGGAGAACCCAAGGATCAGTCCTATCAACAACTGTGGCTATGGACTTCCCCACACTAGTAGAACCAATATAGTTAATCGGGGATGGAAGATCAAATGTGCCCATCAGTGATGTGTACATTCTAGCCCCCAAGCTCTGTGCAGCAGGTTTAACCTGATCAACCAATGGCACAGCAGACTCATTAGACTCTAAATGACCTTTTCGAGTAAAATCAAGTTGGTCAACAGTAACCAACTTCCCTTCATGTGGAAATACCACCACTTGAAAACCGGTCAACGCAATAGCGGACCTGGCATAAGTCCAGCTTCTTTCGAGAAGAAAATTATAGTCCAAAGGTGCATCAATCACTTCCACCTCAATAGACACTGCTCTCCCTGCCAGCTTAATTTCAAAAGATGGTAGGATACCATGCGGATGGAATGACCTTCCATTGAAAGTAGTAAGTAGAGTGTTTGATGGGACCAGCTCTGGGGATCTGAGAGCTTTCCAATAGGACAAGGAAATAATACATGTAGAATCAACCTCATCAACAACTGCACTTCCAATGGTCTTTCCACCATGGATGACATCTATTGATAAGGCTACATGGTAAGGTAGGTGAATTTTAACATTATACAAATGAAATTTTTCCATGAGACTCGATGAGTCCATGCTGCCTAAAGCTGCTAAGAGGGAATCCTACTGAGCGAGACAACTCTGTAACACCTCTAAAGCTAACATTTCACATGGGGTTTGGGATAAGTCTTCAAGGTTATGCAAGGTCTTCTTAAATACACCTTTCAATATCTTCCACATAGTTTCAGCAGGCTTCTCGATCATGAGAGGGTTAGAAGTTTCACCTATAGCCTTACCCTTCTCAGAAGTCTCTTTCTCGTAGTTTTTATTCCTTGTTTGTAACAAATTCAAAGATCAAACCATGTTGATATAGTTTGGGTCAGGGGAACCTGGAGTGCCCCCTGCTACATTAGAAGTTGAAGTAGAGTTCTTCCCTTATGGAAAAGGATCCTTCAGGACAGCCGGTTGTTGAGCTTTAAGCAGCTTATGGGCTTGTTCCATAAGGGGACAAAGGTGAGTGAGGTGATACTCATGGCACAACTTACATGAGAATTTAACCTTTTTCTTTTCTTTCTTTCCCCCATCAGCATTGTTCGTAGGCTTCTGCTTGTTTTGATTTCCCTCTCCTTTCTTTCCTCTCTTTGTCTTCCCTTCGAGCTGTTGATTGCCCTTCTGAGAGGTCTGTGCAAAAACATTTGCACTCTGGGGGGAGGGGGTATCCTTTGCTGCCTCCACCATAGAATGATTGATAGACAGCTGATGAATTTGTTTAGCCAAAGACTCTACGGTGGGAGAGTTTACAGACCCAACCACACCATCGGCATGGGGTCCAGGCTTAGGCTTCTCCACATCATGTGTAGGCCTCGGTGCCTCAGGGATAATCTCATACAAGATCCCATATTGTGAATAAATCAAATCTAATTGTTGGGTACTGAGAATGGATTCTTCTTCATTTGTCACTCCTAAAGTGGATATGTCCTTAGATATGTAGGGAAACAGGGATTTAAGGAACCACTCTAGTAAGAACTCAGAAGGAATAGTGGATTTTATAAGGCTCTTTCACCTCCTCCACTCTTGGATATGATCTGAGATGTGGGTAGCATTGTTCTACCTAAAGGTATATAAAAAGTCCATTCTGAAATCATATCGGACCGGAAGCTGAAAGTGGATAAGAAATGCACTAGCTAAGTCCCAAAAACTACTGAACGCAACAGAAGGCAACTCAATGTACCATTTTGTTGCTGTACTTGTTAAGGTTCTTTGGAACAGCCTCAACCTAACTGAATATTCATTCAGTGAATTTGAAGAACACCATAAATGAAATGTGGTGGCATGAGCCCCAGTATCTTCACCAACTTTGCCCTCGAATTTAGGGATGTCCGATTGAAATTTGGTGGGAACAAGTGGCCCCGAGGGGTCATGCCTCACCGGGTCGTTCATCAACTTAGACAAGTCTGGTAAGTTTAACGTTTCCAGGAATGGAAGCTTGGGTCGAACTGGGGCACTAAAAATGCCAATCTGGGGATTAGAGGGACCTGCCCCTGAATGCCCATAAGTAAAGGTGGGGTTACCCCTTGCCACCGGTTGTGAAGTGGATGGATTAATTTGAAACAGATTCCATCTGTAAGCCACAGGATTGTGAGTGGAACGTGTAGTATAAGAGGTTCAAGCTGTCCCAGTCAAAACTGGGGTCTAAAAAATAGGAGCAAGTATCCCTCCGCTAAACAATGAAAAGGGAGAGCTCGTAAACGGGGCCGAGACCGGAGTTTTTTAACTTTGCCCATAACAGGTATTGTTTCCAAACTACACTCCTACATAAGAAGGTGATGGGCCTACGTATGGAGTGGATGGGGGAATGTGCCCCCCATTCCAATGAAATCCTTGGATGAAAGCCGAGGATCCTACTGGACCACTCTGGGCAGTATATGTGAAGGAGGAAGGAACAATAGGTATACTAAAAATCCTAGTAACCATGTCACCAGAAGCACCTTCTAAGCTTACGTGAACCGGCGGTTGGACTACCTGGCTCACTAGAGTTAGTGGCATAGTAGGTATGCTAGATCTAGGGGTACAAACCAGGGGAGGTAGCACCCCTTCAGCCGAAATGGCTGAGGTGAAAACAAAATAACTCTCTCCCGTAGTAGACATAATCCTACCCACAGGGACACCTAAAACAGGTGAATCAAATCATCTAACCTGGACGATCACAGGATCATTTAAATCAGTCAAGGGTGTGCTAAAGTTTCTCACAAACTCGTCAGCCTGCAAGTCTTCTATCTCAAATGTATTAAAATCAAAATAGTTAGCTATAAGTGCTGGTTCACCTGGAACTTCACTCACTCCTACCAGTTCAAATGAACCGTCCGTGTCGAGTCTCTGCCTTTGGGGTGGAACTAGAGGTTCTAATGTGATGAGAGGAGGAATGTTTTTCAACCTTCATGACCTTCTTATAGGTTGGTCCTCCACGATTGTAAATTTGAAAAACCAAACCCTAAGGTCAACTAAACACAGACAAACCAAAGAGCACTCACTACGAAATTTCCTAAAGTCTCAAACAGTCAACAAGGGTAAACAATATGCTTTCCTGAAGAAATCTGAAAAATGGTTACTTGGTGTCCTTGAAGTGGTTCTTAGGCACAAGGTAACACTTTCAACAAGGGTTACCTTCCAAGCTCGTCCAAGGTGAACCAGAAATAGCCTTCTAGTTTACCTAGGTATGAACCCTAGATGTCAAGAGACTAAAGGCTACCGTAGCTATACCAACAATCTAGGGGGATAGTCATAAGCCTAACTCATATGCATGGGCAGGGTAGCTGAGCTCGAAACTCTGTCTAAGATAGAATCCCCAGATGCGTAAAAGTCCTGATTTACATTTGACAAGGAATTGGAGGGTTATCTCCTCAGTCCAATGTCTCCACGTGGCCTCGTGCTTGACTCCCTTTTGATAGGAGCTTCCCAGATACAATTGATAAATACAAGGATTTACCTATCGAATGGTCCACTATGTCTGAATTTTAAAACTTATGGGAAGTTTACACTTCCTATCCCACAAGTCTATCCTAAGCTAGTAGGTGAATGGCCCTAGAAATAAAAATTACTAGTAAATTTTAATTATTGCATTCATTTTAAGGGCTATTTCTTACTCAAAAGGAAGTGAAGTGATGGACTATGGTGTTTTTGAATAGATAAGAAATAATAATAAAAAGCAAAGGTGTATTTTTCAAATCAAATTACCACTACTAAAACAAAATTCTTTTTTCTTTTCGTAATTATAAATTGATGAAAAAATGCAATGATAAAGAGAATACTAAGACTATAGTTTTGTATTTTTGAGACTATATTTTAAAACTGAAAATAAAACTCCTCTATGCAAAAAACAAATGCAAAAATCTTTAACAATGTTTTTCTCTTCACTTTTTAAAATGCTCAAAGACTACTTATGCACCTAAAATGCACAAAAACTTGAGTATGCTTGAATTTAACAAACTGTATAAAGTAATCAAACCGAAGTAAACAGATTATAAATACCAACAAATCAACCACCTAAGGAAGACTTGGAACCCTAGCTTGGGCGGACACAATGTAACAAGACACTGAAATCACACAAAGGTAAGTGGCACACCAAACACTACTCAAAAATAGGCTAGGATAAACAATGCTTGGAAACCTGATCACTACTTCAGACAAAAAACACTTAAACCTATAACCCAAACAGGAAAATCCACTTCAAACTTGCAAATAGAATGAAAATCCAAACAAGAGAACTCAAGGGCTTTACAAGAAAGCAAAAGGTGTGGCCAACAAGGTCATCAAACTAACAACACATTGCTTATAAGGAAGACCAACCAGCAACATAAATTATAAAGGGACAGGGACAAGCAAACCCTAGCCCAAAAATTCATATTCCAAGGATTGTACACGATTGTGTATAAGGGCAACTCACGTACCGTACGCGACTGTCCTAGATAGAAACCCTCGTACGTAGGCCTATGTACGCGACTGTATGCAAGAGCAACCCACGTACAGGTACAAAATTTTCTAAACAGAAGGAAAATTCACAAGGTCTTCAAACACTATGGTAATCATAAACTAGGACAAGACACCACACAAAAAATCAAGGAAAATACTGGTCAAGGGTAACAGAAATAACCTACAATAGTCTAGGCTCCCTAGCTGAGTCACCAGTTTTGTTTTTCAGGAATAAACACCTTATAACCGAAGGTATGGGGTTACCAATGTACTCTTAAAACTTGCAGACAATCAGCTTTAAAGTACATAAAGGAAATAGGAAGATAGGATGGACTCACCCAATTCATGACCGTTGATCCAAGCTTTGTCTTCTTCCGCTCTGCTTCTCCTCCAAAGCTTTTAGGGATGTTTCTCCTTCACCTGCAAAGAGCAAATCCTCCAAATGCAAACTTATATATGTATATTTGACAAGTTAGATAAAAAATATATAGAGTGCTTAAACATAAATATTCATCAAACCATGATACATGAAAGATATTCAACACACATTTGGAATAAGGATTCTCTTTATTAACAATAGTGAATGAGTTAAGGTTACAACCCAACGCCTGAAACAAGGACTCCTCTGCAACCAAAGGATTCTGAGTTCTACTGCTCCAAAGACTTCTGAATAGATACCACCAGCATAACTTTGCTCTCCAATTATTATTGATTAATGCCCTCCCCAAGGACTCTATTTATACTTAGTGAAATAGAGTAGTTTCGAAGGTTGAGGAGGTTGAGACAGTTAAGATAGTTATTGATTAGGGCTTAACACATCTCCATTAATCATGATTTATTATTTTTAATGTCAAAGGAAGTCATATGTGAGTATTGATACTGGAAACCCGTGTATGACACATGAGTTTCTATTAGGGAAACATGCGTACAGATCTGTACGTGGGTTGCAATGACAATACTCACATACCGTATGCGATATGCTATAGGAAAAGTCGTGTATGTACATGGGTTTCTTATAGGAAACGTTGCGTACAACAATTGACATATGAAAAGGTAAAAATGGCAAGCTGGATGGATAATGAATGTATTTCATAACATGCCCATCTATAGTGTTTTAGGAAACCTTCAATCAATAAATGTCCTTTTGTGTTCCAACAAGTGAAATGTCGGCACTCGGACGGAGAGGTGCCATTTGGGTTGATAACAGCTGTGTCCTATTTGATCCTAAGAAAAATAAACATTTTCTTTCATGTAGGTTAGAGTTTGAATGTACCAATAACACAACCGAATATGAAGCATTAGTTCAGGGACTAAGAAAAGTGATAGAATTAAAAGTAGAAAATATGAAAGTGTATGGGGATTCTTAAATAATTGTAAAACAAATTCAAAATTAGATACATTGCATTTCCCCTCATTTAAAAGCTTATCAAATTGAAGTATGGGATTTGCTAAAAAGTTTTTATGAATTTAATATTGTATCAATTCCTAGACTAAAGAACACAACAGCTAACTTGTTAACCACCTCAGCTGCGAGGCTTGTACCTTCTAATAATAGTTGTTCTATTGAATTAGTTTTCAGGCCCTCTATTCCAGACATGATTACAAATTTACAAGTTTTTGATGACGATCAGCAGATTCTGGAATGTTTGATGAAAGATGAAACCTTCAAAGGGGCAATCATTGATGATGAAGAACATCAAGCTGAGCTAAAATTTGACAATTTTATTCCTAAAGGAGTCAGTACTTTAGAATGAATGTTTGATCTAAATGACAAATTCAGAAGGCCAGCAAATGTTAAGACTAATAGCTCATCTCTACAATTCGAGTTGATTAATTTAGGAACTACAATCGAGCCTAAATATGTGAATTTGGGAAAGTGTTGCTCCCCAGGTGAAAGAAATAATTTCATCATTTTGTTCAAACAACACAAAGATGTGTTTTCCTAGACATATGGATATTTGAAAACATATGACACCAATATTATTCAACATGTCATCCCTATTAGAACTGGGTTCAAGCCTTATCAGCAGCCTTTGAGGAAAATGCACCCAAAACTAGAGCCTCTAATTCAGAATGAATTAAAGAAATTGTTGGATGCTAAAATTATCTTCAAAGTCAGACACTCAGAATGGGTTTCAAATCTGGTAACAGTAAGGAAGAAATCTGGAGAAATTAGACTATGTGTGGATTTCAGAAACTTAAATCGCACTTCAGATAAAGACAATTATCCAGTCCCACCCATGGAATAGATATTGCAAATAGTTTCGGTTTCTGAGTTATTTTCTTTATTAGATGGATTCTTTGGTTACAATCAAGTATTAGTAGCTGAAGAGGACAGACTCAAAACTACATTCAGAACAATATGGGGGAATTTTGCTTACAGAAGGATTCCCTTTGGACTCATCAATGCTGGAGCCACTTTCTAGAGGGCTATGGATATAGCTTTCCATGGTCTGATTGGCTGCAGTGTTGTGGTATACCACGATGACATCACAATATTTTCAAAGAAAAGAGAAGAACACGCATTCCATCTAAAACAGATTTTTGAGCGTTGTCGAAAATATGGTATCTCGCTAAACCCTAAGAAGTGTGTGTTTGCTATTACAGAAGGAAATCTACTGGGTCACGTGGTATCTAAGAAGGGTATCTCCATAGACCCAAAAAGAATCAAAGCTATTGAACAGATCCCGTTACCCCATAACAAAAAGGGCATGTAATCATTTATGGGGACAATAAATTTCGTGCGAAGGTTTGTGTCGGATTTCGTCCAAATTGTTAAGCCTTTGCAGAAAATGGTGAAACAAAGTGTACAATTGAAATGGACTGATGTAGAGAAGAATGCATTCAGTAAAATAAAGAAATATATTACTCATGCCCCCTCTCTCAAAATTCCAGATTATGAGAAGGATTTTATTTTGTACACTTTCGCATCTGACGATTCACTAGCAGCAGTTCTTACTCAGAAGGAAGATGCGAGAGATGAGTTCCCCATATCATTCATGAGCACTGGTTTGCAGGGGGCTGAATTAAATTATCCAACTATGGACAAGTAAGCTTATGCAGTCTTCAAAGCGGTAAAACAATTCAGTCCATACATACTTAAGAACCAGAACAAGGTAATAGTTCCACACCCAGCTGTGAGGTCTCTTTTCATGCAAAAAGAATTAGGAGAAAGAAGAGGCAACTAGGTAACAGCTGTACAAGAGTATGACCTCGAATTCAAGCCAACCTCCCTCGTTAGAGGGCAAGGACTGTGCAAACTAATGGCTAAAGGAAATAGTAATGAAGAAAACAATTGGGAAAGTGAAGTAGAGTTACATATGATGGATGTGTGTCCTCTTTTCATAGTTCCAGATTCCTGGTACTGAGACCTTGTTCATTACCTTCAAGAATGTGTGTTGCCATAACATTGGAATTCCAAGCAATGAAGAGAATTGCACCTTAAGTAGCTACGTATCAGATCATTGATGGAATTTTATTCAGGAAGAGTTATGATGGAGTCCTTCTCAGGTGTCTAGAGAAGGAAGACGCAAAAAGGGTCATAACTAAGTTATATGATGGGCCTGTTGCAGGCCATTTTTCTGGAGATACAATAGCCCAAAATATTCTTAGAGTCAGGTACTATTGGCCCAAGTTGTTCAAGGATGCTCATGCGCATGTTAGAAAGTGCGATATCTGCTAGAGGTGTGGGGGAAGACAAGCCAAAGCAGCAGGACCATTGAAGTCGGTTATGATAATGGAACCATTTGAGCAATGGGGAATTGATATCATTGGAGAAATAAAACCAAATTATTCCTTGCAGCACAAATATATTTTAACAGCAACTAACTACTTCACTAGATGGGTCAAAGCCATTCCGCTATGTAAAGTCAATGAAGATGCAGTCATGGATTTCCTATTATGACCAGGTTTGGGGTTCCAATTTCCCTGGTTTTCGATAATGCTAATTATTTTTCTTCCATTAGATTAACTACATTTTCTCATGAAAAAGGAATTAAGTTTCATTATTCTGCCAACTACTACCCACAAGGAAATGGTTTGGTAGAATCTACGAACAAGAATTTGATTAGGATCTTGAAAAAGACTGTCATAGAAAACCAGATAAGTTGGCATTTAGCACTATCGAACGCTCTTTGGGCTGATAGGGTCACACCCAATAATTCCTTAGGTGTGTCACCATATACTCTTATTTATGGAAAAGAAGCTATACTTCCTCCTAAAATTATGCTACCATCTTCCATAATAGCCCAAGAATCTAGAGGCATGGACAATGAAATCCTGCAACTGAGAATTTATAATCTTTTGAAGGTGAAGAGTTTAGATCTAAGGCCAAAGAACGTTTTAAGCAATAGCAGGAAGTAGTGAAAAGGTGGTTTGATAAGCACAAAGTTGGAACAAAGGAATTTGAAGTGGGAGACCTGGTTCTTAAATGGGATCACCCGCATGATGAAAAAGGGAAGCACACTAAGTTTCAACAGTTATGGGTAGGTCCTTTTCAGATTGTGGCAAAACTTGGCCCCTCAACCTATGAATTGCAATATTTACAGGGGTGGGAAGAGAACTTACCAGTTAATGGTTTAGTTCTCAAACCTTATTTTTCTTGATTTTTTATTTTTGTTTTGTACATAAATAAGTTGATTTGGTTGTTTACGTTGATTTATTTCATTTCTACTTGTTTTTAGTTAAAATTTATTTTTGATTTCAATAAAAGAGGCAAACTTTTGGTTGCATGGAAAGCATCAGAGTTCTAGATTAATTGAGATCTTTGGGTATAAGACTATATCCTATTGCTTGAATTTGATGGAATTTCTTCTAGTAAGTAGTTTTCCTAGATGGCTATGAACACATTGAAGTCCTGCTTAATCCCTAAAAGATAACTCCGGATCAAGAGGTTTGGAATACTATTTCGAGGCCCCATCCATCTCACATCTAAAATGTCCTAGCGGGTGACAACAAAAGACCCACGGAAAGGAAGCAAGGTAAATAGTATATTGTATATAAATGATCCCATGCCAAGAATTGAAAGCCTAAAGGCTAATAAGAGTCAAAACTCCTAAGAAAAAAAAAATATCTATCAAAGCAAAGTACCGAATCATATAAGTACAAAATTGCCTAAAGTTCTTCTCCGTCCGTGAGCTGAAAATTAAATACATCTCTCACACAAAAGGACACTATGGATAGAGGAGCCTGAATAAAAAATTCAGAAATAAAGGCATGAGGAAGACTCAGAAGGACAAAAGGTTCACAAGCACACAAAAGTGAAAAATGGCATGGGAATGAGGAACACGCGAATATCTTTGTTTACCATATGTTACATTTTTGTGGTGTCCAAGCTGGAAGCTACCCAAAGACAGAGGTAAAATGAAACTCATTTATTTTGGCCTCAGAAGAGTTATCTTGACTTTGAGATTTTGGGTTCCATTTTCCTAAAATTGGACTATCATCAATGTTTAAAAGTACATATATTTTCTATTGGGGAAATCTAGACATCTAAAAGAATTCAACATGTTGTTTTTTATTGTTAAGCAATCTGTTACTTGAGGAAGAGTCGATTTAGAGATCTGGGTTCACTAGTTAGTCGCCAATTGTTGTCGCTGCAACTATTTCCCAAACTTCTAAAATTTGGGACCCTCCTTTCAATTTTTGTCTTTCTTAGTTTGTTGGGATTGCTTAACTTTACTGCGAGTTTTGATTTTTTGAGAATGACTATTGAATGAATATCCTTTTATGCTGATGATTCCTTTTGACTTAAATTGTGACTTACGGTGATTTCTTGTTTCACTGACAGAAATTGTTTGAGTTGTGAATCGAGGCTGTAGTCACCTACGCAGCCGCTATTGCGGAGGCTCAATAGAATAATGACCTGATTCAAAACCATGTCTTCCGCCGATGGACTTTTGTTTTATTTTAACACCATCGGGGCACTAGTCCTCTTTGCAGCCACCGTCTCGGAGGATCCATAACAAATGTTCCGACGGTTTAGATTTACCCGCGTCGATTTCATATTTTATTGTTTTTTTCTCTTTTTGCTATCAGAATTGTGTTGGACTTTATATCGGGGATTTGGTATTAACTGTTCCGATCACCGATGGTTTCATATCTTGGTGGAATCCATAGTCTATTTTAAATACCACCGTTGCGTCTTTGGAGCGGACTAACCATCTGACGTGGTTGTTCTATTTTTTGCCTTTGGTTTGATTTTTGCCGATTGTTTTCTCTTATTGCGGAACCCTTAGCATGTGCATCACCCGCAGTTGCGGCTCCTTAGCGGGATAATCGTCCGTTCCTAGTTTTCTACCTGCCGATGAGGTTTTTTCTACCCGATGCCTAGTACCTTCGGTGGGGTTTTTCCCGCCGTTTTGATGTGTTTTACTTTGTTCTTTGTAATGGCGGAGGTTTCCCATGGACGTAGGTCGACGTTAAAGTTGTCTAAGTGGAAGAACGCAGTTTTTGGGTTGGGTGTTTCGAAGAATGGTAGTTACTTTGTCCCGGTCTTGGTTTTTGTTGGAGTTTTTCATTCTAGTTCAGATATGGCATGGAGTGGGAAGAAAAAATCGGTTCTATCAAGCACGAGTTAAGTTTTGAACAGGGGTTTAAGCACAAACTTGTGGGATCTCTTTTGTCTTGACATTCTTTATTAAAACTGTTTATAATTCATATTATTGGATGCATGTATTGATCTAGTTTGTGTTACCTTTTTAAACACTAATGATCTGATATGTTCAGGATAGGAAGATTGCTGCAAAGAATACATGCCTAAAAGGAAAAGCACAAGAGGATCAACCTTGAAAGAATATGTTAAAGCATAAAGAAATGGAGATGTTGCTCCAAGAAAAGAAGAGAGTGAAAGGATAAGACCAACAAGATCTCAAAAGGACCAACGAATTATAGAGTGTAATAATTAAGAGCAGAGGCTTAGGACTGGGCATTTTGTTAATTACCAAGCTGGTCCCCCTTCATAAAAGTGTTTAGCTAAAATGTAATGTTTGTATGAATCATGAGCATTCACAAAATGAAAAAACTATGAGATTAAATTGGTTGGGGCAACCCAAAGGTTTTGTTGGGTTTTTGTATAAATATAGGAAAGTTAGAGGGAAGAAGGACTTTTTCCCAGTTAGACTTGTGAGAACACATTGTAAGAGGAACTATTTCGTTTTGCAATATATAATTACAATTTTTCTTGTTGGAGAAAGATTTGGTGTAATGTTCAAATGTTGTGCAAATGAATGATGTTGAAGGTGAACTATTTCATTTTCAACTTTTATTCATTAACTGTGAGATCGTTCTAACTTGTTGAACCTATGTTCTTGTGTGAATGTTCTTTAGTTTATTTTATGATAATTTCCACTATGAGTAATGAATGTTTTCACAACAATGAGCTACCTTATTGTTCATCTATCTATTCATGTTTATGTGTTTTGAATCAAAGAACAACTACCTGTGATTTTTCTTAATGCACGAACAGTAATACATTACTCATTAAATGATAATATCGCTCCCTAGGGACAGCTTAGTTAGTTTTATTTCCTGCCGTGTGTGATTTAGATGCGAGAGATTTTAAGACGAGAGGTAAGAACCTGCGCATCACATTGTGACCGCTTCTCATTTTCTTTATCAATCTGCATTTTAGACAGGCACTTGCATGTCATACTTAAATTTAAAAAACACAAAAATATACACGATGGACCGAGCTGCAACCAGTAAAACCCTTTATTTTTATTACTTGACCTATGGTAGCTGGACCGTAAACCAGACAGATTCCCCATACCAAACAGTCACGGACTAGCTGGGAACGTTGACTGGGGAGAATCCCTTGTTGTTGTTGCCTGTGATTTTCCAGGCCTCAACAGAACTCTAAGTCGAATTCTTAGAGGACGACTACCCACTTAGCTGCTTGACCTTATAGAAGGCATAGGCTTAAGAGGTACCGCATTGGGTTTGAATCAGCCACTACATGAGTATGGTTTGCGATGATGTAGCGGCGCAACTTCTGAGCCGAGAAGATGATGGAGAGGGACAATTTCTCCTTGGGTGAATATCATAGTGGGGGTCCTGTTAGCTTCTGGCTGATTTAGTAAATCACATGCTCATGGCGAGCATCGTCTTCTTGGAACAAGACTCCAGAAATGGTGTTTTTCGAGGCTGACACATAGAGAATGAAGTCTCGAGTGAAGTCTAGTGCTGAGAGTAATGGTGCAGAAGCCAGGGCTTGCTTGAGTGCATCAAATGATTCTTCTTCTTACTGATCCCAAACAAAGGGGATTCTTTTGTGGAGCAGGTGAATGAATCCGTAATCTTTTGTTGCATAGTCTGGTACAAAGCGGAGAAGGAAGTTGGCCTTACCTTGGAGGCTGTGTAGTTGGTGCCAAGTTTTTGGGGAAGGAAGATCAAGGATAGCCTAAAATTTGGGGGGATCTACCGTTATCCTTTGGTGGGATATGATGAATTTGAGTAGACGGTCTATTGGGAGACAAAAAATGCACTTGAGGGGATTCAAGCAAATTTTGTACTTGCGGCAATGTAAAAATACTTGCCACAAGTCATCTATATGTTGTGCTTGTTTTGGTGATCGAGCGGTAAGGTCGTACTGGTTGACCAAGATGATGTGAATTAGGTTGTGGAAACAATATGTCATGGCGCACTGGAAGGTGGCTCCAACGTTTTTTAGGACAAAGGGGATGTTTGGATATGCAAATGTTCCCCACAGGGTTGTGAACACAGTCTTGTAACGATCTTCTTTCTGGATATGAATTTGGTTATATCCGAAAAATCCTCCCATGAAGGAAAATACTTCATGTCCGGCACATGCATCGATAATATGATCAATGAAGGGTGTTGGGAAGTTGTCTTTGGGACAAACCCCATTGAGATCACGAAAGTCTGTGCAAACATGGATGGTACCCTATTTTTTATTCATGAGAACAATATTAGAAACCCAAGTGGTGTAGGCAATGGGGTAAATGAAGCCGGCTGTGTGCAGCTTCTCTATCTCAGCTTTGACTGTGGTCGCTTTGGAAGGATGAATCGGCTGTTTCTTTTGGTGTACGGGGACCACATTGGGACATGTGTCGATGTGGCGTTCCATGATGGATGGATCCTACCCGGGCATGTCAGTGTAAGACTAGGTAAATATGTCGCAGAATTCTTGGAAAAGAGCTTTGTAGGAAGTGACTTCTTTCGGGAAGCAGGATGCCCCCAGCATGATTTCTTCAACAACCTCAGGGTTGGTTGAGATGTTGATTTTGATGGTTGGTGAGATGTTGGCCATGTTCCCATATTCGAAGGTGTCTTGTTCCGGAATCGGGTTTTGGAACTAGTCGACTTTCCCATGAATGAAATCTTTGGTTTCCATGAAAAACTGGTCAAACTGCGACACAAGTTCTTCAGGGAGGAAGAATGAGTGATGGTGCATGTCGTCCCATGGGTATTCTGCGATGGTTGAGGATTCAATTATCTCCTCATAATTGTGGAAGCATCGGAGAGATAGGTCTGATGGACCGTCATTGGAGGTGGAGATGAGCGGGTCGGTAGAACTAGACATCATGTAAATGGACATGGTGTCCAAAGAAGGAGGTGGGGGGTGAAATTCTTTGATCAGGGTGATCTCAAATTCAAGGGAATGTTGACGGAGGTCGCTAAATCCATTCAGAACTTGGGCAATTCTTGACAATGGTGAGAATAGTATCCATACAGTCTACAAAGGGCACAAGCATGGTTTGTTCTCAATGAATTGTTTCTCTATTGGCGCGCTTGGAAGTTCAACCACGGGGAGGTTTTTAGTTGTATCCATGGCGTCCAAATGCGCACAGATCATTGGAATCTCAGGGCAGTTCTGAGTCGGATGGCCCTGTTCTTCGCAGACAGTGTAAGGCGGGATATATTGAGGTTTTGTGGTAGCTTTCGCATTCTTTCCCCTGGCCCTTTTTGGGTGGGGCGGTTTTGGTACGGGTGTGGTGGTTGGTTTTTGTAGGTTAGGTGGAGGATGAGACTCAATCGCAATGGGTTGCATAGGGGTTAAGACTACCCAGTGTATTGGTGGTTGAGCTGGTGGATCAAGATACCACACGAGAATTCCCAATGTAAAGTTGGGTAGCTTTAGGTTGGCCATTACTAGCTTGTTCACGACACCAGGTGGGGGAAAGAGGAAGGGAATTGTATGGACTCGAGAGGAGCCCAGATAACTCCCTGATGGTTATATGTGGGGATGATGTTGTGGTTGCAGTTATGCATAATGTTGTAGATGCGGATGATGTTGCAATGGCTATTGATGTTGCAGCTGCAGGCAATTTTGTGGTTGTGGTTGGGGCTGCGGCTGCGATTGTTGTTTGGGTGCAGCGGTGCTGGATGAGAGCATGCACAAGTCCGTAGTCTCATTTGGTGTCAGTGGTGGTGACACTAAGGGGAAAGAATCCATCATGGTGGTATCAACAAACAACCCTAGGCTCACATTCAACAGTGGGGAGGTTGGTATGTTGTCAACCATGGTGTTGACCGCAGGGATAACATTGGAGTGTGTGGTCATCCCTTATGGATCAATGGTGTTGATCATAGGGATAACATTGGCGGGTTCCATTAGCCCTTGTGGATCGTGATAAGTCAGTTTGTCAATCGTCATGATTTTCCCTTCGTGGGGGAACATCATGAGACGAAAGACAATTGATGCTATAGCTCTCATGGCATACATATAACTTCTTTCAAGGAGAAGGTTATATTCCAATTGAGCGTTGACAACCTCTATGTCAATCAAAACTATCTTCCTAGCTAATGTGATGGGGACATGGGGGAGGATTCCTTGGGCTTTAGTGGGATGGCCATCATAAACTTGCATAGTTGTGGAGGATGGTTGCAGAATTGGGGATCCAATTTTATGCCAGACTAGGGTAGACATAACACGTGTGGATGCCCCCTCATCCACTATGCACCGGTGCACGACCAAGTTCTGGATAGACATCGGGATTTGAAAGGAAATCATTGATGGCATTTGTTGGTCTCCATTCTCCATGTCGAATGTGATCAACTTGGATTTAAAGGGGTCTATGGCCCCAAGGGTGGCTAGTAAGGATTTCCACTGCATTGGGCAAGTTTTGAGTACCTCAAGAGCGGACATGGTAGTAGGTGTTTGGGCCAAATCATCCACTATGTTGTAGCTGACAGCAGCTCTAGCCGTGGTGTTGTTGTCAAACCGGTTTATGGGCAGGCACATAAAAGAGGGTAACTGAAGAGGTGCATTGACCGTTTTATATGTAGATGTCACTGTTGTGTCAATGGGTTCGGTGTTAGTTTTGTACTTATTTCATCTGGTTTGTAGATTGACCTCTTTAGTTTTCATAGCTAGCAGGTGGTGGACACCTGTTTCTGTTGTGGGAGGTTCCCCTAAAGCATTGGGATTGGGTTGGGGAGGGGGTGCGGTTGCCACCAATCCTTGGATTGGTAATGGGTTTTGGAGCACCATAGGAGGAGGTCCTTGTGGTGTCGGGTTGGGTTGGACTTGGTCCGTTGTGTTGGTAGCATGTTGAACCTCGTTCCTAATGGCCTGCTTACCGCAGCTCATGAAGGGACACTCGAATGTGTAGTGCCCATAGAACTCACAGAGTGTGCATGTTTGGTTTGTATGTAATGGGGCGTTGCGTCTCGGTGCATTTGGTCATGGAGGATTTTGGGTTGGTCGGTTTGTCGCAGCATTGTTGGGAGGGTTTGGTTGTTGACCATCTCCCTATGGTTGGTTGTTGCCTTGATTCTAGGTTCGGTTATTCCTAGCTTACCCTTGTTGATTATTGGGGGCTGGATGGTTGGGACGGTTTTGTTGTGCAAACACTTGTCCCAATGGAGTGGGTGGAGCAGGGGTGGGGGATTGAACCGCTTGCACTAGTGGTGCATAGTATATTTGGGTGGGTGGTGGCACCACAAATGTGGGCATTTGTCTTGCGTATTGCTGTGTTGGTCAAGCCAAGGCCTGGGCCTACTGCGGTGGCATAGGTTGTGTGTAAGAAGTTGTGGCTCCGTACTAGGACATCATTCTTGCATAGTATGGAGTTTGGTTTTGGTAGGAAACACTATCAGTGTTGCTTGGTTATGGTAGTATTGTAGGTGGTCTTGGACGATACTATGGATGGAGGGAAACCGAGCCTATGATGCCATCTACAGCATGGGATGCCTTCGGTGCATCTCGGTACGAGGTTCCTATGCAGGGAGCATCTAGAATGACGGTGTAAAGGTATCCAAATTGTGCATAGATAAGATAAAACTACTAGGCTTTTAGGATGGCCTCCTCTTTGTATTGGGGACAGTCATATGCGTTGTCCTTTTCTATAGGTGGGTGCAAGGTTTTAAGGAACCAATCCAGGAAGATCCTGTCATCAAGTTCCATCTTACACAAACCACAGTGTCACTGCCACTCATGGATGTGGTTAGTTATGTGGGTAATAGTATTTTGGTAGAAAGATAACAAGATCTCCACGCCTTCGTCATATCTGATGGGGAGTTTGAAATATTACAGGAACATGAAATCCAGGGAGTTGAAATCTGGGTACTTGGCTTGTGGTAGCTCAATGTACCACTTGGATGCAGCACTTGTGAGGGTGCGTTGGAATAGTCTTAGCCTGATCGAATCATCTACGATGCTGTTTGATCAGCACCATAGATGAAATGTCATGATGTGGTTTTGGAGGCACTCCCTTGCCTTCCCTTCAAACTTGGGAATGTCTGAGGGAAGTTTGGTTGGCATGGGAGGCCAAAACATTTGATGGTGGATAGGGTCATTTGTTAACTACGCCAAATCAGGAAAGTTGAGATGTGCCATGAAAGGAAGTTTTGACCCCAGGTTGATGTGAGATGGGGCAGCCACGGTGGTGGGGTTTACATGTGCATAATGCACCTGCATAGCTAGGGGTACTTGTGGCACCCTTGTGGATGGGACAGTGCCCCCAAGTGTGGTGGGAGGGACAGTGTGGGTGGAAGGGCCACTACCCCCATATATGTTAGGAGGGGTAGTGTAGGTGGAAGGGCCACTGCCCCCATGTGTTGCAAGTGGGATAGCTTGACTGGTCAATATGGGTGGTGGTGGTTGACTTATGATGGTTTTCATAACCACACTAGGGCCACTTGAAGGGTTGTTGGTGATAGTTTGTGGTGTGGACATGGGTCCACTAACAATTGCTATGACGGAAAATGGATCCGGGTTTGCACCAGCCATGGGGATTGATGGTGCAGTGTGCATATCTGGTTTAGACTGATATGGGTCTGAATTTGAGTCAAAGGCTATGTGGCCTTCTGATGGTGTGGGAGGTCATCAAGAATGGTCTCGACGATGTCGGTTTAATGACCCAAACTGTGGTGGTTCACCTCCTAGGCATGAGGAAGAGCATGAGGGATCAATCATGTCAAATTTGTATGTCAAATTGGTGGTAATGATTTTTGGACCCTGGTTTCAATAACTTCCTATTGGCTGCAGGTGGTCACTCGGCCACCAAGACTACTAGAAGATAGTGCTTGGATTTTTCCTCGTGGGAGTGCTACTCAATCGGTGGGGGTCATTTCCTATTTTCCTTGGCAATTCCTCTCAGCGGCCAGCTACTTTGGGGTTCTTATGGTACTCCTCACAATGAGTTTATGGGCTGAGCCCAATTACTTCTCATGGTTAAGGAAGTTAGGGACTTATGTCCTCAAAGACTGTAGATTTTTAACTTATTGTAAATTGTAAACTTTACTGGCTCACTCAGCGTCAGGAACTGAGTTGGGTTGATTTATATGGTATGGTATGTATGCCTTTGGTTTTTCTATTATATTTGGTGGCTACTTAAATGGTTTATGAATATTCCATAGAGTTCATAACATCATCAATGAAAGAAGTAAATAGTAATCAGATATTGTTTTAGACATGCACCATTTGTAATCCTGAATTGTGATAGCCTGACTAGGTGACTACCTTACACCTATATTTCTCTTCAATCAGGAGAAGGTGTTGGGCTCTCAACACAATGGGACTAAGCCCATCCGTAGATCCACAGGTCACCCTCTAGATGCAAGGTTGGTCAACAGGGAGGACACTGAGCGCCGTGAGAAGCCCTCCTTCTCTACCCCCTCTACCTTCCAAGTCACCCATTTTTAGTGGCTTCAAAAAATATTAGGTGAAGTGCCTATTACTATACGAGCTTCACCCTTCATCTTATCCTAGAATACCCCAAAGGGTGATGACTGGGTAGAGGAGGAAGGGTTAGGCAAGATGTTGATTTTAAGTATGTTTTAATCAGACTATGTTCATTAACGCATTAAGTATTGATTTACACTTTGATTTAATTAAGATTTGTTCTGTAAATGAAATGGAAATAAACAGAAATAAACACAGTTTGGATGGACAGAGGCATCTAAGCCGCACTGAAAGTCCCAATAAAAGAAAACAATGAAGGCCAAAAATGGGCCATGCACCTGTAAAGGTCCTAATTTTGTGAAGTGGATTGTGATCAAACCCTGAGGAATTACCTCAAATGGTTGAAAACCCACTTTGAAAATTGTCCCTTTTACCCCTAACCATGGGAATATTTTCAAATGGATCAACTATTTGGGAAAAAAATGATCCCGAACATAGGTGAATTTTTAGAAATTTAGTTCAGCTGTTTTTGCACAATTGAGTGATTTACAAATCACAAAATGGCCAACAGTAACTGGTATTGTGGCCAAATCGGCTCGGATTGTCCTTAAGGAGGCTTAGCAGTAACTAGAAATGAAAATAAATAGATATCTAAGCTATATTTTAACAGAAAACTGAACTAGGGAAAAAACTGAACTAAAAATTGAAATTTTGAAAAAATAGACCCAGGGATCCTATGGGATCGACCTGGTATGGTCGCCAGTTTTGTAGTAGGGATTTATCCCTTGCTATAGGGTAGGAATGGATACCTTCCATATATAGGATGGAAGGATAGGTTCCTGGTGGTGAATTCAAATAAAAATAAACAAACAGAACAGAAAAATGAAATGAAATGAAAGAAAAATGGTGGAAAAATGAAACCCCTCTGCAAACAAGGTTAGGGTTTAGCTCCAATAACCTGCAATAACATGTTTGAAAACATTCAAGGAGATATGGGTTAGAGAAAACTAAGTAAACAAGACAAAACAAACATTATACCTTCATTTGGTGGAATGGGCCCCCATGCCCTAGCTTGGAGAAGCACCTCTCTCTCTTGGCAATGGGAGGATCGATGAGAGGGAGTGTGGATGGCTTGAGAGACAAATGGTATCAAGGCATCCACTCATGCAGCATAACAATATGCAATGGAGAAGTGATTTGAGAGTGACCCCCACCCCTCTATTTATAGTTTTTTTGGGGTTTTTTTAGGGTTTTATGACCCTAGTTGGGGCTTTAGCCCCTTTTTTGGGATTTTAGCCCCTTTCACCCAAACTTTAGCTCCTTTTAGGTTTTTAGGCTCCTTTGAGGGGTTTTAGCCCCTTTTTGGAGTCTTTAGCCCTTATGAGAGCTATTTAGGCTCTTTTTAGGGGTTTTTAAGCCCTTTTTCCTGTTTTTAAGCCTTCTTAAGGGTGTGGAGGTCAAATGAGGGTCGTGCATGGGTGTCCTTGGGTGGTGTAGGCCATGTAGAGTTGAGTGAGGGATTTTTTGGGTTAACAGTCTGTGATGTAGAAGTTGGTGGAATCACTCCTTTTTACCCTTTCGGTCATACATTTGATGATCTAAATGTTGTTTAAGCCTATTTGAAGGTAAAATATTGGATTCAACCTCCAATGCAGCTTCTTGCATGTTTAGTAAAGTCACTAACCTTCTCTCTCTCTTAAATGCAAGGAAAAATCCTGATCAAAGGAATTGGCATAGGTTAGCTTAGCTGAGGTTTCAGAAGGTTTGATTTTAGCTGGGATCCTACCACACATATTATTAAAATGTTTAGAAAATTCTATTATAGTTTCATCTTTTTTCCTTTTTTAAAGCTCCAAATTTTGTAATGTAATAGGTATGATATTTCATGTCTCCCCACTTCCTCATAAACACCTCTTGTATTTCTTCTATAAGAGTTATTGAATTAGTTGGTATCTCTCTGAGCCATTTCCTTACCTCCCCATCTAAAATTTGCACAAACATCCTCATCCAAACATATTTAGCTTCAATACTTTGATTGTTTGCATAACTTAGAAATGCATCCCAATGCTCTTCAGTAGTAGTCTCACCCTAACCATTAAACCTAGGTAAGTATTTCTGATAATCTCCTCTAGGGATAGCATTAAGGGGCTGAGGAAGAACTAAAGGAGCATATCTGGCAGCTACCATTCTATCCATCATATCAAGAGGCTACTATGCTACCATTTTGAAACTACTTTGATTTGATGAAGACAAAGGCTCACTAACTTTTCTTGAACTTAGTTGAAAAGGTATTTTACTGGGTTTAAACTGAAACAAAGGAATCCTACCAGGAGACTTAGTTTTTTCTTTTTTATAATACCATGGATTAGTGAAAATTTGAAAGGTATCAACTGGGATAGAAGGAATTAACCAAGACAAATTTTATTTTTGTTCTTCAGAATATGCAAAAGGTAATTTCAAGTTTAGTTGTCCAGGAATAATCAGAGAAGAAGAAGACTGATATTTTCAAAGTTGTCTAGCTTCTTTCAAAATATGTTCTGGATCTGAGACACCCAAATGTAAAGGTGAAGTAGGTTTCCCTCTTGTCCCACTCTTTCTAGTAGCCACTGTGAACCACTGTTTGGTGAAAACGTAGTCTAAAATATTTTCTGACTTTGTTCACCTCTCAAACTCAAATGAATAATGATATCCCAGGGAAGATATACTTCAGTTACGTCCCCGACAATGATGCCAAATATGTTTGTGCTAGAAATTGTTCCTAGACTACAAAGGAACAAGCTAGTATAATCTTAGAAAAAAAAACATAAATGAAATTTGTTTTTGTGATTTTTGGTTTGAAAGTTCATCATCAAGAAGGTAAGTAATCAACAAACTAACACAAGTACTAAATCATGAAAAGGCATGAAGGACTGAGATGTAAACACCATAAAATATGAATATAAACCATGAACATTATAAACATAGTATGAGTTCTGTCCACAACACATGAGCATTTGAATGATTAAGACCATTAAACAAGAAATGAAGTCATAAATTGTGTGGTCAAATAGTCCATAAACAAAATCCACATAAAATATAAAATGGCTTATATGTATATATATGTCAGTCTCAGGCTTCAACACTTACATGAGAGTTATGAGCATTAGCTTGAAAATACATCCAGCTCTAAATCTCCCTTCTTGAACAAAATTCAAATCCTCCCCCCATAAAATTTCCTAATTGTATTGTTTTCTAACTAAAGTAGTTCCATAACTGTCATAACTATCTTTTAGGTCACTTGAATAGTTACAAAAAATAGTTATATGTTAAAGATAAAAAAATATAATATAACAAACTGAAATACTTGACATATGGCCACTAGATGGAATTCATAACTTCTTAGCTACTATTGCCAACATAGAGATCCCCTCCAATGCATGAGATTGCTTCTTGCTTCGCTCCTGCTCCATTTCCATACTTCCAACTCTGTTCAATAACATTTCATTATGTTTACTTAACTTCTGAACCTGCTGGGTTAAATCTTCAGCTTGATTCTGGATTTGTCTTTTTCTCTTTAATCCTTCCTTCAAGAAAACTATTAGTTCTTGATAGTGTGCATTAATGTCTTCGAGGTCTTCTCTCAATATCCTATTGGTCATTACCAGCCTATCATTAATTTGATTAAGAAACTCAATCTATGAGTTATGTTGCTGCAAGGTTTTATTAAGGTTTTCAAATTTTGAGTCCAGGTGCACCTCTCCATGCATTATAGAATCCTGGTTTGACAACCATGGGATATCAAGTTTCTTAAAAATCAAATCATCTTCCTATTTATCTTTCATTGCTTCTTGTACTATGGAAACTCCTGAAGCTATACCATGTTCAGTAATGAAAGAAGTATGCCCTTCTGAAGCGTTATGTCCTCCTTGAACTGGTTCTAATGAAACTAAATGATCCTCTTGAATATAGTGTTGATGTGAGCTCGAATTGTAATGTCCTCATCCGATTAGGCAACAAAACACCCTCTAACCTACTTAATCCCCATAGGTTCGAGTGGGTACTGCATAAGAGGGGATTGACTAAGGAAATTTGGTACTTAGAACAACTCGGGAAACACATTCAGTACTAAAGTTATCAGTAGGCTAAAATAAGCCTTTTCTCTTTAGGCTTAAAAATTTAACATCAAATTAGAATCACATGCATGCAAAAGTAAAAGCACAAACCCTAAAAGTGACATGCGAACCCTAAAAGTGCATAAGGATGTATTTAAGAAGGATGACAGAGCCTAAAGAGATACCTTTTGATTATTATTGATTTTGGAGCTCTTGAGTAGAAGCACAGTCTACAGCCACAGCAGTTGGGGTTGAAGACGACGTCTTCAACTAATGGGGTTTCGGCAGTGAGATATCTTCCCTAGTCTCATTCAGGATAAACCATCTAGGTTTGTCACCGCATCTATTGCATTCATCATTATTGAGTGTTCCAGTGTATGCTAGAATATTATTTGTAGGTTCATCCGTACAGCTGGGCCATTTAGCTGGGAAACCCAAATCATTCACTAGGACTCCGGATCACCATATTTCTTCTGCATGTGCCTTGTATCCTCACTGGCAGGGTCACTCTACTTCCTTGGGTGATTATCAGCCACCAGATTGCTCACCTGGAGCAGCTAGCAGCAGAATACAGAGGTGTGGGGGCATGAGCATTAGTCAGGTAGATCAATTCACTAGGGTATCTGGAGAGGTCCAAACTCTTGCATGTTCTAACCATCCTCTCCAGCATGGGCACACCTACACTCCGACCAACTTTTAGCTAAACTAACCATCCCTTGATAAAAAATGCCAAGCTTAGATGATTCAGACTATTGGGGGTATTACGAAGGAAAAAGAGGTTATTTCTTCATCAGTTCAGTTTATCTTGCATGCGTATTCTCTCTGGAGAAATTTCAGCTGGCTTATCAGTGGTAAGTGTTCATTCTATCTTGCAAATCCTAACCCTAAATTCAGTTATAATATAGGGTAATTTTGCATGGCATTTTGCATGCTCGGCTATTTCAGTAATTTTGCATAGAATTAGAAAATATCACTATTTGGGATATTACAATGGCATTAGAGCATGTTCCTTGCTAGATGTGGGATTGAACATGAGAAGAATATGAATACAGAAGAGGATACTTTTGTAACCTGTAGGAAATGAAGGGGTAGGTACACGGAGGACTTTGAGGATATCCAACTAGAAGATACCAACTCAGACCTGGAACCAATGAGTATACACTCTGACAAAGGAAAAGTAATGGGAGAAGATGTGGACAGGATGGATTTTCACAACTTAGTATCTGCATTGCAATACTTAGCCAAAGGGAAAAAATATGTACTCAATGCAATCAATAGATTATCGGGGAAACTAGAACCAGGTAACAATAGTACACCTCCCTCACCGGTAGGTAGAGGATCTGCTAGCAGTAGTGGGAATGTTGCATACAAAAATATACATAATACACCTCACATATATAGCAGACCTTTGAACATGCCTACTATGCCTCACTTCTTAGCAAATGTAGTAGGAGGTACAGTCATGAAGGTAGAACCTAGCGAACCCTTTGGGGCTTATCTGGAGGAATACAAGGACTTGGGGGATGATTTTCAAGCAACCATTTCTTTTTTGGATTTTTGCAACATAAAGAGTAGGAACATGCCCAGGAATTTCAACAAGGGATTCAATCACAACTATGAGTTGCAGAAAACCTTGGGTAGGTTAACCATCCCAAACTTTGAGGGGACTCACAAAGGTTCAGTGAGGATATGGGTACATATGTTGGATACCTATTTCCAACTCAATCCCATGACAGAGACAGATGCCATTAAATTGGATACACTCCACCTGGATGAAGAGGCTCATGAGTGGTGGTACCATGGATTAGTGACATTGGGTCACAACACCATTCACTCCTATGGTGATTTCACTTAGAAACTCATGGAGAGGTTCGAAAGAAAGGATCCAGAGATACATTTTAGAGAGTTGGCTCAACTCAAACATACAAGTAGCACTAAGGCCTTCATCTCATAATTCTAGAGGATAGCGGTCATGGTAATAGATGTGTCAGAGAGAAGGTTGATGTTGTTGTGTATTGAGGCCCTAATAGAGCCATGACAGGGATGGGTGAAAGCCTACAAACCCCCCACTCTACAAGATGCCATTATCTGAGCCAGAGATCTCCAAGATTCATTTTTGAAGAAAAGGTTCCCTCTCAAAACCAACTTTCCAGTTAGGGACAAGGACAAGAAACCTTTCCAGCAGGATTTTCCAAAGAAAACATGGTTAGATGAGGACACTAGGAAATATTTGAGGTGAAAGAAATTATGTTTTACTTGTCAGGAACCATGGGTTCCATGACACTGGAGGATAGGGAAGGCCAAGGCTCACTACATCGAAGTGTATTCGGACAGTGACGGGGAGGACTATGAGCAAGAGGCAACATAAGAACTATGGGCAGCAGAGGAAGAGTCACTCCGTGGTGATACACCAGAGGGAGTTATTAGTATGTTATCTGGAGTACCTAGATTCCATACTCTCTAGGTCAAAGGATTAGTATAGGGCCACAAAGTGGGAGTATTGGTTGATGGAGGAGAAACCCACAATTTCATTGATGCAGCTTGGGTAGCCAAGAGAGGTATTCTGATAGAGAAGTTTGAGGGATTTATTGTAGCAATAGCTGAAAACTCTAGCATGGAGTGCAACTATTGGATTCCAAAACTGAATGTCACATTAGGAAACTACCAGATGAAAAATTCATTTTATGTAGTGAATGTGGTAGATAAACATGTAGTATTAGGATTTCAATGGCTTTATTCCATAGGGAAATATACTACAGACTACCGAGAAATGGAAATGGAATTCCAGGGGGTAGATGGAAAACAGGTAGTTTTGAGGGGCATGAACACTTATCCCCCAAAATCGGTCTCTTCACAGAGAATGGAGGTAGTAATCAGAGAGGATGACATAGAATGGGCTGCAGAATGTTTGGTCACCTTTATTAAACCTCCAGAGAACAACACACAACACCCAGATGGCATTCAGGTTGTATTACAAAAACACAAAAAGTTATTTCGAGACCCTCCACCAGGTATACCACCAGACAGGAGCTTTGAGCACATAATTGAGCTAGAGGAGGGGACACATGTAGTCATCAACACCCCTTATCAGCATCCCAGCATATATAAGGACAGGATCAAGAAGACTATCAAGGAATTACTAGAGCTTGGATACATTCGGCCCAGCTCTAGCCCCTTTTCATCATCAGTGGTCTTAGTCAAGAAAAAGGATGGCACACTGTGAATGTGCATCGATTATAGAGCACTCAATAAGAAGACCATCAAAAATAGGTATCTCATCCCTAGGATTGATGAACTCATGGAAAAACTGCAGGGTGCCAAATACTTTTCAAAGATTGATCTTTGCTCGGGGTACCATCAGATCCGAGTAAGAGATCAAGACATTTCAAGATCAACTTTCTGTTGTCACTATGGTCACTATGAATTCTTGGTCATGCCTTTTAGACTTACCAATTCTCCAACCACTATTCAGTCATGCATGAACCATACTTTCAGAGCTCAGTTACGTAAGTTTTTGCTAGTATTCTTTGATGACATCTTAATTTACAACAAAACATAGGAGGAACATCTGCAACATCTAGATGAAGTATTGAGCATTCTAGAAGAACACTCACTTTACGTGAAGATGTCTAAATGTGAATTTGGCATGAATGAAATGTTGTATCTATGGAACATAATCAGTGTAGAAGGGGTACAAGTTGATACGGAGAAAATCTGAGCTATTATGGATTTTCCCATGCCAAAAACAGTCATAGAATTTAGAGGTTTCTTAAGCATTTACACATATTATTGGAGGTATGTTAAGGGGTTTTTCCAATTTTCCGCACCCCTCATAGATCTCATGAAGAAGGGAGCCTTCACCTAGACATAATTAGCATAGAAAAATTTTGAGGAGATGAAATTCCTCATGATTTCTTGCTCGGTCTTAGAATTACCAGACTTCTCACAGCCATTTGTAATAGAATGTGATGCCTCAGGGGAAGGGCTAGGAGTATTATTGATGCAAAACCATCACGCTATTTCATTTAAGAGCAGGAAACTAAAGAACTATGAGCACCACTACTCTTTAAAAGACAAAGAGATGCTAGCCATCTTACACGCTCTCACGAAATTTCGACAGTACCTGGTGGGAAACAAGTTCAAAATCATGACAGATCATAACTGTTACGGAGATAAATTCCTATGGCTTGGGGTACCACAACAGACAGCTTGAATCTAGAAATCAATCTTTCCCAATATGCAATAGAAATAAAATGTCTAACACTAAAGGATCAGACCTCGTACCTTATTTCGGACAGTTGAAGTAGATCCCCGTTGAGCTTTCCAACCTTCAACTTGAATTGATGTAATACTTTCTCAACAACAAGTAAACAATACAAGCATACTATATATCATGGTGTTAGATCTATTCTAGCATATATAATCAATAATGTAAAAGCATTTGACATATTCCAATGGATACAATATTCATTCAAATACACATTATTGGACAGGAAAAGATATTTCTATTAATATAAATCAGAGATTACAAGATAGATACAACCTCTTACAGCACGTCTGCGAACCGAAGAAACTGAATCCCCCACTTGGGCCTCCACCACTTCAATCCTCCATCTCTCGATAACAAGCTCACAAGTAAAAGGCAAGCTTGGGAAGAACACCAAAGTGCTCCAAGGGACAAAGGGATGTAGACTCAAGTATAAGTTCCGGTAACAATGGACTATAGTTTCTTTGCTCTCAATTCTCTCTTCTTGCCTTCAATGTACCAAGGGGTTCCTTATATAGCTTTCAAAGGGATACTGAAAGGTCAAATCCGAGTGATCTCAAGCCATATGGAAGGCCAGGAGTCGAATGAGTTGGATCCATGTCAAGGAAAACTCCAAAAGGATTTGGATTATGCACACATCCCGATGTATGCGGTTATATGGGTCAAACCCGCGTATGTACGCGGTTATTGGGTTAAAATCTGCGTATATCATTTTTCTTATGTTTTTAGGGATGATCAAGGAAACATCAAAGGACAAAAAATGGTCCATGGGGTCTAAAGAGTCTGTAGCGGGATAGGGGAAGGCCATACAAAGTGTGATTCACCTAGAGTGGTGAAATCCACTATAACAATAACATCCTCAAGTACTTCTTGGAGCAAAAGGAACTGAATGAGTGCCAATAGAAATGGGTCAGCAAAGTACAAGCCTACGGTTTCTAGATAGAGTATGTGAAGGGTAAGAAAAATATATTAGCTGATGCATTATACAGATGACCAGCTTCATTATCTCTCATGAGCATATCTATAGATTGGAGGGCTATTCTCTTAGTAGAATACTCCAAAAATAAATTTGCTTGCAAATTATTGGATGGGCAGGTTCAGGATGACAGGTACAGAATTATCGATGACTTCATCTATTACAAGAGAAGGATATACCTCATCCCAGAATCATCTTTAAGAAATAAAATCATACATGCGGCACATGACTCTCCTCTATCTGGACATTAGGGTTTCTTGAAGACCTACATGCATATCCAAGAGAGGTTCTCATGGAAGGGCCTCAAGGGGGAGGTTATGCAACACGTGCGAGAATGTATCATTTTTTAGCAGAACAATATTGAGCACATCCATCCAGTAGGGTTGCTTCAACCACTACCAATTCCAGAACATAAGTGGGAAAGCATCTCCATGGACTTCATTACAGGATTAGCCAAGGTCCAAGGGCGATATTGCTTATATGTCATAGTTGATCGACTGGCCAAATTCTCCCATTTATTTTCTATATCATCTGATTACACTATATCCCAGGTAGCCAAGTTATTTTTCAGAGAGGTCTTCAGGTTACCCAAGACCATTGTCAGTGATCGGGATAATAGATTCACCAGTGCCTTCTGGCAGGAGCTATTCAGGTTAGTGGGAACCGAGCTTGCTACTAGCACGAGTTATCATTCCCAGAGTGATGAAAAAGTTGATATTGTCAACAAGTGGATTGAAGGGTATCTGAGGAACTATGTAGCAGGGCAGCAATGAACCTAGATTAAATGGCTACATTTAAGATAATACTGCTACAATACTACCTACCACATGTCTATTAGGATGACACCTTTTAAGGAATTATATGGCTATGATGCCTTGGACTTTGTAGATGTAGCATTTAGAGACAACAGGGCTCCTAAGGAAAAGGATTGGATACAGGACAGTCAGGACATCCTTAAAATCCGGAAAGAGAACTTACAGATAGCCCATAATCAGTAGAAGCTATATGCAGATAGGAACAGGATTGAGCAGATCTTTGAAGTAGGAAATATGGCATACTTAGGGATCCAACCCTATAGACAGTCTTCACTTAAGAAGAAAGGAGTAGAAAAGTTGAAATATCACTTCTACAGACCATATAGAGTTACTAGAAAGGTGGGAGAGGTGGGGTATGAACTAGAACTACCAATGGAGAGAAAAATTCACAATGTATTCCATGTGTCCAGCCTAAAAAAGACCATTGGACAACACATTTCTCCATCAACAGAGTTACCTCCCTTAGATGATGAGGGAAAATTGGTACTAATTCTAGAATGGATCGTATAGACTCAAGAAAGAAAACTACGGAATAGAGTGATTAGAGAATACTTGGTCCAATGGAAAGAATTATCTCTGGAGGATGCCAAATGGGAAGGAGAACAGGTATTGGAGCATCCCAATTTGCATTTGCTTGAGGACAAGCAATCTCAAGCGAGGAGGACTATAATGTCCTCGTCTGATTAAACAACAAAACACCCGCTAACCTACTTAATCCCCATAGGTTCAAGCGGGTACTACATGATAGGGGATTGAATGAGGACATTTGGTACTTAGAACAACTCAGGACACACATTCAGTACTAAATTCAGTAGTAGACTAAAAGAATCCTTTTCTCTTTAGGCTTAAAAATTCAACATCAAATTAGATCACATGCATGCAAAAGTAAAAGTACAAACCCTAAAAGTGACATGCAAACCCTAAAAGTGTATAAGGATGTATTTAAGAAGGATGATGGAGCCTAAAGAGATACCTTTTGATTATTATTGATTTTGGAGCTCTTGAGTAGCAGCACAACGTGCAGCCACAACAGTTGGGGTTGAAGATGATGTCTTCAGCTAAAGGGGTTTCGGCAATGAGATATCTGCCCTAGTCTCATTCAGGATAAACCATCCAAGTTTGTCACCCTATCTATTGCATTCATCATTATTCATTGTTCCATTGTATGCCAGAATATTATTTACAGGTTCATCCGTATAGCTGGGAAACCCAAATCATTTACCAGGAATATGGATCACCATATTTCTTCTGCATGTGGCATTCATCCGCACTAATAGGATCACTCTATTTCCTTGGGTGATTATCAACCACCGGATTTATCACCTGGAGCAGCTAGCAACAGAATACAGAGGTGTGGGGGCATGAGCATTAGTCAAGTATATCAATTCGCTAGGGTATCTAGAGAGGTCCAAACTCCTGCTTGTTCCATCCATCCTATCTGAAACGGGCACACCTACACTACGACCAATTTTCAGTTAAACTGACCATCCCTTCATAAAAAATGTCAAGCTTAGCTGATTCATACTGTTGGGGGTATTACAAAGGAAAAAGAGGTTATTTCTTCATCAGTTCAGTTTATCTTGCATGCGTATTCTCTATGGAGCAATTTTAGTCAACTTATCAGTGGTAAGTGTTCATTCTATCCTACAAACCCTAACCCTAAAATCAACTATAATATAGGGTAATTTTGCATGGCACTTTGCATGCCCGACTATTTTAGTAATTTTGCATAGAATTAGAAAATATCAGTATTTGGTATATTACACGAATCCTCTTCATTCTCCATATTTTCTTCACTGGAAGAATCTTCAATGACTGTAACTTTCTCATTTTTCATTTTAGGGTTTAAAATTCATTTCACATTCAATCTAGTTTATTGGTAGCTATGGTCTTTGGCCTCCACTTTGATTCTCCCATCTGCAAAAGAGCTTTCTTCTGAATTTTAACCTCTGGGACTTGCAAAAATTTACCCTTCAAATCAGCTCCAAAAGAAACTTTGGTCATTAGAGGAAATTTCAAGTCAAAATGGGCCTCCTAAGGAAAATTAGTAAAATAACAGTTAAAATAATAAAATAATATTTATTAATTTTGGATGAAGAAAAGAAAAAACTACTTTTTTGTTCATATTTTTGACATATATCCTTGTGTTTTTACTCAAATTTCGATCGGGAGAGCTTGTTGGATGTAGAATTAAATTCTGCATCCAACGAGTACCCACTCAACATACTTTTGATGGGCCCCGCTACCCAAAAAATAAGAAATACCTGAAAAATGTGATGATGATGTCATCATCACATTTTTTCAGGTAGTTCTTATTTTTTGGGTAGCGGGGCCCGTCAAAAGTATGTCGAGTGGGTACTCGTTGGATGCAGAATTTAATTTTGCCTCCAATCATCTCTCTATATAAAAATTTGAGTAAAAACACAAGGAGATATGTCAAAAATATGAACAAAAAAGGTAGTTTTTTTTTATGATACCAATCACCAAATTTATATTAAAAAATTGTTTAAGATGCGCTCCCTTTTTTAATTTTAAAGCATTTTGATTGGATAATACATGATGACATGGAATTTGTATTATTTTTGGAAGGCCCATTTTAAATTGAAATTTCCTCTAATGTGAGCTTTCTTGTACACATGTATAACTTTGCTTCCATTCTATTGAAGCAATATTTTCATTAGGATTTAAATTAGATGTCTTCTCCATTTTCCCTTCCTCTAAAATGTGGTCTTTCTCCTCATCTAATTCTTTTCTTCCATCCTCATCAATGGACTCTTTGAATCCTTGACATGAGCTATTTCCTTGAGTGTTATCCTGCATTAAGTCTTCAACCATCTATTTTTTAAACCTTTTAACAAAACCAAACTACTTGTCAATCAAGCTTTTTTTTACTTGGTCATCTTGTTCATTAGTAAAACCTGACTAGAATAAGAAATGGTCCCCACTCATGTTCTTCTTTTGCAAGATTGTACATATAATCAACTTGATGAAGCCATGGTGAAACACTGACTAGTTCGTATGATCAAAATGCACCTTGACTCAATTTGACATCTTCTGAATACTTTTTAAGAGAAAGAAGGGAAAATTCATCTTGGACTGCTGATTTAAATGCTGCAGAAATCTAACATGGTATTTAAATACTAATGCAAATCTACCATCGCATGTAATATATTTATGAACAATACCAATGGCTTCCTTCTACTCTGGCTTAAATTTTTCTAATGGAACTGCTTTGCCCCAATCTAGGGCTTCATTCCCTGGTAGCAAGAAATCGTTAGGGTCAAAAAGAAAGGGATTTTTTTAAACTAGGCTTCTCCATCAGTTGGGACACCTATGGCTTCAACAATTAAATCTTATGTTAGCTCGAACTTGAGAGTACTAAATGTCACAGTCTCATTGATGAAATTATGGGAAAAAAGATGTGAAACCTCAGGATTGAAACCAATGATCCTCTCAAAAAAATTAAACCACCCTGTTGTTCTGAATAACTATGCACATTCTGGAAACTTAATGGCCCAACTTGTGTCTGTAGGCTCGTGCCGATTATTTTTCCCACTTTTTCCCATATTTTTTTTGTATCTTAGAATTTTTATTTCTTTAGGAAACTTCCAATATTGTAATCTATGTCTTTGAAACCAGAATCAGAACCAGAATCGTAATAGTTGAAAACCCAACCTAAAATTCATAACAGCTGAAAACCACGATTTTTTGAATGATATTCTCACAATTCCATACATTTGTCATGATTAAGGAGTCATGTTATGTACATGTGTCATAATGTCTTCAAAAGGTGTCTATAATGCTCCCATTATCCTCGACTACAATGACCATGATAATCCACCACTCTTTTCAATAATTCAGGATTCTTGCAGTGCTTTATGGTATAGATCTTGAACTCTGTGCTATAGGAATCTCCTCATGACATTTTTTGGCAAAAGGCTTGAAACGAGGGTTAGACCTAAGATATATACCATGAATTAAAAATCATTTTCTAACTTCAAAAGACTATAATACTTAATAATCCATTAAAATAAAATGAATACAAAAAATAAATAACTTAAAGCAAACTATAAGTTATAAAACCCAAAAACATGTATTTAAAATATTAAAATTTAAAACAAACTCAAAATGAAAAGTAAATAAGACATAAAACCTTAGAAAAACAAGACACAAAGACTAGGAATGATTTTCAGTCTTAACACAATTCATCAATGTATACTGATAAGTCTTTTCACTTCCATACACTGCTCATGTACATCATTGTACATCTCATCATACACAATTACTGAACAAGTAATTCTGCTTTGCTTTCACTGAACATAAGGCATGCATTGTCATGCATCATCATCATAGGTATGCATCATCGTCTTAGGGTATGCATCCTAATAATGAAATATACATCATCATCATATCAGTGTGCACCATATATGCATCATCAACATCAAGTATACATCATAGTGCATAGGAGAGAATCATCACACCATGGTATGCATGTACATCATATTGTATAGGAGTGCATCAACATCATAGAGTGTACATCAATTATCATCATAAAGTGTATCATATCATAGCATAAAGGTATGCAACATCATCATCATATCCTACATAATGAATTCAAATATATACACCAATATAGAGGCTCACATACCAAGACCAAAGATGAACTCTATCCATGAAAGACATGTGCCATCACAAGAGAAACGCAAAAGCATGAACCATACGTTTTCGAACATCAAAATAAGAAGAAAAAAATAGAAAAATCAAAATAAAATCTATCTCATGTCACCACATAGCCTTGTAACAATCTTCCCAATGAGCCAAGAATTTTGTAATTCCAATTTCGAATGAGAAATTTATGCCAATTTTAGTGAAGATGCCCAAAAATTTCCCTTCCACAAAGTTTCACACTTTTATCCAAGAGTTGCGAAATACCAAAGAGAGACTTGATTGATGACCAAATGAAATGTTTGATATTCTATTTGTATATGTTGTGGAGGAAATTTAGTACTGTTGGTGAAACCCACCAACAAAGCCTCGTCAACAGGGGTTCTCACTCTGTCGACGCCCAACCAGTGAAATTTCCCTGAGCACCGACCTAGACAGGTTTTACCCTACCTAGTATTGTCCACAAAGCAGGCGAAGTCTCACCCAAGATGTTTAAGGGAGAGCTATTAGAACCGAGTTTTCAGCAGTGGAGATGGAGGATATGGGGATCTGAAGGGGAGACACCATAACTGCTAGATCCCGAGATTTGCAGTCGATGTTAAGTCATTTCCACAACTTGTAGAGTGCATCCATAACTATGCATTCATTATGTAATAAGGAATATTGCACCTTCTATGGACATAAGTTGTTCCTCTGGTCTAAATGGTTCAGATCCAGAACAAATGAGTGAATGACAAAGTATGAAGACCTTCCCTGAATGTCATAAACACTTGGAATATTGATTCATTTGTAAACCTGTGTACCTACAAATAGATCAAACATGCAAACACATCAAAGCTACCAGAAAATCATCTACTTATCTATGTTAGTGACTAAGGAATCTAACATATACATGTGAAATCAAAACAACAGTAATGTGGGATGGAAATCATCTTTGCATTAAGAATGTATGGATAATCTTACAACCATTTCCTTACTGTCGATAAGCCCCTCGACGAGACAAACACTTCATCCCCATAAGCTCCGAATTTGATCTCTATGCTCTCCAATCACTTGGACTAAGTGGTCAATCCAACAGCATAACACTACCTCTATAGTTCTCCCCCCTCAACTATGGACATGAGCTTGTATTTATAAGGCTCAATGGATAGCAATAGTTGAGAGAATTGTGGGTGAGGTGGATATAAGATCCTACTATGGGGGATCTCGATCTCAAACTAACCCATAATGATAGGGATAAAGGATGAAACGAGGCTTATGATCTAGAAGCCTTGAGAAACTTCTCTTTTTCCCATTTTACCCAGGGTACCGCTTTTCTTCTCTTATGACAGAACGGTTTAGATGAGAACCTATTTTAGACCAAATACCATAGCCAGTGACACCTCTTCTTGAAAAAATGATATAGGCGGTGCTGAGCAAGGTGCCGCTCATGGGCCACAAAGAAAGCGCGATGCTAGGTTTTTTCAAGTAGAATTGACAAATAGAGCAAGTTTCCACTCTAAGTGTTGGGATTAAGGGAAAACATTGAATTTAAGGGTCTTATCACATGATGGTGACAGGATTTGGGTATAACAAAATGCCCCCCAAATCATGATACTTAGAGGGATAGGATAAGCGAGAGATTTGAGAGAACAAGTTGTCACTTCGAGGTGAAAATGTCAGCTCAGTCGAAAAATGTCATCCAATAGGCATCTGTAGTACATCAATATTTTTGACTCATAGACACATGTAACCAACTTATGGTTGCATACCAATACAAGGTAGATCCATGAGAGGAATAAACAAGCATGGCTACTAGAATACATCGTAGATCCATGTGATAGAGGACTCAAACTTGGACATAGCTACCAGACATACAATGTAGATCTATGTCATACAAATGAAAATTTGAGCATAGCCATGACCATACAAACATGGATCCATGCTAGATATACAAAACTCCATCACAACCTGGGGAAAGCAATGAGGGATAAACAAATACCCAGGGTCCTTGTCTCGTCTTCCACAAAGTACGATTCTACCCATGTGATTACAATGATCTGAAGTCGAATATGGTAGAAACCACTTGATTACCATCCAATGATGTGAACCGTTAACAAGTGCGAGGGAGATCACCATTGATGTCAATGATTCCCAGGGTACCCTAGTACAATCTACTGAGTGTGAATAGATGTTTTAATGTCGAACACCCAGCCGATTCTATTGATCAAAGGTCAATGATGTGAACCTATGTTGAGAGAGATAGAATCTGTCATTAAGGCATATAAATCTCAAGGTACTAAGTTTTGTTTCTAAGACTATTTCCCAGATGATGAGTTGATGTCGACGGAAATAGTCTCATCAAAGGAGGGCCATGATGAGTCCCACATCGACGACATGAAACTCGAAACATAGTTTTGGAGTGACATGAATGCATTAAACATAAGACTAACTCAACATTATTGACACATAGACTGTTTTGACTGCAGAGGTAAATTTATTCAACTCCCCTTTGAACATCAGGCGGCATGACAAAAGACTTGGCAGCATGACTAAACCAGACAAACACACAGTGTGACAGTGGACAACACATTCTTTTGATGGACTCAAAGGAGTGGAATGACTCATGAAAGTGGATTGTCACAGAGATCAGATGAATACCCAATTGACTGAAATGATATGCAGACAAGTGCCATGTTCAAAGGTAACGACAAACTACTGCCATTTATTTGCAAAATGATTCCCTTCCCATTTTTCCCATCATGGTTGATGAGTGCCTCTTTTTGGTTTTACAAGTTCAAATAGGGTAACAAACATTTGGTATAGCTCATCCTAAGACAAGTCCAAACTCATATGTTTTACAAACCTGAGAGAGGAGGGGTTCGTTCCCAAAATGGGTCTCTCAATGTTTAATTTAATGAGTCCAATGAAAGAAAACTCGGTATCATTCATGTTTTGAGAATCTGAAGGACCACGGAAGAAAACTCCAAAGGGTCCTTTTTCGTATGATTTAGTCCCTAAGGCCCGAAAAAGCATAAAATAATACCTTAGAGAACTCTTCCAGTCATGATTGGCTGGAGTGTTCCTTTTTCGTAAATAGTCTATCCGAACCGAAAAAGAGACAACATACCGTCAGAGAGACGACTCTTCAAATGCTTTAACGAGCGTGAAAAAGACAATATCACTCGACAATCTTTTTTATATTTAAGGAGCCCGAAAAGAGTTTAAAGAAGACTCCATTAGGTCTCTTTTCACAATGAGAGATTTTACGAGCCTGAAAAGAATCAGAAATGGATTTGGACCTTTGATACTAAGTTTCGAGAGAATGACCAAAGTGTCGCAACAAATGATCAAAGAATTTTTCTATTTTATGGTAGTATGAAAAAGTCAAAAAATGAACTCCCAAAACTTTACTGCTACTGCTCTTCTATCCTTTAATGACTCAAAAACACATGTTAAATTCCCCAATAACTGACATCGAAGGATTACAACTGATAGATTTTGAGTAATAAACAATCTTAAAACAAAACTATAGCATGTCAAACCCAAAAATGTTTATAAAAGTCATGTAAATAATGAAAAATCAAAACATTTTACTATTTACCCATAGTGGAGAGCATTTGGAGCATTTTCTTGGCCATATTTTCAGTCGCTGATATCGGGAGCTTCCACCGTCGGATTCGAGCACCGTCAGTTCCAGGTAATAGCCTAGACCCTACTCTTTCATCTTATGTCTTCAATTTTGATTTTTAATGGTGTTTTGGACTTGTATGGAAAGCCCTAAAATCATGGGAGTGGGCACTGCTCTTATCCCTTGCGGGATAAGCGGTACCTCACTAGAACCGCGCTGAAAACATAGCACGCAGGTGGTGCCACCACCTGTCCTCAACAGGACATAGGCGGTGCCTGCCATGGAGAAATAAAAATAGTCACACAAGAAAAAATAGCTCATTTCAAATGATTTGGATGATTAAGAATGATTTTAACAAGTCTTGTGATGGTTTTTGGTGGTTCTTGCTGATAAAAAATGGTCATATGGAAAGAGAGACAGCATGATAATGACGACACCTTCACCAAACAAAATGCAGGTTGCATAGCCACATTCAGAGAATGTAGACTCTTAAAATTCTTTCACACACCCATTATGGTATTGCATGAGCGATTACTAGAGAACATACTCCGGATGTGGAATTTAGAGCAACAATATTTCAAGGTTGGTGCTCACATTTGGACAGTTGAGGTGGAGGACATCTACTTCCTGACTGCCCTTTTGAGACAGGGTGCTCCCATCTCACTAACTAGTTCCCACGGAGGGGATGTTACTACACAGGAGTTGATAGACCGTCATTGTATTCTTGGGACAAGGACATCGGGGAAGAAAATACCCATAAAAGCAGTGATGGATCGACCTCTATAGACTGTATTGTTTACCATGTAGAGAGTGGCAGGAAGCCAAGGAGTGCACCAGGTGTATAGAGCACATATGCTCTATGCCATAGAGACCATGGCACCTACAGTCTTTAACTAGGCAGAAGCCCTGCTTTTGATCTTCAAGGATCAGCTGACCAACTGTCGGCAGGGGGAACTTAAGCAATTTGGTTTTGGTTCCATTCTATATTTCTTCTTATTCAAGCGGGTTCCACAGATACGACCCCAGGTGGTATTTACAGAGCTGAGAGCGTGGGACCCTCGCTTTTAAAGGTGGGTCTAAATTATGGCCCATACTGAAGCGGGTAGGGGGAAGGTAAAGTTCAATGACCCGTTCTTTCGATGGTTGAGATATCAGCTCCTCATGGTGGAGGATTATGCATATACTGGCACTGACTTCAGCAGTGACCCTGACCTATCGCTCCCACTTGGTAAACAGTGGGGTGACATCGGTAAGAAGCAAAAGACCCTAAAATGGAAATAGTGTTTTTTATGTTAAGTAAAGAGACTTGAATATTTTCATGTAGATGTCGCAGCAACACGACCTAGGGGAGCTTCCCCATTGGATAGACGAGATAGAGCCCGTTTTGTACCACAGGGTGAGGAAGTGACTTGGGAGTTAGAGGAAAACCTGGAGAGGTTGACCCGAAAAATAGCCAGCATGAAAAATTTTCTGGGCTATATCCATCCTAGATAAATGGTCACCACATGCTCCAGAGTGGTAATCATTCAACACTTGTTCAGCTTCCTCATGAGTGAGCCATCGTCAGAGAATAGAATCGATCCCACGTCTATACAAGGTGTCATTGAAGATGAGGTCATATTTTTCGTGGTGACGGATACAGTAGTGATCATCATAGGATAGATTTGGATGAAATATTTGTATTTGGAAATAAATAAGAAAATATCCATACCATGGGTCAGTAGTGCTCATCAGGAACAAGAATTCATTTGGAAATGAATCACTGGGCTCAGATTCCATTGAAGCACAGGGAAGATCACACATGAGCTCGACAAAGACCAAGGATTTATTTGATGTGGCTTTGGAAAAATCCAGATCAAACTCTTATAGTATGACTATCCATCGGGAGTACTTGTCCACGAGAACCTGACAAGTCAGGATGTAATACATAGGGTTTTGGTCTACCAATACGGTGGTTGTGCGGAACAAAATGTAGCGACAAAAATTTTGAACAGAAATGACCATGGCCAATGCTAACTTCTTCACGCATGAATATCGGGTTTCAGAATCCATAAGATTCTTACTAGCATAGTAAATCACGTGCTCCTGATCGTCGGGATTTTCCTACACCAAGACCATAGCGATGGTAGTAGTGGAGGCAGCAATATATAAGAGAGAATCCTTTGAATAATTCAGGGCGTGTATCATGGGTGAATGAGTCAAAGCATGTTTGAGATTATCAAAGGTGCGTTGGGCTTGGTCATCCCAAAATAAAGGAGTGTCCTTCTTAAGGAGACGCATATAACCATGGGTTTTCTATATAAAATTGCACATGAAACGACGAAGAAATTTTTCCTTCCCTTGCAAAATTTAGAGTTCAAGAAGATTGGTTGGGGCTGGTAGAACTAAAATGGTGGCAATTTTCAATGGATCTATCTGGATGCCATCCTTAGAGACCACAAAACCTAATAGGTGTCCTGTCTCAACGGAGAAAAAACATTTATGAGGGTTGAGTCGTATATTATAATGACGACATCTCAGGAAAATGTATCTAAGATGACCAGGGTGGTCCTCCCGTCGTTGTGAATGAGCAGGGAGGTCGTCAAGGTACGATTCAACAATATGTTTTATATCATGAAATGCATAGGACATAGCACACTGGAAAGTGGCTCCAGCATTTTTTAAGCCAAATGGTAACTTCCTATATGCAAAGGTTCCCCATGGGAAAATAAATGTTGTCTTGTGTTTATCGGTGGGTAATATCTCAATCTGATTATAACCAGAAAAGCCATCCATGAATGAGAAGATGACACTTCTAGCACAGTTGTCGATGTGTGGAGTAGGAAAGTTGTCTTTGGGATAATCTTTGTTCAAATGTCTAAAATCGATACAGACTCTAATGGTGCCCTGATTTTTATTGACAGGGACAACGTTCGATACCCACTCCGTCAGGGGTATGGGATAAATAAAACCAGCTTTGAGAAGTTTCTCTATTTCATCTTTAATAGCTGCAGCCTTCCATGGATGGACTTGCCTTAGTTTTTTCCTGACAGGTGTATCAGTGGGATAGGTTTTAATTTCATGTACCACAATGGATGGGTCTATCCATGGAATTTATTCATAAGACTAGGAAAAAATATCACGAAATTCTTTGAAAAGTGCCTTATATGCTTCATATTCTTCTACCGAGCAGTTTTTCCCAACATGAACTTGCTGGATGGTACCAGGCTTGGCTGATATGTCAATCGGATTTGTCTGAGTAATGTTGCATAGGTTTCCTTCAGAATCTGTTTCTTGCAACAATATTGGACTTTGAGGTGTGTTGACAATATCAGTGGAAAACAGGGACGCAAATTCATGGTCTACCGAACTAGTGTTGGGGAGGAATGAGGATCTATGATGGTGATCCTCCCAGATAGGCTCATTTCTATTCATGATCTCAATAATGGACTCGTCGAAAGGAAAATTCTCAGAGAGATAATCTAGAATAGGAAGAGATGGTTCTAACTAATAGGGCAGGTGGTAAGGGTCCAAAGTCACCAGATGAAGTTCATCAGTGTGATCATCAGAAAGGGTTTGAATGATGTTGTACATTTATTCATGCAGACTCAATGAGGTGGACTCAACAACTTTTTTTCCCTTTGGATCATAATCAAATGACGCAATCATATTTACTGTTGCTGTATCTATGTTAGGAGGAGTGGATGGAAAAATCCCCATAAGGGATGAATCCTTCAACATGCCTACCCCAATCGACTAGTAAGGAAGAGGGGACTGGCCTAACATAGGGATGTTATTATCTATAGAGGTAGTAACATCTGGAATACAGAAATCAAGCTGGTCAATGGTGACAATTCTCCCTAGGTGTGGAAATTGGACTATTCGAAATATCGTCGAAGCGACAACAGTCATGGCATAAAACCAATTTCTTCCTAGAAAGAGGTTATAATCTAACGGGACGTCTACTATTTTTGCTTGAATAGAAATAGTTTTCCCCCCAAGCTCTACTGCAAGGGCTGATATGAGACCATGGGGATGGAAACCTCATCCATAAAAGGCTTTTAGATTCGTAGGTGATGTTACAAGCTTGGGAGAGCCAATAGATTTCCCACAGGATAGGGACAAAAACGAAGTTGAAGCTCCTTCATCAAAGACAGTTCTAAAGACCTTCTTTCCAAATAATTTCATGATGATTTGGAAATCAAGTTTGTGAGGTAGTCTAGACTTATAGTTCTTGACATTGAAATGAATCAAATTAGTATTGTCTAGGTCTAAAGAACATAATGCAGTTAACACATTTTTGCGTTGTGTAGGACAACTTTGGAGAAATTCCAAGGTAGACATTGCACATGGTGCTTGAGTGAGATCTTCAACTACATTATAGAATTGAGAAGCTTGGGAATTAGGGTTAAAAACAACCTTCCTAAGAGTGCTCTTGGGTAGACACAAAACCATGTCGAGAGTAGGCTTCTCGATGGTTAGGGGGACAATAGACGAGGATTCAGGAGAACCAGTAGAGGGAGATTTTCCTGAAGAAGAATTGTCTTCTTTCTTATCTGCAGGCTTGTCATAACTCTAAGTTTGAGTTTGAAAACTAATTGTATCCAAGGACATCATGCGAATTTCCTCTGAAGAAATAGAGTTTCCCTGATTAGACATGTGGTCTATCAGTTGTTGTTGAGAGGGAAAAGGATCTGTGAGAACTGTAGATGCGGGATTTGTTTTCAAAACTTGGGTGATTTTGTCCTGACAGGGACACTCTTTTGTGAAATGGTCACCTCCGCATAGCAAACATGGATATTTTTCTTTTCTTTTCCCTTTATCATTATCATTAGTGGTTGGTTTTGTATTCTCCTGTTGGTTTCCAGGTTTTTTATTTTTAGCTTTACCTTTCCTTTTATTATTTCCAGGTGTTTGAATACTATGAATAGAATTGACCTCAGTGGAAACCTTGGGAGTTGAAGGAGTAGGGGTGGCAGTATGGGTTTGCTTGGCAGGTTTTGCTAGTGACAGGGACTGGATTTAACCAATAATCCCATCAACAGGGACTTCTGTTGGTGGCTTTGCAAGATCGATGCTTAGGTGAGGAGCTTAAGTAATCAAGTCATACAAAGTTCCAGACTGGGAATAGACCAAGTCTATATATTAGGATCGATTACTGGCTTTCTCTTCAGTAATGACACCACCCATAGCCACATCTTGGGAAATCATAGGTAACAAATATTTAGTAAACTAATCAGCTAATAACTTATCCGGAATAGGAGCCTTAATAAGTCTACTCCACCTTCTCCACTCATGGATATGATCGGATATGTGGGTGGAGGTGTTCTATTGCAGAGAATTTAAGAGATCAGTACCCATTTCATTACAAATAGGAAGCTGAAAGTGTGTAAGAAATACAATTTCCAATGAGACAAAATCCATAAACAAATGTTGCGAAAGTTCAATGTGTACCATTTCGCGGCTGTACCGGTCAAAGTTCGTTGAAAGAGTCCTAAGCGAATTGAATCATCCATAAGGGAGTTTGAAGAACACCATAGATGTAATTTCATGACATGTTTTTTTGGGTCATCTCCCTGCTTCCCATCGAACTTTGGAATGTTCGATGGTAACTTTACCGGAATGGGAGGCCACAAGGGGTTATGTCAAATGGGGTCATTAATCAACTTGGACAAATCAGGCAAGCCCAAAGTTGCTAGGAAAGGTAATTGACGATTAGGTTGCACATACTGGTAATATTGATATGGCATATAAGTACCAATAAGACCGTAAGTAGATTGATAGATAGGTTGTTGTGATGAAGAACTGCCAGAAGATCCTCCTGCAAGGGGTTGATTTCTAGGATCTAGACCGTTAGGACCACCAGGACCATTGGGACCACCAATACCACCAAAAGGTGGACCACCAAAACCTCTAGGACCTCTAGGAGGTAAACCTTCGGAGCCTCCGGAACCACTAGGAGGAGGGCCACCAAACCCTCCAGGGCCATTAGGAGGGAAGCCACCGGGACCATTAGTACCATAAGGAGGAAAGCCACTAGGCCCTCCAAGACCATTAGCCCCCCCAGAGGGAGGACCTCCATAAGGCAGTGTTTCGGCACCTCCCGTAGTATGTATAGGTATCCCCCCCATAGCTGGCATGTAAGACAAGTTAGGTTGCCCCCATGGTGTGAAAGTATTAATACGATATGGAATTCTAGCATAAGGAATTCCTGTAGGTTTGGGTGGATAATTAATGTTTCCTACAGGTACTTGACTTGATGTGTAACCATAACCCCAAGAGGTTTGATTGGTTACAGGTTGTGCTCCCAAGGGCTGGCCTGAACTGGATGGGGGGTTAACCACATTTGTGTGGATAGGAGGGACATAAGCTATAGATTTCTCTATACTAGAGGTCTGTCCTTGACTAGGTACAATTCTGGTGCCAGATAATGTAGGTCATTCCGGGGGTTTCCCCCTAGCACTAGAAGGTAATGATGAAACGGGAATTTAATGTTGAGCCCCATATGCGGAAGACCTGGGAGGATTGGGAAAATACATAATATGGGAGGCAGTGGGGTTGGAAGTTTGACCTGGGTTATGTGGAGTCACTATGCGTTCTAGAATTGGTTCGATGGGTCTCATAGAATCGACAAGTGAACAATATCGTACAGGAATAGCTGTGAAAGGTGATGGTGGTGTGCCCAATATGTCATCTATTTTCTTTTCAATCTCCTATGCACGGAGAATAGCTGCCTATTATTGTCTATGTTCTTCTTCATCTGGTGAAACTTCTTTAGAAAATTTTAAACGGGTGTGCCAAATGAGGCAATGGATTGTCCTATAGAGGTATCCCAAAATGGAGCATTGGGACCATAATCCAGACGGGTAGCATCATCAACATGACCTTCTGTGGGAGAATGGAATGAATTATTCCCCTAAGAAGGTTGTTGGACCAAGGGAGGCGAGTGTGAAGGATACTGTCCTCTACTTTCTGCAACCACATTCTCTCCCACTTGGGAGTTGGTAGCAGCTCCTTGGTTGATAGCTTCTATATGATTTTCTCTTGAAACAGGAATAAAATCAGGTGGAAAGTCTCATACTCTTCTGGACTGTCTTAGCTTAGCGAATTTGTATAGATCCTATCTAACCGAGGGTCCAAAAACTAGAAAAAACACCAAAAATTTCCCTACTTAAGCTATAGGCCAAACAAGCAAACTTAAATGACATGAGTTCAGATAGTCAGGTCTCTCACCAGGATTGTCAAGAAGGTGCCACTCACAATATACCTCAAGGGTACGTGCGTAGTAATCTCCCCAAATGTTGTTTTCGATGTATGGTTCCAAGCAAGATGGCCAAAGGTCTTTTCTTAGATGGATAAGGTATCCTAGTGGGGTCTCCTGATATATGCAAGGTATGACGTGGGAGCTCAAATCGGTAGTAGTGTTGTCTAATGCATAACCATTCACAAGGTGCCTTCCGATATACAATCGAGTATGTAAAGTACCTTTCTATATACCTCAAGTGTATGTGAAAGGTCATTCGATATATCGACGGTACATGGAAGAACCGCGTGAGTCCCAAGAATGCAGACGAGTAACGATAGCTCCTACGCTTAACGACGCCCGGACACGTCTTTAACCTATCACTCAAATTGTTATGTAAATTTTAACCTATAAATACCATTAATTTTAAAGTGGATGGTTAGGAGAATGCATGGAATTTTGACAGAAAAAGTAAAACCATACAGTATGCATATGCAAATATTTCACTTTACCATTCGTGGTATGCCTACCTACAGGAGGGAAAGAGAGTATTTTCTTTCATTTTAAAGACAAAAATTCCCAAAAAACTATCTTGAAAAAATCAAAATCAAAGACAAGAAACACTTTCCAAACTCATTTTTCTTTTATGAAAGAAATCAAAAGGGGAAGAGTCTCTTTTCCTAAAAGAAAAACAAGAAGCGCTCTACATGCACATGCACTCTATTTTTCGATTTTTCTTACAACATAGATAGATCTAATTTAAAACTACACTACTTTTTAATTTTTGTGGGATAGTACCAATGCAAAAGAGACAAAAGAACACAGAGAACCTGAAAACTTGTGAGGCTAATCATAGATCCAATTCCTTATGCTCAATAATGACAATGACCTGATCTCAATAAACAAATTTCTTTTTAACAAGCAAAAGAAGTCCTCTATGGAAACAAAAAATGAAATCAAGATGCTAATCAAATGGTTTTTCTTTCAATATTTATAACATAAATGAAAAGAGAGATCACTATAGCCTAAGCTTTCAAAAAAGAATTCATTTCACAATCACAACCAACAAGCATGGAAGAAAATGAATAATCAACAAGCCTAGTCTAGCTTTTGAATTTTTCAATCAAATGAATCTTTTACCACAGAATCAAATGAGGATTCAGATTCTAACACACAAGCCTGATAATGCAGGGATGAAAGCAAATAAACTCAATTTTTTGCAAAAAATGAGAAAAAACTAGTCTTGAAACAAGGCCTACCTGGAACCGCGTTGGAGGGGTCTTGACAGAGCGGTTATGGACAAGCACCGCTTCTGGATAATATGACTCAAGTAGTGGCACCACGTATGGATAATAGAGTTCAGGAGGTGGCACCGCTTGTTTCCAACAGCACATGAGCGGTTCCCTGAATAGATCCAAAACACAAGGAGAACGAAAGATATGGTTAGAAATTGATCAAATCAAGGAAAAATTAATGGATTGACAGTATAAAAGAGCATAAAAAGTTGAAATAATTCATATCTGAAATTTTCAAACCAAAATTCATTGATTCAGATGGAAGATCTGACTGAAGAGAGTTGGATATGGAGGCTAGATTTGGACAAGAGTTCAAGAACTGAGGAAGATAAGATCAACTAAGATTTGCACTGATCCCCAGTGGAGTCGCTTGACTTGTAATCAGGAATATTGCACCTTCTGTAGAAAGAAGTTGTTCCTCTAGTCTGAATGGTTTAGATTCAGAACAAATGAGTGAACGACAAAGGATGAATACCTTCCCTGAATGTCGTAGAAACCTAGAATATTGCTTCAATTGTGAACCTGTGTAACTGCAAATAGATCAAACATGCAAACACATCAAAGATACCAGAAAATCGTCTACTTATCCATGTTAGTGACTAAGGAATCTAACAACATGTGCATGTGAAATCAAAACAACAGTAATGTGGGACGGAAATCAGCTTTGCATTAATAATGTATGGAGAAGCTTACTGTTATGGAGAGAAATTCCTATGGCTTGGGGTACCACAACAGACAGCTTGACTCCAGAAATGAATCCTTTCCAATATGCAATAGAAATTAAATATCTAACACTAAATGATCAGACCTCATACCTTATTCCAAACGGTTGAAGTAGATCCCCGTTGAGCTTTCCAACTTCAACTTGAATTGATAGATTACCTCCTCAACAACAAGTAAACAATACAAGCATACTATATATATTTGTGTTAGATCTATTCTAGCATATATAATCAACAATTTATAAGCATTTGAAAACATCCCATGGATAAAATATTCATTCAAACATACATTATTGGACAGGAAAATATATTTCTATTAATATAAAATCAGAGATTACAATGGATACAACCTCTGTCGGTACACCTGCGAATTGGAGAAACTGAATCCCCCACTTGGGCCTCCACCATCTCAATCCTCCATCTCTCGATAGCAAGCTCACAAGCAAAAGGAAATCTTGGGAAGAACACAAAAGTGCTCCAAGGGACAAAGGGATGCAGACTCAAGCACAAGTTCCAGCAACAATGGACTATAGTTTATTTTCTCTCAATTCTCTCATATGCCTTCAATGTACCATAGAGTTCCTTACATAGCTTTTCAAAGGGGTAATGAAAGGTTGAATCTGAGTGATCTCAAGGCATAGGGAATGCCAAGAGTCAAGTGAGTCGAATCCATGTCAAGGAAAACTCCAAAATGATTTGGAGTATGCACACATCTCGATGTACGCAGTTTTAGGGGTCAAACCCCTGTATACACGCGATTAGGGGTTTAAAATTTGCGTGTACTAATTTTCACATGTTTTTAGGGATGGTGAAGGAAACATCGAAGGACAAAAAATGGTCCAAGGGGTCTAAGGAGTCTGCAGAGGGACAGGGGAAGGCCATACAATTGTGATTCACATGGAGTGGTAAAATCAGCTATAACAGATGCCCCCTAATGTGTGAGGTCATAGGGGTCATACGATGGCCGAAATACATTATAAGTCCATCCCAGAGTGGAGTGATGAAGAATCCCAAATGGAAGACCAGCCACCCAATCGACATAGTACAATGATACAACTCTACACATAAAGGCAAATACATATAGCAGTCCCAAATACATAAGAGTACAATGGCCATGAATAGGCATGATACAAGATATCACATAAGTGGTCATTTCCATGTACAATATACATAGATCAGAATCTCCATGATGAATATATACAAAGGACCATGATCTCCATAATGGCTGAAGATATACAATGGACCAAGATCTCCATAAGAGCTGTAAATGTCTGACATATACTGGAATCAAGTCACGAGAGCTGAAATCTCATGAACAATAGCACGATCAAGGAGGTAGCATATAAGATATGCCACCAATCTGAAAGGTCTTCTACAGAAACCGCTACGATCATGTCCTACTATGTGAATAGAGGTGTCAAGGTCGAAAATAGTAGTCCATCATCTGATTACCGGTCATTGATGTATACCGTTAACAGACGCGAGATCACCCACCGATAATGAATATCATAATCAAGGTACTAGAGTGCAAAATAACAAGTGTGAATAAATGTGTTGAGGTCGAACACTTGAGAGGATCCATCGATTAGGGGACATTGATGTATTCCCAAAAAAATTTCGATGGCAAGAGAACCTGCCATTGATGACTGCAAGTCTCAAGGCACTCAAAATGACTCTAGATTCCAATCCTAGAATAAATTATCTGAATTCGATGGGATGAAATCCACTAGAAGGAGGGCATTAAGGCATCCCCCATCATCCAACATGAGGTACTCAGCAAAGCTGTATAATGTGGAAGGACTCGATCAAAAGGTGCATGAACTAGTAACTGTACCGGGAATGGCCAACATGCAAAGTTAAGATAACTGAGGAATAGCCAACTCAGGTTTCAACTTCCTTCGAACAAGAGCATAACGATGAATGGTGACTGAATAAAGGCAACATAGACTCGATATACAAACTGGGACATCTCTGTGACACAGGAGGCATCGACAGAGGCTCCATGGGGACTGGAAGCTTAACCAGTCGGTGGAGATAAACTCAGATAAATGAGTACAGCTCCTAAAGTCAAACTATAAACCCAACCAATGGATGTGATATACAGTGCTCTGTTTGAAGGTGACACGACTTGACAGCTGCCAAAGATAACATCTTTCCTTGTCCGGCTTTTTGGTTTTTTGATTTTTTTGGACTTTTTCAAATATTTAAAAATCTTGAAAAAGAATAAAATTGCTTTATAGTTATAGACTAGGAGGAGACAAGTGTCATAGGGGCAAACAAACTAGTTCCAAGCAATGGAACATACCTATGCTCAATGCAAGGACACATGTGTAGGATATCGACACTCATGGGAAAATCCCCTCCCGGTAAAAAGGGAATCAAGCTGTAAAGGATATATAAAATGGCTTTACATGGCTAGAAATGAGACAAGCTCGGGCTATATGTCTGAAATGCAATGTCAAGGAAGCCAGCATAAAGCTCAATAAGGCAGGAAAAGCTCATGATAACGCAATTACAACTTGACATATGGGAGTCCTGAGGGAAATAGGCCAGCAAAAGATCAGGAGGAGTATGAGGCTCTTGCAAAATTTCATGGCAGTACTATACAACGAACTCCCACACCTTAAAGGACAAAACTTCAGCATGGGCATCAAATGTAGATAAGGCACTAACTAGGGTACCCATGCAAGGTCAAGATCTACCACTCATACCATGCCACTTCTAAAATAGCATGAAGGTTATGTGACATAATGGAGTGTGTTAGTACCTAAGGATATGATGAAACAGTCATAAGGTCATGAAAAATGCAAACGGTGATGAAACCTAACCTATATGCCAGTTTAGACATGATACCTGAGATCGGCATGAACGGGTCAATCCAATGGCTGAAACGACACTCAAAAAGGTCTCCTACATCATGAATTAGGTAAAAAACGGTCCAAAATGATTAGAAATTTTCCAAACTATAGGAAAGGGGGTAAAATTTTTCAAAAAATTGAAAAATTTCTATAAATAGTTAAAAATTTGAAATATTATAAAAAATTTGAAATTTTTACCCAATTGAGATTAGATTTTCAACAGCGAATTCCAGGAGATCCATCCAGCGGAATCCACTACCGTTTCTTCCAGGTACTTACCCATGATCTTCTCTTCCATTTTGATGCAATTTTTATCAAATTACATGGTCATTTGAGGTTTCTAGGACATTCTAAAAAAGGTGTTGTGGCCCACATGGAAATCAAGGGTTTTTTTGCTTATAGGACTAGATATATGCAGAAAATTCCCTCACAGTCGCGTACATACACGATTGTTTGGAAAATAGTCGCGTATGTGGCCACACATGAGGTTTTTTAAGTAATCTAATGGGAAAACTTGCAATTTTTTGTGCAGGATGGGCCTAGAATGGAGAGAGCGTGAACATGGTGAGGTAGAGGAGGCAGTAAGGGCCGATATAATGGCTCAACAAGCTCTATGTACATGTGGGCTTTACAAGTTTTGGTGTCTTGGTGGCTTGAGGGCCAAACCAAGACTATTGTAGATGCTAGTGGATTACTGGGATCCAGACTCTAAGTCCTTCCAGATAGATGGGATGTCCCTCACTGTAGAGGTGGAGGAAATATACTTTATTACTGGACTTTCTCGACAGGGGGAAGTAGTGAACCTTCGTTCTCGCGGTGGGCCCAGAGGTGGCCTGACTATTGATGAGTACATTGCGATGTACTGCTATCCAGACACGGAGAAGGTGGGGAGTCAGATCCCAACCAACTCCATACAGGTATTGAGCCTAAAGGCCATACTACCGACATTGGGTAGGATAGCAGGCTTGGCTTCACTCCACTAGGCCTCGCGGCCTTTGATGTTCTATGCAATGGAGTGCATGAGACCCACTGTTTATGACTGGAGCACTATGCTACTGAGCAACATGAAACATCAACTCAGTGAGTGTAAGATGGGCAGAGTGCAGAACTTTGGGTTTAGCAACATATTGAGCACATTTTTCTTCAAGCGTGTTCCAAGATTGAGCCCCAGAGTTGACATTCCTCTTCACGGGGTTCAAGATCGGGCCCAACGGTGTTGGGCAGATGCGATGTGTAGACTGGGGGGAGGTAGGGTGTCCAACCCCTATCCAGCTGAGTTCTTTTCATTGTGGCGATGACAGATAGTTTCCATCAATGACTACCCGTATGCAAGGATTGATTTCCAGGGGGACCCGGACATGCCGCTACCACCAGGTTCAGCATATGGTGACATAGGTAACGAATCTCAACCCTCTCTTTAAATTGTTGAGTTATTTAATTTTTTTGTGTTTTCTGATTATATGGAATCGAAAGACATATTTTTGTGTGACAATACATAGTGACATATACCATTTGTATGCAGATGTGGGACCATGGTGGCCTGAAGGCTTCCCTCATCATAGACGGAGGGGAAGAGGAGATGATATCATGGGTGTGGATGCGGAGCAGACACTCCAGAGCATTCATACCAATTTTGTGAGGCTGACACATAGGGTTCCCATGGCGCAAGTCGAGGACTTGCCTGAGGCTATGCAGCACCAGGTGGTGGGTGTACCATGAGCATGGGTGCGATTATTCCAATGACTATCTAGAGCTGTAGTGACCTTCCATGATCACAACCCCCCTCCTCCTCCATAGTCTTAGATACCTGGGAGTTATATATTTTGTACTACCGTGTATTATATCTTGGTGGCTCAAGAACCCCATTTTTGTATCATGACACTATGTATTACCACATTTTGGATGTTATATAACAATTTTATGGTGATGGGTTTATTTATTTACATGTGTAAAAAATTTTGTTTGTGATTAATTTATTGTGTATGAAACAAATGCCAATCTAACACGTAGTTAGCATATGTGTCAGCAACTTGATTATTAATTCTTGGAATATGTATGTATGTTATATTGTCAAATTGTTGTTCTAATAATCTCACATGTAAGAATCTTCTTAATAATGTCATATCTCTAACATGGTACAAACTATTAAGCTGTGACACTACTAACTCCAAATCAAGACGTACCTCAAGAGAGAGAATGCCATGGGAAATGGCATCCCATAGAAGCTCAATAATGGCAGTATATTCAACAACATTGTTTGAAGATGGCCGCAAACATATGCCTCCTAAAGATGGTACCTGACCCATAGGAGTATAAATCACCCAAGCAGCAGAGGCTGAGTGTTGAGTGTGACGGCTCACACCATCTGTGAATCCTATGTAGGTGGAAGATTCCATGGACATCTACCAAAAGAAATGGAAACTAATCACAAACCTGACCACTATAAGAAAAAGACCTAACTATGCAAAATTGTACAATAATATACAATAACCATCCTTGGCTGAAAATCAGGCATAGTACTTCTTGAGATAGAGCCCATTTCTAGGGTCTTCCAAGGCCGTTCCCTCATAATCCACTAACTCATAAGCGCCCTTCTCTAACACACGTTTAACGATGTAAGGACCACGCCACATGGGGTTAAACTTTCCTACCCCCAAAGGTTCTTTCAATTGATCCCACAAAAGGACCAAGTCTCCCTCACTAAACCTCCTTGGATAGATAGACTTATCATACTAGACGTTTACGCAATGCTTATTTACTTCTAGAGACACCAAGGCATCTCGACGCTACTCATCAAGTTGCTCAAGGTGGACCAAATGCTCCTCCAATGGTGAAGTGTCTGGTAAGATTTCTACAGCTAGCTTCAAGGAAGGAATCTTGTATTCAACCGGAAATATCAACTCCACTCCATGTACAAGTTGATATGGAGAAAAACCCGTGGCCATGTTAACAATGGTTCTATATGCCCACAAAGTAGGATATAACATGATGTGCCAATTATTCTTGCTCTGTGCGATGGTTCGTTGGAGAATGGATTTGAGTGATTTATTCACTACTTCTACCTGTCCATTCTCTTGGGGGTAGTAAGAGGAGGAATGCTCTTGTTTGTACCCTAACTTTGATGCCAACTCTTCCATCATACGATTCTAAAAGTGCGAGCCATGGTCAATGACAAGCTCTTTCGGAATTATGAACCGAGTAATAATCTGGTTGAATACAAAGTGCATGGCTGTCTCACTGTTAGATTTAACTGTAGGCATAGCCTCAACCCATTTCATGAAGTAATCAACAGCCACTATGATACGATGATGCCCCCCAGCTGAAGTTGGGTTGCAATCCATAAAATCAAGCCCCCACTTAGTGAAGGGACCGACGATGATGATGGGATGTAATGGGGTAGGTTTCGAGCGCATATTACATGAAAACACCTAGAAAGGGTGGCACCTCTTGACCGCATCTATACAATCCTTAAAGACTGACAGCCAGAAATAACCCGCTCTTAAGAATTTTTGGGCTGTAGAAAGCCCAGATAAATGACCACCACATGCCCCTCCATGGCAATCATTCAGCACTACCTCAGCCTCTTCATGAGTTAAACAACGCTGTAAAATGGAATCTACCCCACGGCAGTACAAAGTGTTATTTAATATGAGGTAATTATTAGACACGTGACGTAATCGTCGTCGTTCATCCCATGAGAGGTGAGTAGGGACCTTCAATGTTTGTAAATATATAATGATATCCCGATACCATGGGTCTAAAGTTGAGATTAAGAATATGTGTTCATCGACAAACGTATCTTCACAAACCAACTCCTCGGCCTTGCTTGGGAAATCCGATATAAGCTCTGCAAAAATTAACGATTTCTTCGATTTTGCTGAAACAAATTCGAGATTGAATTCTTACAGGATGACAATCCATTTATTATATTTTCCCCCAATCATCCTTCGAGTGAGGACAAATTGAAATGGATTGACATGGGCTACAACCAAGGTCTGGCAAAGGAGAATATAATGTCTCAATCATTGAACTGCATGTACAGTAGCTAAAGCAAGCTTCTCAACATGAGAATAATGAATCTTTGCATCAATAAGGTTTCGGCTTAGATAGTATATGACATGCTCTTAGAGCTCCTCATCCTTTGAACCAAAACCATAGCAATCATCTCCATGGATGTGGCCACATAATGTAAAAAATCACGGCTATAGTCTGGGGGACTAATCACCGAGGCTGATGCTAGGGCTCGCTTGAGCGCAACAAAGGAATCCTAGGCTCACTCATCCCAACAAAAGGTGTTGTCCTTCTTCAAAAGACACATGAAGCCTATAGTCAAATTGGCAAAATTGACAACAAATCTTCGTAAGAATTTTTCCATGCCTTGCAAACATTGAAGATGACGAATATTTTTCGGGGGAGACAACTGAAGTATTGCTTCAACCTTCAAAGGGTCGACTCTTATACCCTATTTAGAAATGATGAATCCTAACAAGCGACCTGACTTCACACAAAATATGCACTTATGAGGATTTAACCTAACCAAATAATGGTGGCATCTTTCGAATACCAATCTCAAGTGATAGGAATGATGCATTCTCATATGAGAATGAGCAACAAGGTCATCCAAAAATACTTCGATAATTGACTTGAGATCGTGGAAAATCAAGGTCATTGCCCGCTGAAAAGTAGCTCTAGTGTTCTTAAGGCCAAAAGGCATTTTCCGATATGCAAACATTCCCCAAGGACAAATAAATGTAGTCTTATGTTGGTCATATTTAATTTGTATCTGATTATATCCAGAAAAGCTGTCCATAAAGGAAAAAACCTTGCTACCTGCACACTCATCCAAAATCTGATCAATAAATGGTGTGGGGAAATTGTCCTTAGGATAGGCACGATTCAAATCACGAAAATCAGTACATATGTGGATCGCTCCCTGCTTCTTATCCACCAGAATGGGGTTTGAAACCCACTCCGTCAAGGGAATGGGATAGATAAAACTAGCTTTCAACAATTTCTCTATCTTTTCCTTAATCGCGGGTGCTTTCCTAGGATTCACCACACGCAAGCGTTGTCAAACAGGCTTAGCTTTGGGATTAGTCTTAATCTTGTGTTCGACAATACGAGGGTCGATACCTGGAATTTCATCGTAAGAAAAAGCGAAGATATCACAAAATTCCTTAAACAACTCGGTGTATTCTTGAATCTCAGCATGGGAACATTCTGCCCCAATATAGACATTCTCTATCTTGCCAGGATCGCAAGAGATATTGACAAGAATCGTTGAAGATATGTTTTCCATGTTTCCATCAGCCATCGGACCAAGAGAGCTTAATGGAACCATAGGAATACCAACTCTCTCACTAAGAACTGCCCTAAAGTCCTCACACTCCAAGCAGTCAAGCTCGGGAAGAAAGTAAGATCTATGATGGAGTTCCTCCCATGGTGGCTCAAATCCCGACATGGCCTCAATAATCGCTTCATCTGAAGGGAAAACACTATCAAGGCAGTTGTGTGCATGAGAATATTGCATTGCCCATGCCGACAACACATAAGGGTCCTTCTCCTCCGTTCATGAAGAGGAAGGACTAGGCTTTGCAACACACTCGAGATTAGCTTGATAAGCTATCATAGTTGCAGGCAATGACATGTTCGTCATGATGGGCTCGCTCGGAGTACTCGGTGTAGGTAGAATCCGAGGATATTCCATATGACTCGTGTGAAACGACACCTATCTCATAGATGTTGAAGCCTCACCGGAACTAGAACCTATCATAAGGATCTGTGTATGACAACTAAAGCTCCCCATGAGGGATGGATACATGCCTACACCCACACTCCCAGTTGCCGGCTGAGAGTGTTCAACGATAGGGATCGAAGCTCCCGAAGATGCAGTAACAAATGGATTCTTGAATAATGTTTGATCAATCATGACTATCTTCCCGTTAAATGGAAAGCATATAACATGAAATAGGGAAGAAGCAATGGCTTGCATACTGTACATCCAATTCCTACCCAGCAAGAGATTATACTCAAGGGGCGCATCAACCACCTCGACCTCTATCGCAACAGTCTTCCCTCCCAAATGGACCTTAAGGGAAGGAAGGATCCCGTGCAGCCTAAATGATCTCCCATCTAACACAGTTAACATGGTCACTGATTTAGACAGCTTAGGGGAACCTAAACCCTTCCAACATGATAAAGACATCACAGAAGTGGCAGCACCTTCGTCAATCACAATGTGCTTGACAGTCATGTTGAGACATTCTACATGAATCAAAGAGACACATAGTAAGGCAAGCGAGGCTGAAGTCCTGCAGTTTCAAATTTAATCACGAAGGAAGAATCATCATCATTCACACCAAGGGTAGAAAGCAAAGCCTTCCTTTGTGAAGGACAACTCTGAAGCACTTCCAATGCAGACATCGCACAAGGAGTGTGGCCCAAATCCTCGACAACTGAATAGTTCTAGGTGGCTCGGGCATTAGGATTGTGCCCTAAACACTTAAGGAATCCCTTAGGAATGTGAGGTGTAGCTTCAGGTTTATCCACAGGTTTCTCAACATGCAAAGGAGACCTTGGTGGATCTGGTTCCTTTCCTAGGCTGGGTTGTGACGAACCATAGTCCTTCGCACGGGTCACAACTTTCGCAACACGTACCATGTTAATGTAACCACGACCACTACCCTCCAGCAGATCTTGATCACCACCAGACTGATCATGGGTCCTTGAGTTCATATTTTGATTGTGAGGTAAAGGTTTAGTTAGCACAGCTGGGCCCTGTGCCAATAATCTCAAGGATTCATCGATACGAGGGCACAAGTAAGTGAGGTGATCGTCCTTACACAACTTGCAAGGGAATTTAACCTTATGTTTAGCTTACTTGTCCCCCCCAGCATTACGGGCATTCTTGTCACTATTATTAGCATTCTCATTCCTATTCCCACCATTATGATTATTCTTACCCTTCTTCTTACTCCGTTCGGGTTGCTGGTTACCCTTCTGGTCTGACAATTTCACCAGAATTACACTCACCATTTGGGCGGGTTTAGATGAAGCCATGGCTTGTCCTAAAACAGATTGGTTGATTGACAATTGACTAACTTTTTTTGCAACCGAATATGTAGGTTTAGCACTTGCACAACCAACAATTCCATCGGCATGTGGTCCAGTTTTATCTTTGGGGTCAAAACTAGAACACGAAGCATTGGGAATGATCTCATATAAAAAACCGAACTGAGCATAAATCAAGTCCAGTTCTTGCACCCTAAAAATCACTTGTTCCTGTTGGGCTATAGGGCAGACCCAGGTTTTATACCTTTAACTTCGCACCAACAAAAGACCCACAGTGTTGGCCCTTTCGGCAACATCCTGCGAACAAGTTGCAGTCTCACCCGAAACAGCTATGGGGTGCTACAGAACCAGGTTTCTGCAAGCAAAAGAGGGATATTACTGTACCTTTAGCTTTTAATAGATTATAAATATAAATCATAGAGCTTAACATTCACTTATTTAGCTTCACGGTTAGATAAACAAACAGTGTATTGCGCAACCCTTTACTGGGAATACACAGCGAAGTTATTATCTAGTAGTGATCTTTACTTATCAGATATATAGATATTAATGCATGAAAGAACACAACAAAAAAAACACACAGAACCACAACACAAGATATAATGTGGTTCACCCCCAGTGTAGGGGTTACATCCATAGAACTGTGTTTTATTCAAATTTCTACAAAAACCACAGTTCTGATCTGCGCACTCAGCTGCAGATCCCTTCAAGTCCTCAAAGCCGCACACACAGCTGCAAGCCTCTGCGCACACAGCTACAGATTTCCTTAATCACCCAAAAACCCTCTACGCACACAGCTGCAGAGGTCGTCCATGCACACAGCTGGGACTTAACCTTTTCTTACAAAATAGCCTTAGCTTTGCATCAATTCATCTTACATCCAAAAGCCTAACCTTACTTCTTTACAAGAGTGCATATTTATACAACGCACTTATTACAAAACCATGGGCTTAAACCATGGGCACCCCAAACCCTAAACCCTGGACTTAAACCATGGATTTATTACAAAAAGAGGACTTTGACTCAACCCTGACACCTCTAAGACTATTTTGAGTCATAACTCCGCTTACAACTTCCACAAAAAAACCATGGAGTTACCAAAATTAGGGACCATTAAGGTGTGCGCCCCAACAGGCCCCTAAGACTCACTAGTGTCCCGTCCCGAGACACTCTGCTGTTCTTCTGGTCCACAAACTTTGTTAGTGAAGAGAGTGTACTGCTTATTGAGACCGCGCATAATATTGTCAGCTGCTTGCTCCTTTTCGACCAACTCCTGCAATACTATGGCTGATTCTTTGCTGTGCAAATGCATCATATTCCTTCAGAACTTTAAGTTGGGTGTCCACAGCAGTAATCAAGTTGAAAGCTTCGCTGATAAATGGCTGCAAAGAATTTTCCACTTTTGTTGCTCTTGCCCTGCATGACTCAATTTCCTACTGGAGTTCGTTGCTTCACTTTACCTTGAGCATTTTCTCCATAGGCGGCAGAGTCTTAATTGCCACTTTTACTACATCCAACTCTGTTTGTCGCTGCCTGATGGTTTCTTGCAGCTGTCCAACTTCTGGATGTTCGTGCAATGTGGTCCAAGCCTCAACACTATCTTCTAGTAACTTTGTTGTGCTACTCACAATATCCGAGATTTTTGTTGCGGAGGCCTAAATGTCTGCTCGGCATTGCTTCTTAACCTCTGGTGGGATCTCTCGGGTGATGCGGAGTTGAAGCTCCGAAATCTGAGCTTCATGCTCTGCTTTGAGCTTCTCTATTTCACTGCGAGACTGTTGTGCGTATTCCTTCAGCCTGACTAATCTTTGTTCTGGTTCTTCCACCCGCTGCACGTCGAAGTCAGGAAGACTTCGACATGTTTCATCCAAAATTTGTACCAGTGTAATCCACTTACGTTCTACATCCCTCTTTCTTTGCTCTGCTGCCTCTAGCTACGCTACGAAGCCTTGCTGCTGACTTATGACATTTTCTAACTGCATTTGCGAATATTGGTCTCATGGCTGGATTTCCTTCATAATTGCTGACTGACAGAGATGTAGCTCCGTCATGGATAGCTTAGTGTAATCTATTCCAACCTGCATACTCATCTCTGAACGAGACGCTGCATCCGTTAATATGAGAGCTGTGCTGGACAATTGTCCTTTGTTATCTCTAGTCAGCCATTGCCTAAGATCTGGCTGTGCGGCAACTAGGGCACTGCTTGCTGAAGCACCAGTCAGTGATTTCTCCACTAATTCCTTCAGCTTTGAAACGTGCTTTGCTACACCAGTGAGGGCCTGTAGGTGCGTATCTGCAAATTCTGACCATTTCTAGGTGAGAGCTTCTGTGGACTTTGATAGAGCATGAGCAAGCTCCTCACTTGTCATGTCAGCCTCCTCGACAATATTCTTGTCCTTCGACGCCTTCGTTTTCTTTCAGGACTAGGGTTTGTTCACTTCCTCTGGCTCTGGCATCTTGTGCTTATCCTGTCAATTAGGGTCTGAAGCATTTTGAGCCAAATATTCTTCTTCTTCTTCATTGCCCTCATCTCCACCCTAGTGGCTTTCACTCTACTGCGACTCGGTTTGTTCTTCACTGTCTTTCAGGGGTTCTTGCTGCTGTGTATGACTAGGGACTGCGCCCACATTGGTAACTGGGGGAACGGGAATGGTGGGTTTTGTCCCTGCGTCCAACCATGCAGCCGGACACTGTTGAACAACCGCGAGGATGTCTTCGTTGGTCACTACATACGGTAACTTAAACCATTGATTCTTTTGGTCCACGCGGGCCTGGATGAAACTATGATGCATGTCGGCACTGAAATGGGTTACGCCCTCATATTGAGAAAACAACTCATTACTGAGCCGAGGGGTTTTTGTAATCTCATACGAGATACTCATCATATAAAAAGAAAATACACAGTTTGTCATCTAATTTAGGGTTTTATCCAGGGAAACCCACAGAGAGGCGTACCACACTGCGCCAGGCAGGTCTGGAGGGATATCAACAAACTGCATCTCGGTAGGTTCTTGCCATCCTACCAAGGCGATGAGGACTATTAACCATGAATAGTGAAAGGGCCTACCTTTTTCCTGTGCATCGTGGATGTCTTCAAGGAATTCCTTCGTGATATACGCTGCCCAATTGTAACTGTATCCTTCGACACAGTTCACAACAATTCTGATAACCGGGGTAGGCACTTCATATGGTCGGCACTTTCGCATGAGCTTGCATGCCAGAAGCTCAACTGCGAAGCGAATATTATGCTGTTGAATCGTAGAAGTATGATACCCTCTTTTTCCCTTCTTTAGGCCAAAGCGTTCCTTCATGCTTTGTGCGGGCTTCGTATCCTCATGCTTTGAAGGAAATTCAGGCCCCGCTATTGGTAAGGCTGTGATCCTATGAATGAGCTCACCATTAATTGGAATTTTCTTGTCTCCTATCCATAAGTGACCGACATGTACTAATTCCAGCAGTTGTTTGACCACTATGGTCACTTGTGTGCTACGACCAAAATGGGGAACATCGAGCATCTTTAGCAGACCAGCTCGATCCAAGCCAGCAGCCCACTATTTTACTTCCAGCACTGTCGCACCAGTCTCTTGATATTTGACAAAATGCAAGTATTGTGCTGGAGTGAACTATGGAAACTTTCCATGATCATTTGTGTCATGGTCGGCATACTTAAGCCGATCGATTTTCCCTGTCATGGTCCCAACCAATTGCACGCCCAGGGGAAACGAAGGGGTGCGTACTATGAACTTCTTGAACCGCTGAGGTGGCTGAACTCTTGGTCGAACTGGTGGAATATACGGGGGATGCTTTGGTACAATGTTCTCATCTTCTATAGGTGGGGCTTCTGCTGAACCGGACGGAGGCATCTCGGGGTATTCTGGCTTTTTCCCTGATTGCTTGTGTCGGTCTTCGTTGTGCTTAGAACGCACTTCAGGCTTGAACTTATTTTGGGAAGATCATGTCTGCATGGGATGATTCGGTGCTGGTGGAGTTTCTTCATGGGGTGTAGATGCAGATGGTTGGTTGAAAAGGTTCGGCAACCCCATCTGCTCAAACTCTCTCAATAGTTCCTGGATCTCGCGATCGGCTGACATGGATGCAATTGGAAAACTCAAGAAGTTGAAGAATGAGAACATCGTGGATGTGGGTGACTTCTTATAGAATATATCCATGAAATCTGTCATAACTGTGCATTGATGGCACCAAATCAGACAGATATCTTGTCCAAACGGCGGTAGATTTCCCAAAATCACATTAATACGGGCAGTTAATACAGAGAACACACCGATGCCGCCAAATTTGATTTATTCTAACGGTCATTTTTTTAGCTCTGACAGTCCTTTCCCTCTTTGGCACAGGCAGTAGCTATGGCTGCGGCCTAATATAGACACTCGACACCTCTGGACACCATTTTCAACAGGGATTCGAGCTTCTACCCAAGACACAATGTCATCCGCGGATTTAATGATTCCTCTTATTTCCAGGAGCTTCATCAGACATAATTCCCGACACTCATGGAGAAGTTGGGTCGCTTTGCTTACCGTGTCTTCATCCCAATAATCTCCACTGGTAGCACACTTAGGATGGTCTTCTGATCCAATGTTGAATGTCCGTGTCTTCAGTGACTGAGTCACTTCAGGAGCTTCGATTGCTGGTCCGTGTACGTCGCAGTGTGCTTTTGACTGAGGAATAGCACTATTGTGCAGATCATCATCCTCATCAATTGCGAGGTTATAATGTGTGATTACATGAACTTCTTGTGCTTTCCAATCATGCCGGTATGTTACTAATTCTTGAGCATCGAATACCTTGGTATGGACCAACCTGATAGCTGCATCTAAAGCTAGACAAACTTCATTAGTAGAAAATGTAAGCACAAAACTATCAACAATACAATCCCAACTTACAGTATCCTGGCAAAGCTTAGCCTCCGTGTACCAATTCTTTGCTATCGGTTCCAAAGTATGCACAAACCGATGTACCCATTCTTCCTGAGGTACATGCTACCATGCGTCGTAGCATTGTGCCAAATGTTCCTAAGGGCTAGTCTTTCCATCAAACCTGCCTTGGATCTCCTGGGGCTGATCCATAAATCTCAGGCGAAGGAACTGCTGACAAGCTTCCCAACTAGGAGTGTTCTTCTTATGGCCAGTCCACCATCTGGCTGCTGTAGCTTTGAATGCTGAATCCAAAGTCTCCATTTTCTATGTGTCTGGTATCTGGGTTGAGAATTGCTCAATAAACTCTTCTGGGTCTGTCAAACCATCAAAAACAGGTAAGGGTCTTGTCTGCGAGCTAAGCCATCTAAGAGACTTGGTAATTCTTGCACAATGGTGGGCATGTAGCTCATACAATCTGTTCTACCAATTCTCTAGACCATCATCTGAATCCATCATGCAGGAGCTGTCACACTGCCAATCCATAATACCTTCGGCATTAGGGTCAACATAATCTTCTTCCTTCGCTATGATATTGTAGATATGGTCCGACACATCCTGATCTTCATCTCAAAGGGGTTCTGTGTACCTTTCTCCTTGAGAAGGATCCAATGGGACTATGACTCTCAAATATTTCCCTTCGAAAGTCATCTGTCTCTTCTTAAGGTTAATAACTGTAGCATTTTCCATTTCCCACTCAATACCTAACAAGGCTGGATAGGGATTGCTGTTGTCAATGATCTCAATAACTTCGAAGTCTGCTACAATACAGACGCCATCAATATCTACTGGAACATTAGGGAATCGTCCTAGGGGCACAATCTTTTGTTGATTGGCTAATCTCAACTGTATAGGGGACCAGTCAAGGGTAGCTTTCCCCATTTGTTCCCAGGTTTTATTAGTTAAGACATTTACCTCTGATGCTAGGTCCAAAATAGCATCAGTCATATCATACTCTCCTATCTGAGCATTCAATCTCATTTCCTTGCCAGTTCTTCTGACTCTATTAACAGGTTTTTCCTGACCAGTACTTTGCTCAGGTTCGCAGGAACTAATAACTTTCTGCAAATCACTTAAAGCATTCTGATTTCTTAAAAGTTTCAGATAGCTCTGTAAAAAGGAGGACAGTGTACTTACTTTATCTGTCGAAGCTTCTTACAGTGGCGACTGCTGCTGATGTGGCTGCGCAAGTGCTACTGCTGTGCTAGAATCCACAAAATATTTCTTGGCTTCCATGAATGTTTCCTTTTCTCTTTCAATATCAAAGGCGAGGACTTTCACAGGGGCCTTACGAACCCAAGCCTCATCAGGATGTATATGCGTCGTAGCTCCACTTCTGGTAACAACATTAATGGCCGGGGCAGGTCTTTGCTCGACGAAAATCATCTGAAGATTCTGAGTAGGGGCACTATTTCTTTCCTAAATATTAGCTATCAACTGCGGACACTGCTCGATCACATGATCTACCGCTCAGCAATACCGACATGTCGTAGTGGGGTTTTGACAGTCGCGAGCCAGATGTCCGGCCTGGTTACAGTTATAACACACCACCTAACCGTGTCCTCTGCTAGCCATACCACCATGACCACGGCCTCCAAAACCACCTCTACCTGATGCACCACTGCGGTATCCATAGCTGTCATTACTCGGTCCCTCATTTTGTACCCGATAGTCATTGTAGGTGCGTTCTCTCATGAGGGCATAACTGCGACACTCATCTTCATTATCTCCTACGGACTTACAGAATTTGCAGTAAGGGTTCTTGGGGACTTGCACATACCTCTGTAGCAAATAGCAATCTTCAGGTCGATGCTGACCTGTGGTTCTGCAAAGCTCACAATATAGAACTTGCGAACGGGTTTGGTGCACCAGTATTCAAGTAATTCCTTGCCACAGGGCACTGTTCCTTGTCGTGACCTTCTATCCGACATTGTGTGCACCAAACCTCTTCACGACTGGTTTTTTCTTTCTTCATATTGCGAAGCTCCAGAGCCATCGCTGCCAACTGTGCTTGGATTTGAGCAATTCTGGAATTGTCTTCGACAGGAGCGGTTTCAAGCTTCATCATGATTTCCAGAGCCTCTTGCTAGTCAGCAACCTTCTGTTGCATGAGTGGAGTTCGGATATGTGGTAGAAATGCTGCAATGAACCATTCTTTGTGCTGCATAGGTCCAATGGTGAAACTAACTTGGTCTAGCAGAAATTTGAACCTCTGATCAAAGTCCCACACTGATTCGCCGCGCTTCTGCTGAATCTCTTTCAATTCAGTGATACACTGCGACTCGTATTTCGGCTTCTTGAATTCCTTTATCATTGCTGCTTTTATATCAGCCAAAGCATGGTTCTGAGTGCTGGAAAACTTCATGAACCAGGTCAGAGCACAGTCTCTGAAAGAAGTAACCAGCTGCACTCTTTTTGTATCTTAATCTATAATAGTCTTAGCAGTCCACACTGCTTCACATAAAAACCAGAACTGTTCTGGGTCCTCTGATCCAGTTCCTTTGAAAACAGGGAACTTAATGTCGTCATTCATATGGGCCATCGCGGGTCTAGCGGGGGAGGGAGGGGGACTGGAAGTAGGCTGGGGGGAACTTACTGGGGTAGACTGACCTGGGACAGGAATACTCAGGCTAGGGTGACTTTTAGACTGCGATGGGTTCTCAGGGATAGTAGGTCTTCGCTGCGGGGTTACCGGAGGGTTTCCAATAGAAGGGGTTTCTTCGGGTTCTAAATCTATGGGATTTATAGGGGGATACTCGGTATGCTGACCCTAGGAATAGGATCCAAAATATCTCTTGTACCTTTTGCCACTTCACAGCAAACCACTTTGCTCGTCGAAGGTATTTTCACTTGCAAACATAGGTTAGTAATACAAAATCTAACAGTATGATTCAATGAGCAATATACCTTTTTTTAGCTAATAACATTTTAATTCTCAAACTAAATGAATTCAAAAATTACCCCTTGGTCCTTTGAAAAACTGTCGCTCGGCTTCACTAAAGGAAGTACTTGTGTCGATGGAGAACTCCGTCACAAATGCTTCAGGGGTTCGCGTTGTCCAGAAATCAACAGCGTGGGATATCTCATTGTTCACCCTTTTCAGTATATTAATTCTCATGGAGGTCCAAGCAGGAAACTGACATTCTTAGAAGTTCATCCTTCTCTCTGTTAACCTGGATAACCACTGGTGCAACTCTATGTGGATACTACCAAAGAAAATTTCATAAACATCACAAAAAACATACTTTGTAAAAAGTCATTTGCACTACGACGCGGATCTTTGTTATCTTGCTCAGCGAATTTCAGATAAGTCTCATCAATCCAATCACCGATTTCCTTCACAGAGGGTCTCCAGAACATAGCCCTCGAGGTACGACGTAAACTCCTCTTGAGCAGATACTGAGTTCACCCAGCAACGGAACCAATTTGTTGGGCTATAGGGCAGACCTAGGTTTTATACCTTTAACTTCGCACCAACAAAAGACCCACAGTGTTGGCCCTTTCGGCAACAACCTGCGAACAGGTTGCAGTCTCACCTGAAACAGCTATGGGGTGCCGCAGAACCAGGTTTCTGCAAGCAGAAGAGGGATATTACTGTACCTTTAGCTTTTAACAGATTATAAATATAAATCATAGAGCTTAACATTCACTTATTTAGCTTCGCGGTTAGATAAACAAACAGTGTCTTGCACAACCCTTTACTGGGAATACATAGCGAAGTTATTATCTAGCAGTGATCTTTACTTATCAGATATATAGATATTAATGCATGAAAGAACACAACATAAATAGCACACAGAACCACGACACAAGATATAATGTGGTTCACCCCCAGTTTAGGGGTTACGTCCACAGAACTGTGTTTTATTCAACTTTCTACAAAAACCATAGTTCTGATCTATGCATTTAGCTACAGATCCCTTCAAGTCCTCAAACCCGCGCACACAGCTGCAGGCCTCTGCGCACACAACTGCAGATTTCCTTAATCACCCAAAAACCCTCTGCGCACACAGTTGCAAAGGTCGTCCATGCACACAGCTAGGACTTAACTTTTTCTTACAAAATAGCCTTAGCTTCGCATCAATTGATCTTACATCCAAAAGCCTAACCTTACTTCTTTACAAGAGTGCATATTTATACAGCGCACTTATTACAAAACCATGGGCTTAAACCATGGGCACCGCGAACCCTAAACCCTGGACTTAAACCATGGGTTTATTACAAAAAGAGGACTTTGACTCAACCCCGACACCCCTAAGACTATTTTGATTCATAACTCCGCTTACAACTTCCACAAAAAAACCGTGGAGTTACCAAAATTAGGGACCGTTAAGGTGTGCACCCCAACAGTTCCTCATTTTGCACTCTGGATGTAGAAACATCCTTTGCTATATATGGCAATAATGAATTAAGGAACCATTCGAGGAGGAATTCCAATGGTATGAAGGCTTTAATTAACCTCTTCCATCTATGCCACTCTTGGATATGATCCGAGATATGTGTGGCCTTATCCTGCTGAAATGTCGACAGGAGTTTAGTACCAATGTCATAACGCACTGGTAGCTGGAAGTGGTTAAGAAAAGTCATCTCTAGGTCATCGAACAAAGTGAATGGCCCCCTAGGTAGCTCTATATACCATTTTGTGGCAAGCCCTGTAAGGGTGTGTTTGAACAGCCTTAAACGGATGGAGTCCTAGTGTAAGGAATTTGAAGAGCACCATAGGTGAAAGGTAGTAACATGTTCTCTCGGATCCTCTCCCGGTTTTCCCTTGAATTTGGGTATGTCTGAGGGAAGCTTAGTAGGGACAGCCGGCCAAGCTGGGTCATGAGCTACATGATCATTCATTAATCTCGACAAGTCAGGAAGATTCATCGTTGTGAGGAAAGGGAGCCTAGGATGATGAGGTCGATGGACCACTCCCTGATAGTTCTAATTCACATAGGTCTAGTTATCACCATGGAATTGGACATAGTGCCCTCCTTCCATTTGACCCGTATAGGGTGGCATGGAAGCACCATAGTTTGGTGTACCTTGACTATTCAGAGCTACAAAGCCATAATTTGGAGAGCAAGAAGGTTGTTGATACCCGCCCCCATAAGGTGAAGAACCCTTTCCATACTGCGTCCCATAATAGGGTCCATAAGTCATCGCATGAGATGTCCCATGAGATACTCTGTAAGTAGGAACATACACTCTAGAAGTAGGAATGTGACCTCTAGAAGTATGAACATCACCTCCTAAAACAACATGTGGTGCATGAAGCTGAGACATTATCGGTCTAGTAACCGCAGTACGAACATAACTCGTAGTAGCATTCTGGCCCAAAGGACCACGTGAATGAGGTGTAGGGTGAACATTCGAAGAACAAGGGATAGAGGATGAAGGGATCTATGTAATTATGTACGTACTATTCCCTATAGTCACTCGTATTGGATCTGGTATCCTAATAGAATCACTAACCCTAGACCTAGGAGGAATATGTGATGTAGCTTCCACCACCGGGATGGAAGGTGAAATGTGACTAGTGCTCCCAAACCTCTCAACATGGTAAGGAATGAGAGTGCCCCTAGGCATAGTGTTAGGCTCGAACTCAGATTCAATGTGAAATGCCAAATCATGTGTGGGAAAACCAGACATACCATAACTACCATAACTAGTGCTCGCGGGTTCAAAATGAGTCTCTTCATCCTCCGACATTCCATACCGGCGATGTGTCAATGGGGAATCAACCCTAGAGTAAGTAGGTCTATCATGAAAGGTTTCTATATCAGAAATCATAGGACCTAACTCAATCAAGTTGGGTGAAGGATCATAGTTAGGAGTAAACTCCCCATCTTCCACATGAATGGGAGAAGGTGGTTCAAGAATACCTTCTATATGGTCTCCCATGCTGTGTGAATCAATGTGCGAAGTAGTCCACCTGGACTATCTATTTCTCACTCCCAAAGGAGGAGGAGATGTAGAAGGTGAAAATCCTGTTAAGCAACGAGAATGGCGAGGATCCACACCCAAATCCACAATGAATCAAAAAATACAAAAGACTCTCTATCTATGTAAACCCTAGGAAAGCTAATGTGCATAGAGCAATCACCAATAAAATCTAAATCCAAACACAAGCAATCAAGGGTAGGATAAGTGAGCTCCCAAATGAAGCAGGTATGTCTCGCCTAGGAGAGGCTTGAGACTCCCATAAACAATAGGTAGAGGTACATAACAAATTATTGTGGCCCTCAGCTTCAACACATAAATAGACTGTGTTGTTCGACCCCATCCTGGTCAGGACACTTGCAGAATAACCCCTACAAAGTACCCCCTTGATATCCTAGGTAAGGCCACTAAGGTCACCTCAATATAATAAATGCTCAGGTGGACAGTTGCAGGTGGGATTGACCATATGGGTAGGGTAGCAAAGCCTGAAACTCTCGAAAGATCCCCCAGATACGAATACAATCCTAGAAATATCTCTGGTGCTACTCAGTTATGACTAGGGGTCATCCCAATCAATAACCGCTCACATTGCCTCGTGCTTAACTCCATTTTGAGAGGAGGATCCTGAGAAACACTGGTTATACCAAGGATTTCACACAATCACCTGGACAGACACATACATGTTGTTGTTTAGTGGTCTTGGAGAATTTACTCACAATGAACTATTCCAAGACCCTAAAACCTAATCTTGTTGGTGAACCCTATCAAATAAAATAGTGTAGTTCATTTTAATTAAGCGTTGATTTTAATTGGCTTTATTACTCAAAAGAGGGATATGGCCGTGCAACTAATGGCATTATGACACAACATGAAGTAAAATGCACACCTAACAATCAATGCAAATGCATTGTGTCCATGAAAACAAAGTATGCTACTACATGTAATGCACAATTTTCTTCAAATGATAAATGCAAGCTTTCCTATATGAAATCCTGACTAATACTCCAAAGCAAATCTAATGCAAGTACTATGCAAAATGCAATGCATGATGATAAGCAAATATTTTTGGATTTTTTGAAATAAAATGAGATATAAAAAGCAAAAGAATGATTCTACAACCCCCAGACTCTGCAAGCACACTCAAGCAGCACTCAAGTAAAACACTAAGGTAAAAGAATTCTAATGTACTAATCCTAAAACAAAAAATTGAAAATGCAATGACAAGAACATTCTTAAAAAAAAGAAATTTACCCTAAAAAAAAAATCGTCTCTGGTCAGAAACAGAGGTGTATATAGACACTGGCAGTATCAAAGGAGACTCAACAATCATCAAAATTCACCCAGCAACCATTCAACTTCCTCTAAAAGGAAAAACTAAGGGCATATGCAACTGTTCGCAGTAAACCCGCATGTATACGTGGAAATAGTAGAGAAAACCATGTGTATACGCGAATGTGAGTTCAAAACTTGTGTACAGGAAGAAAGATGCATAAAAATCAAGGCAAACAAACAAGCTGAGACAAACTTCACACCAATCAGACACTACTAGGAAAACATGCCCCCAGAACCGACACAGAAACAAGAGAGAAAGAGCAATTCAAAGTCATTGAATGCTGATAGAAAACCCCCAAAGGACAACTACTAGGAACTCCCCAGCGGAGTCACCAATTCTGTTATGGAGAGAAATTCCTATGGATTGGGGTACCAGAACAAACAGCTTGACTCCAGAAATCAATCCTTTCCAATATGCAATAGAAATTAAATATCTAACACTAAAGGATCAGACCTTGTACCTTATTCAAGACGGTTGAAGTAGATCCCCATTGAGCTGTCCAACTTCAGCTTGAATTGATAGATTACCTCCTCAACAACACGTAAATAATACAAGCATACTATATATATTTATGTTAGATATATTCTAGCATATATAATCAACGATGTATAAGAATTTGAAAACATCCCATGGATAAAATATTCATTCAAACATACATTATTGGATAGGAAAAGATATTTATATTAATATAAAATCAGAGATTACAATGGATACAACCTCTGTCGATGCGTCTGCGAATCGGAGAAACTGAATCCCCCACTTGGGCCTCCACCACCTCAATCCTCCATCTCTTGATAGCAAGCTCACAAGCAAAAGGAAAGCTTGGGAAGAACACAAAAGTGCTCCAAGGGACAAAGGGATGCAGACTCAAGAACAAGTTCTGCCAACAATGGACTATAGTTTCTTTGCTCTCAATTCTCTCATATGCCTTCAATGTACCATAGAGTTCCTTATATAGCTTTTCAAAGGGGTAATGAAAGGTCGAATCCGAGTGATCTCAAGGCATAGGGAAGGAAAGGAGTCAAGTGAGTTGGATCCATGTCAAGGAAAACTCCAAAAGGATTTGGATTATGCACACATCCCAATGTACATGGTTTTATGGGTCAAACCTACGTATACACACGATTAGGGGTTTAAAAGTTGCGTGTACTAATTTTCATATGTTTTTAGGTATGTTCAAGGAAACATCAAAGGACAAAAAATGGTCCAAGGGGTCTAAGGAGTCTGCAGAGGGACAGGGGAAGGCCATACAAGTGTGATTCACCTAGAGTGGTAAAATCAGCTATAACACTTGCAACCATTTCCTTAGTGTCGACAAGCCCCTCCACGAGACAAACACTTCATCCCCATAAGCTCCAAATTTTCTCTCTATTCTCTCCAATGACTTGGACTAAGTGGTCAATCCAACAACATAACAATACCTCTATAGTTCTTCCCCCTCAACTATGGACATGATCTTCTATTTATAAGGCTCAATGAATAGGAATAGTTGAGAGAATTGTGGGTGAGGTGGCTCTAAGATCCTACCATGGGGGATCTCAAGCTCAAACTAACCCATAATGATAGGGATAAGGGAGGACATGAGGCTTATGATCTAGAAGCCTCAAGAAATTTCTCTTTTTCCCATTTTACCCAGCAGGGTATCGCTTTTCTTCTCTTATGATAGAGCAGTTTAGATGAGAACCGCTTTTAGAACAAAGACCATAGGCAGTGGCACCGCTTCTTGAAAACGAGATACATGTAGTGCTGAGCAAGGTACCACTCATGGGCCACAAGGAAAGCGCGGTGATAGGTTTTTTCAAGTAGAATTGAAAACAGAGCAAGTTTCCACTCTAAGTGTTGGGATTAATGGAAAACATGGAAGTTAAGGGTCTTATCACATGATGGTGACAGGATTTGGGTAAAAAACATTATTGATTCATTTCCATAGCATCATACAGTTGTCACAATATTGTTAATAGCACAACATTGTTTATAAAATGTATCAACTCATAGTGCAACAAAACGTAACAGACTTTAAAACAGATCGCATCAATATAGCAGAAAGGGACTAAATCACATCAACATCATAACAAAACAGGTCACAACATCATAACAGATTAGATCGCAACAGTGATAATAGACAAGATTTGTGCAACAACTATCATATCATATTAATCTTGTGCAAAGGATCTAAATTACACCATTCTTCTCCAAAACCGGAGACTGCATACATCGAAAACCTAGATAAATCACAAATACAATTCTTCAAAAACCAGATCGCACTAGACCTTATGCGATAATTATCCTCTGATGCGATTCTCCTATGATGATCCTGATCATCAATTTTATTTACTTGAAAAACTAGATCTATAAATAGGATTGAACCTTTACATTGAGGGTCCACTTCTAACTAACTTATAACCGTTAATGACCTATTGCAACAAAACTTGGTCAAATAATATATAAAATATTCAAAGTGGTTATTCTTCTACCCATTGCGCTGATTTGGACTTGCATGGTACCGCATGAGCTTGCACAACTGCCGCGATGTTGCACAACTCACTTACCAAAACCCCTGCCAATAGCTCCCCAACATAGTCTTGTGGCTCGTCCCCGAGCCACGTCTGGTTGACAGGTTATGTGCTGACGTCCACACCTTGAAATCTTCAAATTGCTGCATGATCTCATGAACCTGAAGTTGGACTTTGTCAGCAGTACTCTGACAATTAGTCAAAGCCTGCTACACTGGGTACTCTTCTCTAGCCTTTTTATCGACCATTTGTTGATTCTCTTGTACTTCCTGCAGCATGGCGACTGCTTTAACAACCAACTGTCCATCGATTTATTGAAATTCATTAAGCTAAGTGCGGCACTTTTGTTGGCATTCCTGCACACGAGCGACTCTCTGCTGTAGGTCCTTTAGTTCCTCGAGCCATGTGATCTGTACCATCAGTGAAATGGCCCTTAGTGATGTCTTCAAGGTCGTCAATTGATCTTCGGATTCTTGCACTTGCGCAGTCAGCTGATCAAGTTGCTTGTCCTAGACAACGCTCTGCCAAAACTGCGTTGTCGCCTTTATAATGGTCTTGGCCTCTTTCTCCATGCTTTCGAACTGATTTGTGATTTTTTCAATGGAGGCCTTCCTTTCCACAATATGCTCTGGCAGCATCGTAGGTTGTACTAAGGCATTGAGCATCAGGTTGGTATCCTGAAGCTGAACAATATTTTTCCCCAATCGCTTGGCCTTTTGGACTAGGGTGAGCTCAGTCGTGTTCTCAAAAATGTGATGGCAGGATTCAAAAACACCTTGCTCGACTTTGCTACACCTGGTACACATCTGCGCCTATTCAATGATCAGGTGGTCTTGTACCTTTTTCAGTTTAGTAATCTCTTCAACATCCTTTCGTTGCATCTCATCCTACGTCACCTTCAAGGCGTCGATCTCTCACACTTTTTCTTCTTCCAGCAGCACTCAGACCTAATGCAACTTGTCGGCCTATTTTTGCAGCTTCTCTGCTGTGCTTTGTGACTAGAAAAATCCCTCAGTTAGTTATTTCTATTGTTCCACCAATTCCAAGGTGGCAACGTACTGCAATTCACTAACACCATATTAAAAAACTTGTTCAAATCCAAATCCACACTCTGGATTGGTCGTAGCAACTGGTGAACTTTCTCATTTCCTACGTCGATCGTAGTTAGGGGAACTTGCATGTTCCTAGCCCAGGGATTAGTGACGTTCGACGGGATGTCCTACATCATAGGTATTGCAGATGTATTCCTAGAAACAATACCAAAAATTGAATCTAATCGATCTCTTACCACATCGAATTCTTCATGGTTTGACTCTCGGATCACCTTTGTCGCTACCGCAGATGAGTCAGTGACTGCTTTGATAAGCCACTACAGTTGGTCCTCCATCCCCAACCTGGTACCACTGCTCACCTCATATTATTGGTGCCATTTGGTGTGAGTATCCTCCCACATGAGTTGTGTTGCATCCTTAGGGTCCGTCGATGACTCGTTGTCAGAGTTGTGAGTGCTCAGCTCCTTCTGGGCAGGCTCTTCTGGGGCATCTAGTGGCAGCTCTTTAGACAATTCCTCTTGACTCATTGGGTTTTTCCACTCCCTCGACCAATCTTGGATAATGGCATCCAATTCTTCTATCGTGACTTTGTAAGGCAAAGGTAGCCACTGTCGGTTAGGGTCCTGCCATGCCTGAATGTAGATAGAGTGGGGCCTAATGGAAAACTGAAGGATCCACTGATACTTGGTCATGACATAAGGAGAGACTTGGGGAACAAAAATGGTTGTGGCTTGCAATGCTTCCTAATAAACCCAAAATGGAATGGCACAATCCTCCTATCGACTAGGCTCTTCAACCCACCATAAGTTCTGATACTATGCACCTCGGCGCACCTTCGCCACATCAACCGCCATTGGTTGGTAGTCTTCAGGTTCCATCTAGGCGACGAGGGAAATAAGAATCAACAACCAACTATATGAAAATGGCCACCCAGTCTGAGTAGCAATAAAATATTCTAACAACTGGTGTAGTGAAAATAAAGAGCAATTCATCTGCACTCCCTCAGCACACTTCTGGGCACAGGCGACAACACCCGAAGTGCATTGGACTGGTCGATTTCCTAGAACAACTTTGCTCACCATAATCCTTGCGCCAATGCGCACCGCCTGTTAGTTAATTCTATCGATGTGATAATCACAACCATCACGCTGTAAACCAAAGCGCTCCTTCAGCTGCTCGGCAATATTTTTGTCAGTATCCCTCCCACGGATATGCTGAGCCGGATCTTCCTCGGCCTTCGGAAAGCCTATAATGCTCGCAATTAAATCTACATTAATTGGGATAGGTGTATTCAACCATAATGTCCCTCTATAAAAAAAATCCAAAAGTTTCTTTACACATGCATGGGATTCATTCAAATTCCCAAAATCAGGCATATTGATGAGGCCCAACAATCCAGATTGGTCTAGCCCAGTCGCCCATGGTTTAGGAATTCGCTGAATTGGGGCACCAGGTGCTATTGGGACTAATTCGTAGGGCTTGTTGCCACCTTTTCACACACCTAGGTCACATGGCATAAATCTTCAAGCCACTCGGTGTGTCCTTGGGGGCAAGTCTCGAGTCAAGGCTGTCACCTTGTTCTTGACTCCTCCGTTTAGGCTCAACTCCTAATGAAGACAAGGGGGGTAGACCTTATTAAGTTACTAAGGATAATTACTTAGTGTTGTGATGTTAACATGAATGAGTTGCTTAGGAGTTTGCAACTTAACTATAGATAATCAAAGATGGAAAGATATAAAAGATGAACACACGAAAGCACAATGCTGAGACATGATATTTATATAAAGCAAGAAAATAACCAGTGCCTTAGAATGGAGTCAAAAATAGAAACAATATACCTACATGTGCTTGGATTGAATGTTTTGCGATTGCCTCTTGGTAATTTTTATGTTAAATTTGAAGTGTGAGTTGATTAAAATTAGGCTGAGGGGGGACTCCAGATATACCCGAGAGTACTTGGAGTATGTCCAAAACTAAACCTACATGACTACCCGCAAGGAATATGTGGGCTGAAATGGAGTCTCTAGGGCTATTGTTCGTAATGCACCCATTAGGGTGTGACAGAGATCGACGCCCCGAGGTCACTTTTCAGAAGTTCCTGCTTCCTTTGGGTATTTTGCCACCGTAAAGGTTTGATCTAGGTGTTGGATTTTCACCTGATGGTTTGTCAGTTGGGGAGAGTGAGTCCTAATTATAATAGTCACTCAAGTTCTTTTGATAGATCTTGACTGATCAGATGAACCGCAGCCAAGTGCAAAGCATACACACTGGAGTCTTGTCAATTTTAGTAAGTTTTAAATTGGGTGTTCTTAGTTAAAAGAAAACCCTCCAAGAACCTCTTTCAATCCAAGTGGATCTCAATCGGGGAATCAAGGAGGGGTTAATTTTATAATTGCTGATAAATAAATGATGAAAAATAAAACAAATATACAAATCTAGTTTTCTAATTAGTCCTACCACGAATCTCTTTCCCCTTTCGGGTCAATCAGGAATCGTGGGGTAAGTATTATGATTACTTTGAAAAAACAAAAAGTGAAATATGAAATTAATAATAAAATCAAGTATACTATCCTACAAATTATATCAATGCTAGTTTGAAAAAGAAATAAGCAGAAAGTAACGAAAAGGACACTGACGCAAATCCCCCCAGGGGGGATAGGGAATGGGCTCGAAAGAGCCTATTCAAAAAATAATTTTATTAACAGCGGTTACAATATCATAGAACTGATATATTAGAAAATTATTGGTCCTTATACAGGCTGAAACCAAGATCTTACAACTTTGCAAAAATTTTAAGATTTTAGTGAAAAGGGAGACCCCTGGGGGGATTTGAACGCTCCTGAGGCCACTTCATACAGCAGATTCCTTTATTTTCTGTCAGAACTACTATAAGAAAGTGATCATGTTAGAATAAAATATGCCCAAAATCACTTTAATATTACCTTTGGATCAGCCTACCTTATCTAAAAAAAAATGAAGTTAAAACTAGCTAAACAGGCGAAAAAAGGAACCAAGGAAAGCAAGATTTCCTTGGGATATTGGCTTTCTGTTTGTGCAGCCAATGAAATATGCACAGATATTTCAGAATATTAAATTTTATAACAGCAAAAGGAAATCTAATGCATGCGATCTACAAGTTTTCTTTAAATTTTCATGCAAAAAGACGATTTCCCTAAAGCTAGATCTAGAATGCTTATGAAACTTTTTTAACTGCAAGATCTAGACTATAGGCTTTGATAAGATATATCTATGTTGGAATTACTTTTAATATGATATATCTAATCAAAATCAAAGCTACGAACAGAGTAACTAGGTAAAAATGTTGATTTTTTATAGAAATGAGAAGAAGAGGAGAGAAGGTCAGATCGTTGCTTGAATGGAGCAAGATGAAAGGAGGCCCTTTTGTGGAGTGCTGAGGGACAGAGTCTTGAGCTTATTGGATAGGAATGGTGTCAATATAGATCCACACCTTCATCCAATCGGGAACCTGTAACTAAATAACACAAGCCTGCACACACCTGGTGAGATCTGGATATAAATGTATAAAGCAACAAAAATGAAAGATCATGCCAAAATAACCTTATTTAAGCATATAAATTAAATTTTTGAGCATACATCATATGGATAAACAAGATCAAGCAATCTAGCTTTCCTAGTTTACACCCTTACTAGATTCATCCGAATCCTTGAAGGCAGAACACAAAAGCAGCACAGAATTTGGCAAGAAATTGCAGCTACCACATTAGCAGCATAACACTGAGAATCCACACATACACATGCACTACACAGTATAGCCTCCAAAGCTTCTTTATTCACAAATGATGATCAAATACATAATTACAATGGCAATCCCTTCATTCCAGCTCTAACTAGCTTGGAATAGGGAGCCTCAAGCAGGATATATACAAATTACATGCCATCCAGCCCAGGGGGGGCACAATTCCTCATGGAATTAAGTGAAATCAACTGATGGAGAGTTCATCAATGCAGAACTGAAGCTGAACTGAGCCTACTTGTCAATCGAGGGCTTGATTGAGCTGACACATCAACCCATACATCGACACATCGGCCCACAGAGCATCCAAGAGAGTCCACATGTGTGGAGGAGAGAGAGAGGGCACAATTCCCCATGAAGATAGCTATAGATCAACTCTGGATCTAATTTGATCACCTCCTTCAGTCAAGTATTTGTCAGATCCAGTCAATCTGCTCCATATCTGATTGATTTCAATCAAATCGGTTGAGAATCCATTGATTTATTGATTTTGGATTTGCTCCATTATTCATCAATTTATTAATTAAAATAATCAATAATTGATTTTTGGGGTGGTGGAAGATCACTCAAAACTTAGGAAATAGTGGGCCCATGGGTTTACATGATGCTCTTAGCTTGAAAATGAGCACCTACATGATTGAAACTGATTATTTGGCCCACTTTTATTACAAAATCAATTTTTCCAATTAAACTATTAAAAAATAGCCTAAGTTTTGGAAAAATTAAATTTTTAATAAAAAACACTGAAAAAACTAAAAAATTGAAAAATTGAAAAACACCTAGGGGGACTTAGACATGTTCATATGACTCGAAAATGATGTCTATCATGTTTATACATTGACACATAGACTCTAATAACCTCAATAGGCCTAAATGCCAAGCCGACCACCCCAACTTTGGAGGTATGGAGTGAAAATCTCAGAAATTATCAGTCGTTTGTTACACAACCAATAATAACCAAGGGAAAAAACACCCTGGGCTGATCAGATTGACAAATAAATTCTAAGAGACCAAGTCTTTTACAGACACTATCATGCTAGAACATTTATTACAACTCCCCCATGGGGTATGAACATGTGATATGATACAACAAGAACTTCCCAGAAGTACTTCCAAAGGTCTTTTGAAGTCTAAACAAGTTAACCCTGTCCGGTTAAACAGGCTCACTTGATAAAAAACCACTAAGTATAACTTAGGTGGTAACAGGGCTCATCCATAACATATTTGAGCAATAGCAAGTCATGGTCTTCAAATTTCAACTTGATTAATGCAGGGATGATGTCGACCGAGCACGTCATCCCTTTCGGCAGTGACGACAATTTTGGTGGATACTTCTGACTTTTTGATGGCTGCCTCGGATTGGCTCCTAGACATGTAGGAGTGACATATCCCAAAATTTCATCAACAGAGACACCCCGAGGTGCCACAGACTCAACATCTCATGAGCTCGACGACCCGGTCTGTGCAGTTCCTTCTCCTTACATTCTCGCTGACATGCTAGTTTTTCTCTTCTGCGGCGTCGTGGGACTGGGATTCTGAGCCTGTTGCTTCCACTTGGGAATGGACGATGAGTTGACTGACATGCTCATAATTTCTTCTTCAATAGTCTCGAGCCAAATAGGGGACTCGTACTCACTTGAAATCTCAATGGCGTCGAGGTCGCTCAGCATGCCTTATGCCCTCAACCTAAAAATGCACTCAATGACGCTAACCTTCAGTTCTGCAACTCACTCAATCAACTCACAACCTACTACACAATTCACCCTTTTTCTCAACACTCTGCTTTCTCAACTGAAAAATGCCATCCTCATGCATCTCGCACACTTTTTATAGCCACCTTCAACTAAAACTCATCATTGCCAAATCTACAATCACCATTATGACTAAATATGGTATTAATGACACCAAATCCATCGGCAATCCTACTCCTCTAACAATCAGATCAATCATTAATGCGGGTCACTTCAACAAGCATCGCCAGCCAACTGTTTTAACTACTTGCATTTATTACTTGATTTGACCAATCCACAACCCTGCAACTGTCACAAGTGGTCAACCAGTCATTGCTACGAAATATAACCTTGCGTAGCCTCTTCCCTAGGGCTCACCTTGCTACTCTGAAATAAAATTTTCATTTTTTTTTCACAACACCTCAAGTAGTGCGCATCACCAGCCTTGACCAATAGGGATTCAAGTGACTCCCATTGACAAGTGTCGGTAATACTGCACCATCTAATTGTTGTAATTTAAATGCACCACCAGAAGTAATGGAATGAACAAGATACAAACCTAAGCAGTGCATTTGTAACTTACCAGGATGCTTGATAAACTTACTGTCATAAAACAACACCATATCCCCTTCTGCAAACTTTTTTTTCTTAATGTGGCGATCATGCCATGCCTTCTATCGATCCTTCGTAACTTGTTGGTGAAAGCAAAAAATAAAGCGGTCTTCTTCAACCTGGATCAACTACGCAATTTGCTCTTCTAATGGTTCTACATCATCCATGCCATCGTTGCGGCAAGGTGCACACTAGGAACAATGTACTCCATGGGCATGACTTCCTCTTGCCCATAGACCAACTTAAATGGTGTCTGGCCGGTTAGCCGTTTATAAGTAGTGTGATAGGCCCATAGTACTGCTGGAATTTTTAGGTCCTAGTCATCGCGGTTAGCATTACATGCCTTAGTCAGTGCTATTTCCAAGATTTTGTTAAATTCTTTGATGGTCCCATTCACATGTGGATGATATGGTGTACTCCTCTTATGTTGCACCTGCAATTCCTCAGTTAGCGCTTTCACCATCTAGTTGACAAAGTGACTGCCCTGGTCACTCATCAAGATCCCAAGACACCCAAATCATGTCACGATGTTTTCAAAAATGAACCGTGTTGTTGTCATAGCATTACAATCTACTACTGGCATGGATTCCGCCCACCTAGTCAGATAGTCGGTTGCAGTAATAATGTATCGTGCACCAATCTGCTTCCCTAGTGGATTAATAGGACCCACAAAATCCACAACCCATTTTTCAAATGGTTGTAGAGTCACCTGCGGCACCAGCATCATCTCATCCTGCCTCGATGGTTTACCAACACGCTAGTAGACATCACAACTCCTTTCATAGTTTGTGGCATCATTATGCATCATAGGCCACCATAGCCCGGTGTGCAACACCTTCCGCGCAGTAGCCCATCCTTCATACTGGCCTCCCACAATTCTTGCATTTGCTTCTTCGAGAATGGGACCCTACTCATGTGGTAAAATACACCGTCGCCATATTTCATCCGGTTCAAGATTATATAATTGTCTAGCAATTAGTTGAAAATCAAAAGCATTCACGACCAGCTGCTTTGTTTGTCTAATTAACATGTCCTCGGGGGCGACAACAGTGGCCAAAAATTGAATAATGGGTGCATAGTGATCATCTGTGATGTCAACACGGAACAATTGCACATCTGGCAATCCGTCATCAATATTGGTTGGTTCTTCACCGTTCTCGATGCCAGATAGATGATCTGGACCAGCATTCAATCGCACTGGCTTCACAACTATTTAAAAATCAAACTCTTGGAAGAGTAAATGCTAATGATAGATCTTCCCCCCCAACATAGGATTATTGACCAAGTATTGCAAAGCAGAATGATCGGTAAACATCTTGAAATTTCTGTCAAACAAGTAGTGCCAGAACTTTTGCAATGCATAAACCATCGCCAAGCCTTCCCTTTCCGTCGTTGTATAATTTTTCTCAGCAAATGATAGCTTTCTACTGGCATATGTGATTGGGTGATCCAGGTCACCCTCACTCGGTTGCGCAAGAACAACCCCCAACATGATAGAAGAAGCGTCAACATGCACATGGAACTCCTTATTCCAATCAGAAAAAACCAGTATGGGTGCAGAGGCCATCTTGGCTTTCAAAGTGTCAAAACTTCCTTGACATTCCTAATTCCATTCATAAGTTGCATCCTTCTTTAGTATTTTCTCCATGGGGGTAGTAATCGCAATGTATCCTTTGATAAACTTGCGATAATATCCGGTATTCCCCAGTGTAGCCCAAAGCATATTGACATTCGTTGATGGTGGTAAACTGAGGATTAGTGCGATCTTCATCGGATCGACCAACAGACCTTCTTTGCAGACTATGTGCCCTAGTAGCATGCCAAATGGTGCACACAAAATACACTTTTTAGAGTTTGAGGTGATTTGATGCTATCGACACCTTTTCAGCATCAGTCGTAGGTTATCTAGACGGTCCCTAATTAGTACATAGACAGTCTAGTCATCCATATACACTTGCAGGAACTTTTGAATAAAATATTTAAATATAGCGACAACTACACGAGAGAATATGGCTGGTGCATTCTTCAGCCCAAACAACATGATTGTATATTTAAAACAGCCCCACTTAGTGACAAATGTAGTATTGTGGCAATCCTCTTTCGCAATCTGGATCTGGTGGTATCCTGAAAATCCATCCATGAAAGAATACATCTCCTAGCCACCTATGCCTTCAAGAACTTTGTCTGTAAAAGGGGTTGGGAATGGATCATGTACACATGCATCATTTAGCTTCCTTAGGTGGATGCAAATGTGGATTTATCCTATATTTTTATCCTGGACCAACATAGGACTTATCCGCTCAGATTCTTCTACATGCTCGATGATCCTAGCATCAAGCATTCGGTCAATCTCAGCCTTCACACGGTCCTTATATCATGGATTCAGTCGATACAGCCTCTGTCGCACCAGTTTGGCATCTGGTTTCAACATGATTTTCATCTCCCCTAGGTATCCTAAAATTCCCTTCATCTCTAAAAACCATGTCGAAAAAAGGCCCTGGAACTCGTGTAGTAGGTCTATGATCTTGGCCATGGTCTCCTCATCCCAGTAGTCTCCGACATTGGAATATTTTGGGTTCTCTATCGACCCAATGTTGACTTTTTGGATCCTCAGTGGTTGACTCATCGAGTTTGTCAGTATGTCTAGGGCTGCGACATCACGGCTTCCTTATGACTCTGGAATATTAACATTCTGCTACTCATCGTCATCTTTAGGTTCCAGGCCATCATGGATTGGATTGAACAATGCGCATGTGGATCAATGTGATAGGTGACAGGGATGACCTTAAGTACAACATTGCGGATGATTCATAAAGCATTGCATACCTCTGGGTTGATGTTCTAAAAACTAAACATATGTGCAAAAAAAATAGACAACTCCTCCCACGTGGTGATAGTTCTACGCAACTCTACTACCACGTACCAGGATCTCGGCATTTATTCCAGAGTGTGAATAAAAGCATGGACCCATTCATCCCTGGGTCATGATGTCCATAAAGTCTGACATTCAATCAAATAACTGGTGGGATAATTCCATCCATCGTATCTCCCATCATGATAAACCTCTAAATCACCGAAGTGCATCATCATCAATCTGCGGCACTATTCCCAGTCAAAGATCATCTGTTTGTGTGTTTCGCACCATTGAGTCGGAGTAGATTTTAGTGCTACATCAAGAGCCAACATCCTTTGTGGTTCAAAAGATTTCTGTTTAAATTCCTGAAAGAACTCTAATAGTCCCGATAGTCCTTCATAAATGGGCAACTCGACAGTTTCAGTTGCAACCCATCAAAGAGACTGTGTAATCAACCCAAATTTCCTTAATGATACTTCATGCAACCTATTCTTCCAGTTTTCTAGAGCATCATCAGAGTCAAAGGACACAGAAATTGCGTTGTGCCATTTAATTTCACCATCGATGGTAGGATGGATATAGTATTTAGAGATGTTATAAGCGTGTTCCTGTTAGAATAATCAACCCATAGTATTTACCCACTTAGACATTAATTCATTTATTTTTGTCTTATTTGCCTAGTCCATGAGTCCCACCATGTGCAAGTTGCTAATTGCCTATCCATAGAGGTCAAACTTGCCATTATTGACTCATGTAGCACTTGGGAAAGCATTAGGAATCAAATCTGCTTTATTCCTGACCTCCTAGGCGCCCATCTGCTTTTTCTGCTTTATTCCCTGCTTTTTCAGTGTTTTAAGGCACATAGGAAAGCAAGACTAGGTGAGGTGAATCAGCTTTGTTGCCTCTTCCTCCTCCACTCTTTCCTCCATGAAAAAGCATGTATGAGCTGCCATTTGACCACTCTTTATCTTGCCTATGTTCCCTTGCTAATTCGTGGGGTCCTTGATAGATTTGGGATCATCTTTTTACACCTATGGGGGATTTGCCTATTTTGGGTAATCCTGCTTTATGCTAGATTTGGATGCTTCCTTATGCATTTTATTTGCTCATGTATTCTATATATTCAGCAGCCTATGTTATTACAGGGTTGGCTATTGTACACTCAGTTAATATAATTTTGTGTTACAGCTCCATATTCAGTCTCCATTGTTGATAATTTTGCATGATCAATTGTTAATTGTTGTGGGTGAAATTAATCTACTGCAGGCCTGAACTTATACATGGTATCAGAGCCATTGTAGGTTGTTACTATCGTTCAAATTTTTTTTTGCAGGTTTGACATCAAGACTGGGAGCCTTCTACTGACAGCCGGGACAAATTTTCTAAAGCTATGGATTCACAGAAAACTATCCTCACTCCCTTCAACTTTTTTGAATGGAAAGCAGAGATGGAGATCTTGTTGAGAGCAAAAGGCCTCTACAGGGTGACTATGGCTACAGAAGCAGAGCCCAATGCTGCTGCAGAGAAGATCAAATGGCACAATCGGAGAGATGAGGCTTATGGCCTCCTATGTCTCAGTATTTCCCGAGACCTCCTTTTCCATCTCGATGGATTGACTTCACCGGATCAAGTATGGGAGAAACTTTCTGAACTCTTTGGAAATACAGATGAGATGAGGGGACACCAGATCGAAAATGAGCTGATCTCCCTGAGTCCCATTAATTTTGAATCCCTACAGCTATATTTCTCCAAGTTCAAAGCACTAGTTTTGCAGCTGAAACAGTGTGGTATTGAAAAGAAACATGAACAGCTCGTATTGTCCATCCTCTCGAAGCTAGGACATGATTACTTAGTCTTTGTTTCGACCTTCTATGCCACAAAACTCATAGCTTGAACCTGGAAGATGCCCAACCTTGCAGATTTCATGGAATCTCTCACACAGGAACAAGACAAGCTGGTGATGATGGGCACCATCAAACCTTCCAAAGACC
>LPNX010303638.1:280657-349006 GCA_001517045.1 Pseudotsuga menziesii
AATTTCTATAGTTCCCTTCTTCTGTCAACTTCATCCTTTACAGGTTCAATATATCGTTGTCCCTCCTAAGGGTCCATAGGAGCAATGACCCTGACATCCTGGTTTTTAAATGTCATAACTCATTTTTTGAAGTTGATAACCACCATACTATCATTATCCCATCTAATCCCTAGCATCGCGGGATAGGAACCACCATATTCTACTACTTCTATCACATCAAATTTAGCATGTGTTTTCATACCTTCAATGTCGACAACTAAGTTTGAAACACAACCAATAGGCTGAACCTTCGCCTAATTTGTGAGTCGCAACTATACCGATGACCATCCCAATGTTGGATTTCCCATCAATTGCCAGGTTTTCTTGGTCAGAATGTTTACATCTAATCCAAGATCCAGAGTGACCGAGTCAACCTCATAATCTCCAATTTGGATATTCATCCTCATTTCCTTGCCTATATTCCTTTTTTGCAAAGAATTCACTACAGAATCCTTCACTGTCTTATTCGAGTGGTGCAATAATGTCTCAAGCTCAACAAGGGCATCAATATTCCTTGCAAGTGATAGACAACTCTCAAAGAACTGCCACAAGTTACCATGCTACCATGATGGTCCTACCTCTACAGATGGATCAAAAGAAAATGGCATATCAATAATTGGTAACTTACCCAGATTTCTCTTGATTGCATTCTTTGCTCCAAAGAAGGTGTCTTTCTCTGTCGCAATATAAAATCCCACCTTTTTCTTTCCAGTGAGCTGAAATTGCTACCGTGGTCCATCGTCTCCAGTTGTTGCACCAACACAAGTGATGATCCCAATGTTTACATCCTTCATTCGTGGCTCGGCCTGAATTGTTGCATCTGTTTGTCCTTTATTCAAGTTCAATGGTGGGTTATGATTCAATGGCTGATTCATCGACTGGTTCTGGGTCTGAGGCAGGTTCTGAGTCTGATTCTTTGATGGGACCTAGTTCTACACTATCGGTTGGTTCTGTACTTGGAACGCAGGCTGATTCTGATTCTACACATTCTGTAACTGAGGACTATTTCCAGCCTCCCATTTTGCAATCAACTAAAGGTAGTTTTCAACATTATGATTGCTGGCTGTACAGTATGTACACTACACATGAGGGAAATCCCTCTGATAATGCCCTAATACCCCATAGGTGTAACACTAGATTGATTCACGACCTTGTCCTACTCCTCGAACAAATACTCCTCCTTGACCTCTGAACCCTCCGCGGAATCCTCTTCGGACTCTTCCTTGTTGAAACTGTGATTGGGCCATCTGTTGCTGTGATGGGTTTGGTTGCTGCTAGACATAGTGCACAACTTGAATATATTGTGGCTGATTATACTGTAGTTGCAGTGTCTGGTTATACTATGGTTGTACCACCATCTGCGACTCAGGTACAAACTGCGGCTGTGCTGTAAACTGTTTCATGGGGACAAACTGCAATGGAGGTGGTGCTGTATACGGCACTTGTGCTATTGGTTGCACTACTTGTGGCTATTCTTGCATTGTCCAGGGTTCCTCACCTTTCACAAAATATGAATCATACGTTCTTTCCTGGAGCAAATCATAAGCTCGACAGTTTTTTTCATCGTGTCCCGCTGATCAACAAAATGTGCAATACATGTTTTCAGCCTTCATAACCATATTCTGCATGTATTCGCAATTCTCATGTCGATTCCCATAGAATTAACATATGCGACACCATGGTATACCACCATAGTTCAACGGCTTTGAGGATCCTAACAACAAATAATTCCTGAATGTCGGACATGTTTCCTTGGTATATCCACCTGCATGGCACCGGGTGCACCAAATATCATCATGATATTCCTTAGCCTTTTTGATATCTTGCAATTGGAGCATTAGGTTGGCCAACTGTGCTTGAATCTGGTTCATTCTAACTACGCTTTCTCCTACCGGGGATGCCTCCAATTTCATCGTGGTCTCCAGATCCTCACTCTGCGTCACGATATTTTATTCATTAATGGTTTTCGGATATGCAGGACAACTACGGCAATGAAAAATTCCTTGTGCTAAACATCGATCATCTAAAAACTGACTCTATCCATCAATATCTTAAACCGCTAATCAAAGTCCCAAATCATATCATTGGGGAACTATTTGATCTCTTTCAATTCAGTAATATATTGAGCCTAAGACTTTGGCTTCTTGAATTATTTAAATAACCCCATTTGGATCTCATCCATTGTCTTTGCGGTACCTCCCTGAGGAAATCACATGAATCTCATGAACCATTTCAGTGTGCAGCCCCTCCAAGTTGTGGCCAACTGAATTTTCTTGACATCATCATCAACAATTTTTTGGGCGGTCTAGATCACCTCACATAAGAACTAGTACTGCTCTGGATCATCAGTGCCATTTCCATTAAATATCAGTAACTTCATTTTGTCACCTGCCATTCTGGGCCTTCTTCCTCCTACTATTTCTCTATTACTAGATTGTTGCTGACATGTAGAATGTGCATTTCTTCCTTACGGTCGAGTAGTGCATGAAGGTGTGGTTACGTTACTGCTAGGGATCGATCATGTTGTCTTTCTGGGTGTAACTTGGGCCTGGTTGTCCTCGTCGTCACAAAAGGTCTCTTCGTCTCGTGTGGTTTTTCTTCATGGCATCACACTTCAATCATAGTAGGACCTTCTCCTATCCTCTGCCTCTTCTCTCAAAACCTTGCTCCTCCCCTTGTACAACCACTTGTTTCCTCGGCCACCTTCACATTCTCACCAGAACTCATGCCCATATACCCCTTACCTTTTCATGCATCTCCCCCCTTTCGTCCTGGTTCCTACATCCTCCGCACACCATAGTTCCACTACTCTTGGTTCATATTTAGAATACCTTTTTCACAGACTAGTTGCTTAATTGGCAGTTGCAGTGACAACATGAATCTTCCTTGAGGTCCACTGAATAACTCCCTTTCTGCTTCTCTAAAGGACTTATTGGTGTTGGCTGCAAAATCAGTGATGTATCCTTCTAAGATACTATCCAACCACACTTCAACTACCCACAATGCCTTATTGTTGGTTTCTTGCAACTCTTAGATCAGCTTTGGGGTCCAGGATGTCGGCTCTCCTCCTTAGAAGTCTATCTTCTTCTTAGTGAACCTTTCCATCCATTCATGCAAGAGGACAAGAAATTCACAAAAGAACCATTCCTAAGGACCATCGTGGATATACCTATCCAACCTGTGGCCCATCAACAACTTTGGATTCTAATTTTTAGCTTCAGCAAACACCCGCAAATTTAGATCAAACCACCCTTCAATCTCTGGTTGAGTCAGATGCCAAAACCTATCCTCCTCTTAATAGCAACAAGGTCCCAGCAATGGAACCATTTGTTGGAGAAACCCACCAACAAAGCCTCATCGACAGGGTTCTCACTCTGTCGATGCCCAACCAGTGCAATCTCCTTAAGCACCAACCTAGACAGGTTTTACCCTACCCAGCAACGTCTGTGAATTAGATGAAGTCTCACCCAAGATGTTCAAGGGAGAGCTATCGAAACCGAGTTTCTAGCAGTGGGGATGAAGGATATGGGGAGCCGATGGGGAGACACCATAACTCCTAGATCCCAAGCTTTGTAGTCAATGTTAAGTCATTTCCACAACTTACAGAGTGCATCTAGAACTATGCAGTCATTATTTATTCATTTCCATAGCATCATACAGTTGTCACAATATCGCTAATAATGCAGCATTTTTTATAAAATGTATCAACTCATAGTGCAACAGAACATAATAGACTTTAAAATAGATTGCATCAATATAGCATAAAGGGACTAAATCACAACAACATCATATCAAAATAGGTCGCAACATCATAACAGATTAGATCGTAGTAGTGATAATAGACAATATTTGTGCAACAACTGTCATATCATATTAATCTTACGCAAAGGATCCAAATTACACCATTATTCTCCAAAATTAGAGACTGCATACATCAAGAAAACCTAGATATATCATAGATACCATAGGAAATTATTCAAAAACCAGATTGCACTAGACCTTATGCGATAATTATCCTCTGATGCGATTCTCCTATGATGATCCTGATCCTCTCTTTTCTTTACTTGCAAAAATAGATCTATAAATAGGCTTGCGCCTTTACATTGAGGGTCCACTTCTCACTAACTTATAATTGCTAATGACCTATTGCAACAAAACTTGGTCAAATAATATATAAAATATTCAAAGTGGTTATTCTTTCTCCCATCTTTGGCCTTGTGTGGTACCGCATGAGCTTGCGCAGCTGCCGCTACGCTGCAAAACTCACTTACAAAAACCCCTGCCAACATGCTCCCAACACAATATTATGGCTCATCCCCGAGCCACGTTAAGCTGATAGGGTAAGTGTCGACTACAAAATCAATGATATATCCTTCTAAGATACTATCCAACCACACTTCAACTGCCCGTGATGCCTTATTGTTGGTTTCTTGTAACTCCTAGATCAGCTCCGGGGTCCAGGATGTCGGCTCTCCTCCATAGAAGTCTATCTTCTTCTTAGTGAACCTTACCAGCAATTCATGCAAGAGGACAAGAAATTCACAAAAGAACCATTTGTGAGGACCATCATGGATATACCTATCCAACGAGTGGCCCATCAACAACTTTAGATTCTGATTTTCAGCTTCAGCAAACACTCGCAACTTTAGATCAAACCACCCTTCGGTCTCCGATCGATTCGGATTCCAAAACATATCCTCCTCTTAATAGAAACAAGGTCCTAGCAATGGAACCATTTGTTGGTGAAATCCACCAACAAATCCTCATCGATAGGGCTTCTCACTTTTTCGACACCCAACTAGCGCAATCACCCTGAGCACTGGCCTAGACATTTTTTACCCTGCCTTGCAACATCAGCGTAGCAGACGAAGTCTCACCCGAGATGTTCAAGGGAGAGCTATCTGAACCAAGTTTCTGGTAGTGGGGATGGAGGATATGGGGATCCGATAGGGAGACACCATAACTACTAGATCCCGAGCTTTGCAGTCGATGCTAAGTCATTTCCACAACTTGCAGAGTGCATCCAGAACTATGCAGTCATTATTGATTGATTTCCATAGCATCATACAGTTGTCATAATATCGCTAATACCACAGCATTGTTGATAAAACATATCAACTCATAGTGCGACGGAATGTAACATACTTTAAAATATATCGCATCAATATAGTAGAAAGGGACTAAATCACAGCAACATCATAACAACATTGGTCGCAACATCATAACAGATTAGATTGCAGTAGTGATAATAGACAAGATTTGTGCAACAACTATCATATCATATTAATCTTGTGCAAAGGATCCAAATTACACCATTCTTCTCCAAAATCAAAGACTGCATACATCAGGAAAACCTAGATAAATCGCAAATACAACAAGAAATTCTTAAAAAACCAGATCGCACTAAACCTTATGCAATAATTATCTTCTGATGCAATTCTCCTATGATGATCCTGATCCTCTCTTTTCTTTACTTGCAAAAATAGATCTATAAATAGGCTTGTGCCTTTACATTGAGGGTTTACTTCAGACTAACTTATAACCTATAATGACCTATTGCAAAAAAAATTGGTCAAATAATATATAAAATATTCAAAGTGGTTATTCTTATGCCCATCACGTTGATCTGGACTTGTGTGGTACCGCGTGAGCTTGCACAACTATTCCAATGCTGCGTAACTCACTTACCAAATTCCCTGCCAACAAGTACCTCAAACTAGGCCAACATGCAATTCAAAATTACAAATAATTAAATTCTCTTTTGTTTGGTTGACTGACCCAAAAAGGTGGGGTACACCAACTTCAAGAATTCATATCTCTTGAACCATAAAGAGTTAGAAGATGCTCCACATATCAACGAAAATGTATTGACAAAGAATATCTCCCTATGATGGGTTTATTTTCAAATTCTTGGTATAATACCCTTAAATTATTCAATTTGTTCAGGACTTTAAAGATTTCACACATAAAGGTTCCAAAGGCCATGTTACCTTATGCATGAGTTCCAAGGTCAAAGGATTCAACGATTATCATCAAAGGCATGAGAGATTTAATGGTATTCACCTCCACATACTTAATATCAACAAGGATGAGGTCTTAACCATATACTCATCATATCAAGGGTATCAAGGACCCCAACACCACCAAGGTGTGGGGGTTCCTAGACTTCTCCCAGGGTACCATGACCTCATTAAAAACACAAATGACCACATAATGGGTCATTTGGACTCTTTGAAGTTCTACACTTCTTCAACCCACCAAGGAATATTTATAGGTTACTAGTACATAGGTTGTGGTACTGGGGAATCCAAAGAAACAATTGGGGAAGCATAGAAACAACTTAGTGGAACTTAAACATTCTAAAGGGTGTACATGGATTTTGGAATTGTCCCAAGGGATCCAATGGCTTCAGACTTGGGCTTGGACAAGGTCAAAAGGTCTCCTTTAACATTGATGGAATTATAACCCTGAAGGGATCCTTAAGGGGCACCAAGACACACTGACACACACCTATTGGCATCAATGATAATTTAGCCAAGAATATCTTGCTTTGTCATTGATGATAATGTGTTGTTGAAGATGGATTAATTCAATTAGGAGATATTATGATTCCCAATTTTTCTCAGAGGTACTCAAAAGTATCTCTTGGAAGAGAATTTGTAAGATGTATGCAATTTGTTCTTTTGTCCCAATATATTCCAACTTAATATTCTTTTCTGTTACTTGTTCTCGAAGGAAGTGAAACTTGATAGGAATGTGCTTGGTCTGGGAGTGCATGACTAGATTCTTGGAGATACTGATGGCACTGATGGCACTTGTAATGTCACATAGAATTGGAATGGGCTCATCATATGTCATGTGTATGTCTTGCAGGGTTTGCTTCATCCAAATAATCTGAGTACAACAATCTTCTACTGCTATATATTATGCTTCGACGGTTGATAAGGACACTGAAGACTGCTTTTTTCTCGACCAAGATACTAGACAATTTCCTAGAAAGAATGTTGTTCCAATGGTGCTTCTTTTGTCTTCAACATATCCTACCCAATATGCGTCTAAATAACCTATCAATGTTAGCTCATTTCCTTTTGAATACCAAAGTCCAAATTTCATAGTCCCTTTGAGATATTTGAATATCCTTTTAACTGCTATAATGTGAGTTTCCTTTGGAGAATCTTGGAATATTTCAACTTGTCCAATGACTTGCATCACATCTGGTCTTGAGGCTATTACATATAGAAGACTACCAATCATTGATATATAGAGACTTTGATCAAGTTATTTAGACTCATCTTTCTTTCTTATTTTAAAACCGAAGATCATAGGAGTACTCACATGTTTGCAATCTTCCATCTAGAATTTATTTAACATTTATTTGATGTATTTCATCTGAGCAATAAAAACACCTTCTGTTCGTTGATATATTTGAAAACCAAAGAAGAAGGTTAATTCATCGAGAAATGAAATTTCAAACTCTTTTTGCATGTCCTTGGAAAATTATTGACTCAACGAATCATCATCACTTCCAAATATGATGTTATCAACATATACTTCAGTGATGAGTATGATGTCTTCGTCTTGTTTGATGTACAACTTGCTTCCACACTTCCCCTCTTGATGTTTTGTTGGTGCAAGTACTTGTCCAATCTGGAGTACCAAGCTCTAGGAGCTTGCTTTGTCCCATATAAATCCCTTTTGAATTTGCATACATAGTCCTTGTTTTTTGAAATTTGATATCCTTCTATTTGCTTGATGTAGGATTCTTTGTTAGGATTATAATAATCCCTTGTCCAAATTGGTCAATTATGCCTAAATTAGGAGTCTTTTCACTTATTATTGAGTCACCAGTACCAATGGGTCCACATGGCCTAATTAGGCCACATGTACCAGTTACTAGAGTGTGGGGAACATTGATTGATGGTAAATTCCACTGACTGCACTTACATGCATCAGTTTAGGTGCCTCCTAGACCAATCCCGACAATTTAGGAGCCACTAGGAGTGCAAACACCAACCTCCTTCAGTTGATTTCAGTTGGTGACTATTCATGAGTTAGTTACATTCAGTTAGCACCATTATTTGCATGGTTACATGTGGGAAGGATCCTTTCCTCACCTACCACATGAGTTAGACTAGTTTAACTGATTCTAACTGATTGAGCCGCTTATTTAGACAAGAGTTAGCTAGTTAAGTTTCGATAGTGATTTAGACATGTCCAGTTATCCATGCAGTTAGATTGAGTCAATCAATTTGAATTTCCTCTCATGAATTCGAATTGTCTGGTTATTAATACCAGTGTATTACATTGTAATAATTATCCATATTGTATCCATTTACTTTTTTATTAATGAAAGCATTATACAGTTGCAACCCATTTTTTGCACTGTTTCATGTTAATTCTGAGTAAATTTCTTGTGAGATCTATTTGTGAGTTTTGTCTTGGTTCATATATTCATGTGAGTTCAATTATTATATGGTATCATAGCCTCAACAGGTCAAGGAATTTCTCCTTCTACATATTTCATGCTAGATCAAAGCAATTTGAGAAAAAAAACTCAAAAAATTCCAGCTCTACACCAGAAGCGGAGAGCTAACCACATAATTCCTTGGAAAAGGAATTGTTGATCAAGCTTAATTGATTGACTACGTCGGGTGTGATGCAAGCTCCAAAAGTGCAGGATGTTTGACCTTACTTTGTGTTTTTTGTGTAATTGCTGGTACAACTTCATATGGATTCGAAATTATCAGTTCCTCTTCTTACTCTATCCACAAGATATTCAGAATGGAAGTTGAAGATGATTTAATCTCTGAAGAGACAAGATCTATATGAGGTGTCTATTGGAATTGGGAAAGAGTTTTATGAGAATGAGAATGACTAGATGAATGGTGGTGATAGATATTTTGGAACAATATGCCTTGCCCTTTCTCCAAGCTTGCACTACCTTGTTAAATATACTGAATACCCAAAGGATCTCTGGAAAAAAATTGGATAAAACCTTTATAAAGCACAATGAGGATCATAATAGCAATTTGAAGATCACACCCAGCACCACAAGAGCTCTCTATTCAAAATTCTTGGCCTCTACTCTCTTTGATGAAGTAGTTAAAGATGAAGAAGAACCAGAATCTTCTACACAGTCAATTCGAATTGAAGAAAGTCTGCTTGCAGTGACTCCTTCTGTCGATGTTCTGAAATTTTATGAGATATATGATATCTCATCTTCTCATATGGATGATCCAGAAGAAGACATTCAAATGTCTAATATTGAAGAAAAACTCTATTGCACTTCTATGCAAACATTCTCCAGTGGTTCTCCTTTAAATTCTGTGCAAAATTTTATAGTGATTGCTTCAGAAAGTGAAGAGGAATTCGATAGATCTCCCTCTAATATTGGTGTTGGTGTGTTGATAAGTAATACCTTGGATATTTTGGAAAAAAAATCATATTGTAGGAGTGATCCATGTTTGGGTACACAGGGTACTCCCAAAAGACCAAACACCAAGAGAAACCACTCACACAAATAGATCACAGATCAACACGCTGATCTTTTAACGTGGTTAAAACCCTCGAGAGGGAAACAGTCAATGGCCACAATAGAAATTGATCCCAAAATCCAATGGCTTCCATGTCTGAAATTCGACAATGCCCTGTCATTTATTCGACATAGGCATTTTTTTTCCTTCGGTGAAATAACATCGGATATTCAACGTCCTTCCAATACCTTGTCGAAGATACGACTACACCATCGTCGAATGTCAACAAGTTCTACTAAAAAAAAATTATGATTATGCCGTCGAAATTCCGACACCATGGCGTCAAATATTCTACATTTTGCTGTTGGAAATGAGATAGATCCTTGTCGAATGTCACTTAGATGTGCTGCAAAAAGAGTTTCATATACTATTGGATTTTGGACACGTAGCCATAGGTTTTCCGACTCGTAGCCATAGGTTTTTTGACTCCATGGCATCCAAATCCTAACACGTAGCTATAGGTTTTTCGATGGCTATCCAATGGGATTAGCTGTTGGAGCCATGGCAGTCATGTTGGATGTCTTTGGAATGACATCGAAGATACGATGGGCATGTGTTAGCCGACCGATGACAAATACTGTCGGATCATCAACAACCTCGTCGGACATCCTCCAACACCACAGTGTCCAAAGTTCGACACGTAACTGTAGGTTTTGCGATGGTTGTCCGACGGGATTGGATAATGAAGCCATGGAAGTCCCACCAGATGTCTTTGGAAGGATGCCAAATATGTGACAGGTATGTGTCCAATGTCCGTCGAAAATGACATGGGTTGTTGTGTAATTAACAAACAAAAAAAATTGAAAGGTTGCCATTCAACAGTTAATTTACCCTTTGATTTCAAATCTAGAAGTGTCATTTATGAAGGGTACCACCTTGGAGTTAGTGCGCAACAAATAGATGATAGATAATACATCCATACATTCATGAAAGGATACGGTTGATCAAAACAAGGATACTAAGATATTTGTTTTGTGTGTGATACCTTTCGATCATTCTTGAGGGTTTCATTTTGTTTCATGAGGGTTCTCATAATCCCCATTTTTCAATAAGGGTTTTCCTCAGTCTTTCCCCAAACCCTTGGGTGTATCATTTACCATTATTCTTAATGCTCTTCATGCCCATGGGGATGATACATAGGAAAAAACATAATAGTTCAGAGTTAATTGATACTTACCAAGATTTTTTGCAAGAATTTCAGAATATATGTTGGGTGAAGTTTATTTACAAATTGCATGGTCATCACAAGAATATTGGTGTTGCATTTTCTCAAACATTAATGGTGAGATGGATCACATTGGGGATTTAGAATTTCAGGTGGACAAAGTTTTGATAGCCCACAGTGGTGAATCTATAGCAAATGCTCAAGATTGTACCCCGTTAGTTAACGAGAATAGCAAAGTATTGACTTAGAACCTCAATCGTTGCTACAGGAGGAAAATTCTCTCATAAATACACTTGCACAGTCAGTTAAATAGATTGAAACTAGTATGCATGTATCTAGTATTAACAACATCGATTTATTAGAGTAGAATAATCCCATGACATACCTACTAGTAACTATAACTCATACAAAGAACATGCTATGCATGTGTTTATCCTTAAATACAGTCAATCTTAAACCTAGAAAACTAACATGATTCTATTACATACCTTCCAGTAACCCTTTCGAGTAATAGGAGCATATCATTAGAGGAATTTTGGGGTCTAAAATGGGCCTCCTAAGGAAAATAATAAAATAATTGTTAAAATAATAAAATAATATTGATTAATTTTGGAGGAAGAAAGAAAAAAACTACTTTTTGTGTTCGTATTTTCAACATATCTCCCTGTGTTTTTACTCAAATTTCGATCGGGAGAGCTCGTTGGATGCGTAATTTGATTCCACATCCAACGAGCACCCACACTGCATACTTTTGATGGACCCCGCTACCCCAAAAACAAGAAATACCTGAAAAAATGTGATGATGACATCATCACATTTTTTCAGGTATTTCTTGTTTTTGGGGTAGCAGGGTCCATCAAAAGTATGCAGTGTGGGTGATCGTTGGATGTAGAATCAAATTACGCATCCAACGAGCTCTCCCGATCGAAATTTGAGTAAAAACACAGGGAGATATGTCGAAAATACGAACAAAAAAAGTAGTTTTTTTTAATGACAAATATGTCAATTCAACCATTATGGTTGACTTATTTTATTGAAATTCTATTGGTTCTTGAATTCCAACTCACAAAAACTTATTTTGGCACATTTTCTTATAAGGCCCATTTTAGACCCCAAATTTCCTCTAATGTTATGTTTACGCTTGAAGTGATTAGTATCAACACTACCAAATACTATCTCTCCTCCTTCTTGAATCACCAAGAGCACCATGCTTGAATCCAAAACGATTGGGTCAATATGAGGAAAAAAAATCAAGGATGATAATTATGGATTCAATGAAGTGCCACCTAATCCTTCATATTGTAGGAAAATAGGCTAACAAAATGTATGAAGCAATGACTACTCTATATTAGAGTGTCATTAATTCCCAGTAGATTCTCCTAAAGAACAAACTCAACAATACATGTATCACTGACTACTCTAGATTCTGTACTAGAGTGTGAAAAAATCCTAGAAGATGCTCTTGAATAACAACCTCACCAATACATGCATGACCGACATAAGCATAGTGGTGAGATACCTTATGACACATATCTAAGAGATCAATTCTTTTTTAATGGTATGAATATTAAATAGAATTTGTTAGTGCACATTGCACCAATTGGTTTGTTTGCACCCTAGGGAGATTTAGAAAGGTGTATATTCCCATGAGCATATTCCAAACCTAATAGTTTTGATATCCCTGTTCATACCAAAAAAATATTTCAATTGATATAATGAATGACCTATTCAAAACTTAGCAGTCATGCTCTCCAATGTATTTCAAAAAAATATTTCATTTGAAAGGTTTCCATTCACCAATTAGTTTACCCTTTGATTTCAAATGTTTAAGGCTAATAAGTTCAATGTCTTATATCGAGGCTCTAAAAAAATGTGATATTCAACCTTATATAACCTAAGTTTTAACTATTACATTATTGAATCTCTTATAATGTTAGGTATTTTACTATGTCAATATTTAAATAGACTAACTTGATGAAATGAATTGAATGATTTTAACTCAAACAACTCAAATAACTCAACATAACTCAAATAATTTAACAGTAACTTGAACATGATTTCGAGGTTCTAAAATGGTAGTTCAAAAGGTCTTAGGACTAGGAAGCAAATAATATCAGAATTTTTAAATGTTATGCATGATTCCTATGTTGATCTGAATGAGTTTGTTTGTCATTGATGTAAAATAATGTCTATTAGCAAATACATAAAATGAATATGAAAGAATAATTAAATTTTATAGATATTATTCTTTGAGAAAGAACCAAAGATAGAAATCGTGAATGAGACACATAATTTTTTGTCTTCAGACATAAAGATTATTACATTCACAGAAATTGGCATTAGCAATAGTTTGTTTTTTTATTATGGCTAAAACAATTTGTTATCCATCAATCGCTTGATTCCAGGTGTCAAAGCACAGATCCAATAACCATCATTAAATCAAGAATACGGTTTCATGTTTAACATAAGGTTAAAATAAAACTGCTAAAGGAAATGGTTAACGCTACCCAGAATTTTCAGTTATGATTTTAATGTATTGGCCAACGTTTTTTCTCTGTCTTGAACTGTTTATACAGTTACATGTCTAACTGTTTAAAGTATGCATTATAATATTAAGTAGAAGTGCTCTGGAAAATGAAAAAGATGGAGTGGTGAATAAGGATCAGCGTAGTATTCAGTAGTTGAATTGTGAAGACATGGCAAAGCCATGAATTGGAGAAGACATGCAGAGCAAGGAATTTGTGAAGACACGTAGTGAGGATATACGCAGTATGCAGAGCTATAATTTGATGAAGACATGCAGAGCAATAAATTGGTGAGACTCTGTCGTCAATTGGAGAAGATGCAATGAGGATAAATGCAGTGAAGTAAATTGACAAAGACACGCAGCGAAGTGAGTAAATTGGTGATGATGTGCAGTGCAGTGAATGAATTTGAAGAGACACAAAACAAAGTTAATGTATAGGAAGAAGCAACATAGTGACTGCATTGGAGAAGATGCAGTACCTTGCAATGAAGAAGATGCACATCATGAAGTATCAGAAATAAAGAAAAACACGGAGCTATGGAGAGGTTGCAGAAACATTGGTATGCATTGAATTTCTAAAGCTGTGTATGTGTTCTTTACAGGAAAAAAAAAATTGCAAGTTCTTCCATTTTCTGAGTACTCAAGTCATTGTAGATTGGTTTTGTAAAATGAATGAAACAGATATCTGTAAATGTTAATAAATATCAATCAGATAATGGATACACATGATAATTCAGTTACAAACTTTAAAGATAATTTTTTAATACATTACTTACTACATAAGTGAAGAGAGTTTGAGATATATTGTTGGTTTGATAGAGTAGTTTGATAGAGATGTTCTTGATAGGATGATTACTGACTGAAATTGTTTTGAGAGATGTTGTGATAGAATGGGGATGTTGTGATAGAATGAGTTGTTGTTAAAATTTTATATTTGATACAAATTGGGTCTAAAAAGATAACATGTTTGGTTTAAAAGTATGTGAAATAGGTTGGTGCCTGTATTACAGGGAGGAAGGGAGGTGCTAGGGATATTGACAGTCTCATTGCAAGTTGAAGCTTGTATTTAGACAGTAGGAGTTGTCTTTCAATAAGATTTGAAAATAAAGAGGTAGTTTCCTGAGGTAGTAGCCTCATCTGAGTTGTTGCCCAGATAAAATGTGATGTAATTATAGTTTCTTGCTTTACATCCATAAGAAGAAGAGGTTTTCCCTTTATGGGTTTCCTCATGAACAATTTGTGTCTCTGTCCATTTTATGTGTTTGATGGTTATAAGATGCATTAAAAATATAAATAAAATTATAAACAACTGATTCACCCCCCCCTCTCAGTTGTTTGACTTGATTAACAATTGGTATCAGAGCCGGTCACTTCAGATCTCAGTTTAATTGTTGGAAGTGTGGTCTTTTATGATTGATAAGAAGTTTGAATTTACAAAACATGGATTACCTCTATTTGATGGACATAATTATTCTTTTTGGAGTATCAGGATGAAATTTTCTTACAGACTCAAGGAGTAGATGTTTGGAAAGCTGTGCTGAATGAATATAGTGCTCCGACAACCATTCCAACAGATGTTGTAGGTAAGAAAATTTATGAAAGTAATTCCAAATCCATGTATGCAATACTTGGAGGTTTAGCAGGGTTAGAATTTGTTAAGGTTATGCACTGTGAGTCAGCTAAAGAATTATGAGACAAACTAAAAAATGTTTATGAAGGAGATAATAAGGTGAAAAATGCTAAGTTACAGTCATATAGGAGTCAATTTGAAAGTTTAAAAATGGAAGAATATGAAGATATAGCAACTTATTTTCTTCGTATTGATGAAGTAGTAAATACCATGAGAGGTCTAGGATAAAAGGTTAAAGATGTTGATATTGTACAAAAGGTACTTAGATCTTTACCTATAAGATTTAATTCAAAAATATCTGCTTTGGAAGAAAGAACTGATATCTCTACTTTAGAAATGGATGAACTACATGGAATACCAACAGCATATGAGATGAGAAAATCTGGTGAGGATTCCTTTAGGAAAGAAGCAGCTTTCAAGGCGGTGTTGCAGCTACAACCATTCTCCCCAAATTTCTTAAATTTTGGGCCCCTCCTCATGATTTTGCATTGTTTTAATCATTGGATCCTTTGAGTTTTTGATCGTGTTTTAATTTTAGATGATTGCAAAAGCTTAACTCTCACCCTAGATTCGATGTTTGATTGCGTTTGGAATTTATGGTGAGTCGCAGACTCTAAGTTTGTTCCACTTGTTAATCGAACCAAGTGTTTTATTGTGGGTCGCCGTCGTGGAGGTATAACAGGTTTCTTTCCGTTGTTGAGTTTGAAAAGCTGTCCAAAACACTTAAGTCAATTTTCATTGATCAAGCATCTTACTATGTTAAATCGGCGGCTGATATCATTTTCCCATCCGTCGTTGCGGTTCCCAAATCGATTAGCCATCCGAAGTCCAAAACGATCTGCCTGCCGATGCGTATTGACCTTTTCGTCGCATACCCGTAGCATTTTCTCTTTCACCGTTGCGGCTAGGAAAGTCATTCAGCTCTCGATTTAAATGTCTTCCGACTTCCGACTAAATCCTTTTCCCGACCACATTTCGCGTGGCTGTAGTTGTGCCCCATCCGCCGTTGCGGTTGGGAAAACCATTTTGCCTCCGATGTCATTATCCTTCCAATTTGCGATTGAGTTTTCCCACCCTCCCATCGCATGCCTGTAGCCTTCACTCTTCCGCCATTGCGGCTGGGCAGAGCTTTTGCTTCCGATGTCAGTTTCCTCCCGATTTTCGTGGTTGGTGTTTTTTTATCACGAGCTCGTAGGAGGACGAGGTAGTGTTGTTGGCATTTGTAAAATGATGATGGCACACCTGGTCTTTTCTTATGGATTAGCTATTTCAATAATATAATTTGCTGCTTTGTTTTGGAACGCAAATCCCATGAATAATGCATTTTGGTTTATTTGCAGGTGGACTCAAGGGATTGGTCGGACTACCAAGGCGCGAAGGTGTAGCTGGACATTGTAAGCTCAGGTCAAACCCTGGTTAGAAGGACAGACGAAGGAAAAGACAACATGGATGGTGAAAAAGGTAATGACCCAAAAGAGTTATCAGTTACTAAACAGTTCATGAATGCATAACAGATAACATAGAATAATATGAAGAGTTGAGGAACTGAAAGGTCAGACGTTTGGGGGGCAGCCCAAGCGGTCTACAGTTGTAGTTTAAATATTTGAAAGTAGAACTTAGACAGGGACTTTTTCCCTGGAAAAAACTTGTAAACCATTTTCTTGTAAGAGGAACTACTTCGTTTTACAATCAGAAACTGCAACTTTTGCCTGCTAGAGAAAGCGAAATGTGGAATGTATCAATGTGACTAAATGAATAATGTTGAAGGGGAACTTTTTCATTTTCAGCTGTGTTTCATTAACTGTGAGAGTATTAACTTCCTGAACCTATGTTCTTGTTGAATGTTCTTCAGTATCTTTTTGTGATGTTTTCCAATGTGAGTAATAAATTGTTGTTCATAAAACAATTGGCTATCTGGTTGTTCAAATATCTGTAATCGTTCATGTGTCTTGAAATAAGTATCAGCTAACTGTAACTCTTCATAATGCATGTACAAAATATATTGCTCACCAATGAATGATAATCCTGCTCCCTAGGTATAGTTTAGGTAGTTAGTTGTAATTTATTGTTGTATGTGATTTAGATGCTTGTGAATGCTAAGACGAGAGATAAGAACCTGCGCATCACGTTGTGACTGCTCCTTTCATCTTATCTCCCTGCATGGTTAATTAGGCACTTGAATATCATACATTACTTCAAAAAATACAAAATATACGGTGGACCGGGCCGCAACTGGTAAAACCCTTTGTTTTGTTATTTGACCTACTGTTGCTGTCGCAACTGTTCTCCCCAAATTTATTAAATTTTGGGCCCCTCCTCACCATTTTGCATGGTTTGATCGTTGAACTCTCGAGCCTCTTGGGCGTGTTTCCTTTTCGTTTTACTTTGAAGTTGGATGTCAGCTAGTTTATTTATGCCATGTTCAATGCCGAGTTGAGTCATGGATGTCTGGTTTACTGATCGAAGGAAAGTAAAATCTTTTCTTTTCAGGGCCTCCTTTCAAAGAAAGAACGACTTTAGCCATAGCTGATCCTTAAAACCATTTAAACACTTAGTTTTTCTATCATTGGGCACATTTTTTTCATGTTAGATCAGAAGCTGTGAATTTTTCGTTCCGCCGCCGTTGCGGCTCTCAGATCGGTTTAGCATCCGAAGTATGAATCTCTCTGACGTCCAATTTGCGTCAGTCGTAAAATCGCTTTTCCGAAGCCTTTATTCTTCCGCCGTTACAGCCGAGAATCCTTCTCTCTGCCGATGTCCAAAATCTCCCGACGTTCGACACGAAGTTTTCCCGCTCACATGCTTTAACCTTTTCTCCCTGCTGCCACTGTGGGTGGTAAAGTTTTTTCTACTTCCGATGTCCAAAGATGGCCAACGTCCGATTCGAAGTTTCCCGCTCACTTGTCCAGTGCGGGTCTAGCCTTGTCCCTTCTGCCATTGCGGCTGAAGGAGTTATTTTCCCTGCTGAAGCGGAAAGCCTTCCGACTGCCGATTTATGAGTTTCCCACCAAAGGCTCGATCAATTTTCTACTCGGAACAAGAGGCGCACCAGGCCGTTTTCTTGTGGAATAGTCGCTCAATTATTAAAATCTGAGGCTTGGTTTTGTAACTCCTTTCCAATAAATGATGCTTGTCGATCGATTGCAGGTTGGTTTGGGAGAGCGGTCAAACTACCGTGGCATGGAGGAAGACAGACCGTATAGTAGAGGCAAGGCCAAAACTAGCAAGGTTGTAGAGGAGAAGGACAAGCAAATGAAGACAAAAATGCAGACTAGAAAGGTCCATTCATTACTATCAAAAGTGAAACGGGAAGACACAGTGGTCTGAAGAGGAATCTGAAGCGTCCAAGGAAGGAAAAAATGCCAGACGTTGGGGCAGTCCGAGGGGGGGCCTGATGTATAGTTTAAATATTGTAGAGTTAGCACTAATGAGGGGATTTTTCCCCTGGAAAATCTTGTAAATGTTTGCTTGTAAGAGGAACTACTTCGTTTTGCAAAGGAAGCTGCAATTTTACCTGTTGGAGAGAGTAAAAGTGGAATGTATCAATGGAATTCAATGAATAATGTTGAAGAGGAACTATTTCATTTTCAGCTGTGGTTCATTTACTGTAAGAGTATTTGATTTTCTGAACTTCTGTTCTTGTTGAATGTTCTTCAGTATCTTTTGGGGATATTCCACTGTGAGTAATAAATGTTGTTCATAAAGCAATTGGCTATTTGGTTGTTTAAATATCTGTGACTATTCATGTGTTTTGAAGGAAATATCAGCTATCTGGAACTCTTCTTAGTGCATGTACGAAATGTATTACTCACCTAAAATGATAACCTTGCTCCCTAGGGATAGATTAGATAGTTAGTTTATTTCTATATGTGACTGGGCTGCTTGTGAGTCTAAGACAAAAGGTAAGAACCTACGCATCACGTTGTGACAGCTCCTTGCATTCTGATCACCTTGCATTTAGTTAGGCACTTGCATTTCATTTCTAAGTCAAAATACAAAAACTCGGTGGACCGGGCCGCAACCGGTAACCCCTTTGTTTTGTTACTTGACCTACGGTAGCCGGACCGCAAACCGAACGTATTCCCTATTCCAAACAGTCAACGGGCTAGTTGGAAACATTGATTGGGGAGAATCCCTTACTATTGTTGCCTATGATTTTCCAGGCCTCAACAGTTCTGGCGCTAGAAGGAGGGCCGCCAGTGCATGGCTGGCCGAGGAAACCCGTTTTCCCGAGATTATTTCACTGGTTACAGTTCTGAAAGTAGTGGACCATGTAATCCAATTCCGGAAGAAGTAAATAGAGAACATCTATATCCTGTTCACAATGAGATCGTTAATGACCTGAGAAGACACACCAGGGCATACGTAAAGAATATTGGAGGATTGTCGATTATCCCCGAGTTTCCCAGGAGAGAGTATAAAAGGAAAGACCATCCTATAACAGAAGACTCAGTGCTGGTTGGAGATTGGGAAGAACTTGTGGAAACCACCTTGCAAGAAGTTGAGCTACCTTTGAATCAATAGGGCCTAGAAACCCCTTACATTTCTCCTGTTCACACCCCTATTGGTTCACCTCCTCATTCTCCACCTCAACTCATGGTCGGCGTTAACGCCAACCAACCTCCTCCTAATCCACCAAATCCACCACCTGCATGGAAAGCCAGATCACCCCTAAACCTGACTCCTCCTTTGCATGACCTACCTTAGGCCTTTGAAAAGTTGTTGCCTAAGTTCGATCCAAATGAGAAGGTATTAGTGGATGATCATTTGCAGAGTTTTTTCTTGGAAATAGAAGGATTGAGAGCCGGGGAACATGAAGATGTAGTGTGTATACTTTTCCCGCATACCCTCAAAGGAGCTGTTGTGTCATGGTACTTCGGGTTGCCTGCTAATTCTATCCCAGATTGGGATACTTTCGAGAGAATGTTCAGAAGTAAGTATGCAGTTCAAAAGACTCACACAGCCCTTATGAAAGAACTATGTGCATTGAAGAAAGAGAGAAAGGAAAAAGTGCACAGTTTCACACAAAGGTTTGCAGCATATCTTAAGAACTTTTCTGAAACAGATAAGCCTTCAGACAAAGTACTGATTGAGTACTATACATCAGCTCTGGGTCCTGATTTGGCCATGTTTACGAAAGGTAGGGCCAAGACTACTCTGACAGAAACCTATGAAGAAGCATAAATGGTGGAGGCTGAAAGAGAGAGTATTGAAGATTACCCCAAGCAATCCGGAAAGAGAAGGAAAACTTTATTGTTCACTAAGCCTAAGGAGGAAAAAGCACCAGATTATGAAAATATGGCCAAAATGATGCAAAATCTGTCTAATAAGATCATAGACTTAGAGAAAGAGAAGGAAACACAGAAGTTCTACAGGCCTTATTATAAGAAAAGGGAGGAAAACAATCAGTCCCAACCTCCTCCTCACAATACTGCGTCTATGAATCTGACAGAGATAGGGATGTAAAATTTCTGCACCTTTCACCAGCAGCCTCACTCCGAAAAGAATTGTCCGCAATGGATAAATTCAATGACACTAGTCATCAATCAAATGTTGGATTCAATATTAACAGAGAAGGGCGATGAAGAAAGAAAAGAGAATTCTGCTGCTACTACTACTAAAGAGCAGGAAGAGGAAACCATGGCTGTATGGAATTATGTTGCTTTATTCGATGCTGAAGAAGAAAGGAGTCAAGGATACAAGGAAGTTGTGGATGCCAACGTAACAACAAGAAGTCAAGGGACGGTTAAAGATGATAGTCTGATGCTCCCAAAGATCAGGAGGCTGTAAAGAAACGTTAAGAAGAAATTCCAACATAAACCCGTGGCTGATATAATTCCTTAATTTACTATTACTAGCCAAGATCCTGAGCAGAACAGAACACCGCCCAAGCCAAACGAAGAAAAGATGAATGCTGATAAATATAACTCTACTAAACAGCAGATGAATTATGACATTGTGGAAGATTTAAAGAAGATAAAAGCAAACGTCCCACTATTCGAAATGTGCAAAGTACCTCAACAGAAAGAAAGATTATTGAGAGCACTTGAGGAATAGGATGAGAAGTCGCCTACTGAAAATCAACCTCAAGGCGAAGAAGAAATTGGAGAAACCAGCTGTGGAGGTGAGTCTAAATGTAAACATCCACCTTTTCTCCTAACATTTGAAATTTTTAATCATAGCATGCACAATTGTCTGGTAGACTCGGGGGCGTCAATGAATGTCATGCCCATATCAGTATGTAAGAAAATAAATGGGTAGCCTAAGCCAACCACGTCGAGGATGGTTCAATTGGATAGGACAGACGTTAAGGTAATTGGTTAGATGGAAGACATCCTAATCCGTCTGGCATCCAATGATAAAGTATGCCAAGTCATTAATATCGTGGTGGCTGACATACCAGACGCTTACGGTCTGGTCCTGAGTAGAGATTGGTCAGCTAAATTAAATGGATATTTCTCCTCAGATTGGTCGCATCTGTGGTTTCCATACAAGGGGAGTCCAAATTAGATTAAATTTTTAAGAGAGCCTCACATGAAGTACAATGTTACTCAACTGAATGAGAAGAATGTATCAGTCGATTCTGTGTTGGGAAACTATTTTCTCGAATTGGAACTAGGGAATTATCAAGCGGAAGAGGCCAGCGACACATCTGATACCCAGCCTGATCTCCTTCGATTTTCTCAGGCTGATGAGGTTGATTGTAAGATAGTAGACTTAGCAGTAGGAATAGATTTACCTTTAGTAGTTAGTGATTTTTGGACTTTATTTTTTGATGGCTCAAAGACATTAGAAGGGTCAGGGGCCGGCTGTGTCCTTATTGATCCACAAAAGAATAAACATTTCCTGTCATGTAGATTAGAGTTTGAATGTACTAACAATACATCTGAATATGAAGCACTGGTGCAGGGACTCAAGAAAACGATTGAATTGAAGGTAAGTAATTTGAAAGTTTTTGGGGATTCTGAAATTATTGTGAAACAAATTCAGAATCAAATCCACTACATTTCTCCTCACTTGAAAGCTTACCAGAATGAGGTATGGGAACTACTTAAATTTTTTAATGCATTTAACATTATTTCAATTCCAAGAATAAAAAATGCAGCTGCTGATCTATTGGCCACATCAGCTGCTAGACTCGTACCTACTAACAATCGTTGTTCTGTTGAACTCCTTTTCAGGCCCTCTGTACCGGATATGATCACCAACTTGCGAGTATTTGATGATGATCAGCAAATAATAGAATGCTTGATGAATGAAGAGGTGTTCAAAGGAGCAATCATAGAAGATGAGGAACATCAAGCTGAGATGAAATACGACAATTTCATTCCTAGAGGGGTCAGGACATTAGAAAAGATGTTCGATCTAAATGAAAAGTTTAGGAGACCAGCCAATGTAAAGACTCACAGCTTGACTCTGTAGTTTGAGTTGATAAATTTGGGAGATGAAGTGAATCCTAAGTTTGTAAATCTCGGCAAATGCTGCTCACCAACCGAAAGAGACAGGTTCGTCAGTTTGTTTAAACAATACAAGGACGTATTCGCCTAGATGTACGGAGATTTGAAAACATATGATACCAGCATTATAAAACATGTCATCCCCATCAAGGCTGGAGTCAAGCCATATCAGCAACCCTTGAGGAAAATGCATCCAAAGCTGGAACCGCTGATTCAGAGTGAGGTAAAGAAATTACTAGATGCTAGAATCATCTTTAAAGTTAGACACCCTGAGTGGGTATCAAAATTGGTACCAGTCAGAAAAAAGTTGGGAGAAATCAGACTGTGCGTGGACTTCAGAAACCTAAACCGCGCCTCAGATAAAGACAACTATCCGGTGCCTCCCATGGAGCAATTGCTACAGATTGTCTCTGGTTCTGAGTTGTTTTCATTATTAGACAGTTTCTCTGGCTACAATCAAGTGCTAGTAGTCGAGGAAGATAGATTAAAGACAACATTCAGGACTAAATGGGGAACCTTCACCTACCGAAGGATGCCGTTTGGACTGATTAATGCTGGAGCAACATTTCAAAGAGCTATGGACATAGCTTTCCGCAGACTAATTGGATGAAGTGCTGTGGTGTACCTTGATGACATTACAATATTCTCGAAGAAAAGAGGAGAGCACGCTTTTCACCTAAAGCAAATTTTCGAACGCTGTCGGAAATATGGCATCTCCCTCAATCCTAAGAAGTACGTATTCGCAGTCACAGAGGGCAAGTTGCTGGGACACATAGTTTCAAAGAGAGGTATCTCTATAGACCCAGAAAGAATTAAGGCCATTGAACAAATTCCTATGCCACATAATAAAAAAGTGAATGCAATCGTTTATGGGAACCATAAATTTTGTAAGAAAATTTGTGCCCGATTTCGCTCAGACTGTCAAACCACTACAGCAGATGGTCAAACAAAATGCACAATTTAAGTGGAATGATATTGAGAAAGAGGCTTTCAGCAAAATTAAAACTATTGTTGCACATGCACCCTCCTTGAAAAGTCCATACTTTGATAAAGAATTTGTTATGTATACATTTGCATCCGATGATTCATTGGCAGCTGTGCTTACGCAAAAGGAGGATGGGGGTGATGAATTCCCATTCTCTTTTATGAGCACTGGGCTACAAGGGGCTGAATTAAATTACCTAGCCATTGATAAGCAAGCTTACACAGTATTTAAGGCAGTGAAGCAATTCAGGCCTTACATATTAAAAAATCAAACCAAGGTAATAGTCCCTTACCCAGCTGTAAGATCCCTTCTCATTCAGAAAGAGTTAGGAGAAATAAGAGGCAACTGGGTAATAGCTCTTCAAGAATACAACCTTGAATTCAAGCCAGCCTCTATAGTGAAAGGTCAAGGGTTATGCAAATTGATGACTGAAAGCAGGAACAATGAAGAACAAGCATGGGAAGATGAAGCCGAATTGCATGTAATGGATATATGTCCTTTGTTTACAACTTCTGAGTCTTGGTATAGATACCTTGTGCATTACTTGTAGTCAGGGCTGTTGCCAAAACATTGGAATTCCAAACAAAGAAGAGCTTTGCGCCTTAAATCGGCCTCCTATCAACTTGTTGAAGGAGTATTGTTCAGAAATAATTATGATGGGGTTCTCCTCAGATGTTTAGAAAAGGAAGACGCGAAGAAATTAATGGCAGAATTACACGACGGTCCGGCAGGGGGACATTATTCAGGCGACACTACAGCCCACAAAATCCTTAGAGCCGGTTACTATTGGCCCACACTCTTCAAGGATGCACATGCACATGTCAGGAAATGTGATATTTGCCAAAGGTGTGGGGGAAGACAGCCTAAGGCGGCTGCGCCTCTAAATCCTGTGATAATCTTGGAACCATTTGAGCAATGGGGGCTGGACATTATTGGAGAAATAAAGCCGAACTCTTCCCTTCTGCACAAGTACATTCTTACTGCGACTGATTATTTCACTCGCTGGGTCGAAGCTATCCCAATGCGCAAGATAAACGAATACGAAGTCATTAGCTTCCTACAAGATCATATCATGACCAGGTTTGGAGTTCCAATTTCGTTAGTTTTTGATAATGCTAAATACTTTTCATCAATTAAATTGACTACATTTGCTCATGATAAAGGGATAAAATTACATTATTCTGCTAACTACTATCCACAAGGGAATGGCCTGGTTGAATCCTCTAACAAGAACCTCATTATAATTCTGAAGAAGACTGTAATAAAAAACTAGAGAAGTTGGCACTCAGCCTTACCCAACGCCCTGTGGGCTGACAGAGTCACCCCCAAGTCTGCAATAGGAGTGTCACCCTATACCCTTATGTATGGTAAGGAAGCCATCCTACCCCCCAATATCATGCTACCATCCTCTATTTTAGCTCAAGAGTCTAGTGGGTCGGAGAGTGAAGTGTTACAAATGAGAATATATAATCTCCTGAAAGCAGAGGAGGCCAAATCCAAGGCCAGAGAACGTTTTAAGCAACAAAAGGATGTAATAAAAAGATGGTTTGACAAACATAAATCTGGGAATAAGGACTTGGAAGTGGGAGACCTAGTTCTCAAGTGGGATCATCCCCATGATGAGAAGGGAAATCATACTAAGTTCCAGCAGTTGTGGGTAGGCCCATTTCAAATATTAGAAAAACATGGTCCTGCTACTTATAAGCTGCAAGATTTACAGGGATGGGAGGAGAACTTGCCAGTTAATGGTTTGGTGCTCAAGCCTTACTTTTCTTGAGTTTTCTTTGAAATTTTATGTCTTGTATATAAATAAGTTGTTTGGTTGTTTTCAAGTCATGCTTTCATTTTGGTTTAATTTTGAGTTGTTGATTTTCAATAAAGGGAACAAACTTGAGGTTGTTTGGAGGATATTAAGATCTTTTTGGGAATATCAAATATGTTGAGTGTCAGCCTGTGTGTTGCTAAATGAACTCTTCCATCCTAACAGTTCTCTCCAATAAAATTCTGTGTGCATTGAAGTCCTGCTTAACCCCTGTGAAATAAACTAGATTTGAGGAGTCTAGAGTACTATGTCGGGGCTCCATCCACATCACATCTAAAATGTTCTAAGGAGCAACAGCAAAGGACCCATGGAAAGAAGCAGGGTGAACAGCGTATTAAATATAAATGATCCCATGCCAAGAAACGAATGCCAAAAGGCAAATAAAGAGTCAAAACTTCTATAAAAGCATCATAAATCAAAGCGGATGCTGAATCATAAGTACTAAATTGCCAAAAGATCCTCTCTATCCGTGAGATGCAACTTGAAGTACACCACTCCCACAAAAGGACACTATGGGATAGAGGATCCTAAATTAAAATTCAGTAAGAAAGGCATACAGAAGGACTCAGATGAAAGGGACAAAATCCCAAAAACACAAAAGTGTTAAAATGGCATGGGAACGAGGAACAAACGAATATTGCTGTTCACTATCTGTTACAATCCTGTGGTGTCCACGCTTTTCACTACCTGAAAATAGAGGTAATAATGAAACCCATACTCTGGCCTCAACAGAGTTATCTGGACTTGAAGGTCTCGGTTTCCACTTTTCCCAAATTGGACTAGCATCAATGATTAAGGTACACACTTCAGTCATTTGAGAAATATGGATAGCTGGAAGAAGTCAATGGATGCATTTGTTGTGAAACAGTCTGCCACTCAAAGAAAATCACCCAGAGATCTAGGTTCACCAGGTAATCGCCAGTTGTTGCTGCCGCAACTGTTCTCCCCAAATTTATTAAATTCTGGGGCCCTCCTCACCATTTTTCATGGTTTGATCGTTGAACTCTCGAGCCTCTTGGGCGTGTTTCCTTTTCGTTTTAATTTGAAGTTGGATGTCAGCTGGTTTATTTATGCCATGTTCAATGCCGGGTTGAGTCGTGGATGTCTAGTTTACTGATCGAAGGAAAGTAAAATCTTTTCTTTTCAGGGCTGCCTTTCGAAGAAAGAACGACTTTATCCATAGCTGATCCTTAAAACCATTTAAACACTTAGTTTTTCTGTGATCGGGCGCATTTTTTTCATGTTAGATTGGAAGCTGTGAAGTTTTTGTTCCGCCACCGTTGCGGCTCTCAGATCGGTTTAGCATCCAAAGTCTGAATCTCTCCGACGTCCGATTCGCGTTGGTCGTAAAATCGCTTGTCCGAAGCCTTTATTCTTCCGCTGTTACAGCCGGGAAATCCTTCTCTCTGTCGATGTCCAAACTCTCCCGACGTCCGACGCGAAGTTTGCCTGCTCACATGCTTTAACCTTTTCTCCCTGCTGCCACTGCGGATGGTAAAGTTTTTTCCACTTCCGATGTCCAAAGATGGCCGACGTCCGATTCAAAGTTTCCCGCTCACTTGTCCAGCGTGGGTCTATCCTTGTCCCTTCCTCCATTGTGGCTAAAGGAGTTATTTTCCCTGTCGAATCAGAAAGCCTTTCGACTACGGATTTATGAGTTTCCCGCCAAAGGCTCGATCGATTTTCTACTTGGAACAAGAGGCGCACCAGGCCGTTTTCTTGTGGAATAGTCGTTCAATTATTAAAATCTGAGGCTTGGTTTTGTAACGCCTTTCCAATAAATGATGCTTGTCGATCGATTGCAGGTTGGTTCGGGAGAGCAGTCAAACTACCGTGGCATGGAGGAAGACAGACCGTCTAGTAGAGGCAAGGCCAGAACTAGCAAGGTCACAAAAGAGAAGGACAAGCAAGTGAAGACAAAAATGCAGACTAGAAAGGTCCATCCATTACTATCAGAAGGGAAACGGGAAGACACAGTGGTCTAAAGAGGAATCTGAAGCGTCCAAGGAAGGAAAAAACGCCAGACGTTGGGGCAGTCCGAGGGTGGGCCTGCTGTATAGTTTAAATATTATAGAGTTAGCACTAATGAGGGGCTTTTTCCCCTGGAAAATCTTGTAAATGTTTGCTTGTAAGAGGAACTACTTCGTTTTGCAAAGGAAACTGCAATTTTACCTGTTGGAGAGAGTAAAAGTGGAATGTATCAATGGAATTCAATGAATAATGTTGAAGAGGAACTATTTCGTTTTCAGCTGTGGTTCATTTACTGTAAGAGTATTTGATTTTCTAAACTTCTGTTCTTGTTGAATGTTCTTCAGTATCTTTTGGGGATATTCCACTATGAGTAATAAATGTTGTTCATAAAGCAATTGGCTATCTGGTTTTTTAAATATTTGTGACTGTTCATGTGTTTTGAAGGAAATATCAGCTATCTGGAACTCTTCTTAGTGCATGTACGAAATGTATTACTCACCTGAAATGATAACCTTGCTCCCCTAGGGATAGATTAGATAGTTAGTTTATTTCTATATGTGACTGGGCTGCTTGTGAGTCTAAGACGAAAGGTAAGAACCTGTGCATCACATTGTGACAGCTCCTTGCATTCTGATCACCTTGCATTTATTTAGGCACTTGCATTTCATTTCTAAGTCAAAATACAAAAACTCGGTGGACCGGGCCACAACCGGTAACCCCTTTGTTTTGTTACTTGACCTACGGTAGCCGGACCGCAAACTGGACGGATTCCCTATTCCAAACAGTTAATGGGCTAGTTGGGAATGTTGATTGGGGAGAATCCCTTACTATTGTTTCCTATGATTTTCTAGGCCTCAACACCTACAGTAGCCGGACCGCAAACCGGACGGATTTCCCATACCAAACAGTCACGGGCTAGTTGGGAAGGTTGAATAGGGAGAATCCCTTACTGTTGTTTCCCTGCGAATTTTTGGGCCTCAACAGTTTTGGCGCTAGAATGAGGGCCACCAGTGTATGGCTGGCCGAGGAAACCCATTTTCTCGAGATTATTCCACTGGTAACAGTCCTGAAAGTAGTGGGTTTCATAATCCAATTCCGGAAGAAAGAGAACATCTATATTCTGTTGGCAACGAAATTGTTAATGATCTGAGAAGACACACCAGGGAATATGTAAAGAATATTGGAGGATTTCCAATCATCCCTAAATTTCCCAGAAGAGAGTATAAAAAGAAAGATCGTCCTGTAGCGGAAGACTCAGCGTTGGTTGGAGACTGGGAAGAACTTATAGAAACAGCCTTACAAGAAGCTGTACTACCTTTGAACCAAGAAGGCACAAATACCCCTCACAGTTCTCCTGCTCGCACTCCTATTGGCTCACCTCCTCACTCTCCACCTAGACTTATGGCAGGAGTAAATGCTAATCCACCACCTAACCCACCTAATCCACCACCTACATGGAGAGCCAGATCACCATTAAACCTGACACCTCCATTGCACGATCTACCTCAAGCCTTTGATAAGATGTTGCCCAAGTTTGACCCCAATGAGAAAATACTAGTAGATGATCACCTACAGAGTTTTTACTTGGCAATTGAAGGATTAAGGGCCGGGGAATATGAAGATGTAGTCTGCAGACTATTCCTGCATACCCTTAAAGGAGCTGCAGTGTCATGGTACTTTGGATTGCCTGCTAACTCTATCCCTGATTGGGATACCTTCAAAAGAATTTTTAGAAGTAAGTATGCAACTCAGAAAACTCATGCAGCTCTCATGAAAGGACTATGCGCATTGAAGAAAGAAAGAAAAGAAAAAGTGCACAGTTTCACACAAAGGTTTGCAGCATATCTCAAGAATTTCTCTGAAACAGGTAAGCTTTCGGACAAGGTATTGATTGAGTATTATACTTCAGCGTTAGGCCCTGATTTGGCCATGTTTTCCAAAGGTAGGGCCAAGCCTACTTTGACGGAAACTTATGAAGAGGCAGAAGTAGTGGAAGCGGAAAGAGAAAGTATTAAAGATTATCCAGAACAATCAGGAGAGAAAGGTGCGGGAAGAAAAGCCTTATTGTTTACTAAGCCTAAGGAATAAAAGTCACCAGATTTGGAAAATATGGCCAAAATGATGTAGAATATTTCCAAAAAAATCATAGATATGGAGAAGGAAAAGGAAGCACAAAAGTTTTATAAGCCATATTATAAGAAAAGAGAGGATAACCATCAGTCCCCACCTCCTCCTCACAATACTGTATCTATGAATCTAACAGAGGTCGGCATGGACAATTTCTACACTTTCCACCAATAGCCACACTCTGAAAGGAATTGTCCTCAATGGACAAATTCGATGACGTTGGTCATGAATCAGCTCTTGGATTCTAGATTAACAGAAGAGGGAGCTGAAGAAAGAAAAGAAAATACTACTTCAACAAAAGAACAGGAAGAGGAAACTATGGTTTTGTGGGATTCTGTTTCACTATTTGATGCTGAAGAAGAAAAGAATCAGGGGTGCAAGGACGTCATGGAAACCAACATGGCAACAAGGAGCCAAGGGCCAATTAAAGAAAACAGTCTCATTTTACCAAAAATTAAAAGGCTGCAAAGAAATGTAAAGAGATTTCAAAATAAATCCTTGGCTGATAAGATTCCAGAATTCACTATTGCCAGCCAAGATGCGAAGCAGAATAATACGTTGGCTAGGCCAGAGGAAGGAAAGATGAATGCTGATAAACCTCATCCCATTGAGTAGCCGATGGATTATGACATCGTGGAGGATTTAAAGAAGGTAAAATCGAATGTTCCACTATTCGAAATGTGTAAAGTGCCGCGGCAAAAAGAAAGACTGTTGAAAGCACTTGAAGCATCGGATGAGAAGCTGCCCACGGACAATCAGCCTCAGGGAGAAGAAGAAATCGGAGAAACTAGCGTTGGAGATAAGTCTAAAAGTAAACATCCACCTTTCCTCCTCATGTTTGAAATTTTTAATCATAACGTGCACAATTGTCTGGTAGACTCAGGGGCGTCAGTTAATGTCATGCCAATATCAGTATGTAAGAAGATAAATGGGCAGCCTAAGCCATCCACGTGGAGGGTGGTTCAGTTGTATAGGACAGATGTAAAGGTAATTGGTGAGATGGAAGATGTCCTAGTCCGTCTGGCATCCAATGACAAAGTATGCCAAGTTATTAACATCGTGGTGGCTGATATACCAGATGCTTACGGTCTTGTCCTGAGCAGAGATTGGTCAGCCAAATTAAATGGATATTTTGCCTCAGATTGGTCGCATCTATGGTTTCCATACAAAGGAAGTCCAAACAAGATTAATATTTTAAGAGAACCTCACATGAAGTACAATGTTACTCAACTGGAGGAGAAGAATGTACCAGTGGATTCTGTATTGGGAAACTATTTCCTTGAGTTGGAACCAGGAAATTACCAAGCAGAAGAAGCCAGCAACACATCAGACACTCAACCTGATCTCCTTCAATTCTCACAGGCTGATGAGATTGACTGTAAATTAGCAGACTTAGCAGTAGGAATAAATTCACATTCAGTAGTTAGTCATTTTTGGATTTTGTTTTTTGATGGCTCTAAGACATTAGAAGGGTCAGGGGCTGGCTATGTCCTGATCGACCCACAAAAGAATAAACATTTCCTTTCATGTAGATTAGAGTTTGAGTGTACTAATAATACAGCTGAGTGCGAAGCATTGGTGCAGGGACTAAAGAAAGCGATTGAATTAAAGGTAAGTAATCTAAAAGTTTTTGGGGATTCTGAAATTATTGTGAAACAAATTCGAAATCAAATACATTGTATTTCCCCTCACTTGAAAGCTTACCAAAATGAGGTATGGGACCTGCTTAAATGTTTTAATGCCTTCAACATTATTTCAATTCCAAGAATTAAAAACGCAGCAGCTGACCTGTTGGCTACATCAGCCGCTAGGATCGTACCCACTAATAATCGATGTTCTGTTGAACTGCTTTTCAGGCCCTCAGTACCGGATATGATCACCAACTTGCGAGTGTTCGACAATGATTAGAAAATAATAGAATGCTTGACAAATGACGAGGTCTTTAAAGGAACTATTATAGATGATGAGGAACATCAGGCTGAGATGAAATATGACAATTTCATTTCTAAAGGAGTCAAAACGTTAGAAAAAATGTTTGATTTAAATGAAAAGTTCAGAAGACCAGCCAACGTGAAGACCCACACCTCATCTCTACAGTTCGAGCTGATAAATTTAGGGACTGAGATGAATCCCAAATTTGTGAATCTCGGCAAGTGTTGTTCACCAGCAGAAAGAGACAAATTCATCAGTCTATTTAAACAATATAAAGATTTTTTCACATGGACGTACAAAGATTTGAAAACATACGACACCAGCATCATCAAGCATGTCGTCCCCATTAAAGCAGGAATCAAGCCATATCAGCAACCGTTAAGAAAAATGCATCCAAAATTAGAACCGCTGATTCAGAGTGAAGTGAAGAAATTATTGGATGCTAGAATCATTTTCAAAGTCAGACACTCTGAGTGGGTATAAAATTTGGTACCAGTAAGGAAAAAGTTTGGAGAAATCAGACTCTGCGTGGATTTCAGGAACCTCAATCGTGCATCAGACAAAGATAACTATCATGTTCCACCCATGGAGCAACTACTACAAATGGTTTTAGGTTCTGAACTATTTTCATTATTAGATGGTTTTTCTAGCTACAATCAAGTATTAGTAGCCAAAGAAGACAGATTAATGACAACGTTCAGGACCAAGTGGGGAACCTTCGCCTACAGGAGAATGCCCTTTAGGCTTATAAATGCTGGAGAAACATTTCAGAGGGCTATGGACATAGCTTTCCGCGGATTGATTGGCCGAAGTGCGGTAGTATACCTTGATGATATTACAATATTCTCGAAGAGAAGAGAAGAGCACTCGTTTCACTTAAGGAAAATTTTTGAACGTTGTCGAAAATATGGCATCTCACTCAATCCTAAGAAGTGTGTGTTCACTGTCACGGAGGGCAAGTTGTTGGGTCACATAGTTTCGAAGAAAGGAATATCTATAGATCCAGAAAGAATTAAGGCTATTGAACAAATCTCCTTGCCCCATAATAAAAAGGGGATGCAATCATTTATGGGAACGATAAACTTCATGCGAAGCTTTGTGCCTGATTTTGCTCAGATTGTCAAACCACTACAGCAGATGGTAAAGAAAAATGCACTATTCAAGTGCATTGAATTTGAGAAGAGCGCATTCAACAAAATCAAAACTGCTGTTGCACACACACCATCCCTGAAAAGCCTATATTTCGAAAAAGATTTTATCTTGTATACCTTTGCATCCGATGATTCGCTAGCAGCGGTACTCACCCAAAAGGAAGATGGGGGGGATGACTTCCCAATATCCTTTATGAGTAATGGTCTACAGGGGGGCGAATTGAACTACCCAGCTATTGAAAAACAAGCTTACACTGTATTCAAAGCAGTAAAACAATTCAGGCCTTATATTTTAAAAGATAGAACCAAGGTGATCGTCCCCTACCCAACTGTAAGGTCTCTTCTTATACAGAAGGAGTTAGGAGAAAGAAGAGGCAACTGGGTAACAGCTCTTCAAGAGTACGACCTTGAATTCAAGCCAGCATCTATAGTTAAAGGACAAGGGCTGTGCAAACAGATGACTGCAAGTGAAAAAAATGAAGAACACGCCTGGGAAGATGAAGCTGAATTACATGTAATGGAGGTATGTCCTTTGTTTACAACTCCCGAGTCTTGGTATAGAGACCTGGTGCATTACCTGCAGGCAGGGCTGTTTCCAGAACACTGGAGTTCCAAGCAAAGAAGAGCGTTGTGTCTTAAATCAGCCTCCTATCAACTTGTTGAAGGAGTATTATTCAGAAAGAATTATGATGGGGTTCTTCTCAGATGATTAGAAAAGGAAGATGCGAAGAAAGTAATGTCAGAATTGCATGACGGTCCTGCTGGGGGACATTATTCAGGAGATACTACGGCCCACAAAATACTCAGGGCTGATTACTATTGGCCTACTCTCTTCAAAGATGCACACGCACATGTCCGAAAGTGTGATATTTACCAAAGGTGTAGCGGGAGACAACCTAAAGCAGCAACACCCCTAAAGCCTGTGATGATCACTGAGCCATTTGAGCAATGGGGGTTGGACTTTATTGGAGAAATAAAACCAAATTCCTCTCTGCAACACAAGTACATTCTAACTGCGACCGATTATTTCACTCGTTGGGTCGAAGCTATCCCGCTGCGCAAGATAAATGAAGACAAAGTCATCAGCTTCCTACAAGATCATATCATGACCAGGTTTGGAGTTCCAGTTTCGTTAGTCTTTGATAATGATAAATACTTTTCATCAATTAAATTGACTGCATTTGCTCATGATAAAGGGATAAAATTGCATTATTCTGCTAATTATTATCCACAAGGAAATGGCCTGGCTGAATCCTCTAACAAAAATCTGATTAGAATTTTAAAGAAGACTGTGGTAGAGAACCAGAGGAGTTGGCACTCAGCATTACCAAATGCCCTTTGGGTCGATAGAGTCACCCCCAAGTCTGCAATTGGAGTGTCTCCATATACCCTTTTCTATGGTAAAGAATCCATCCTTCCTCCCAATATCATGCTACCATCTTCCATACTAGCTCAAGAGTCTAGAGGGTCGAATGATGAATTTTTGCAAATAAGAATATATAATCTCTTGAAAGAAGAAGAGGCTAGATCTAAAACCAGATAACGCTTTAAGCAACAGCAAGAGTTAGTTAAGAGATGGTTTGACAAACATAAAGCTGGAACAAAAGAATTTGAAGTAGGAGACTTGGTCCTCAAATGGGATCACCCCCATGATGAGAAAGGAAAGCACACTAAATTCCAGCAGTTGTGGGTAGGCCCTTTTCAGATTCTAGCAAAGCTTGGCCCTTCTACTTATAAGTTGCAGGATCTACAAGGGTGGGAAGAGAACTTACCAGTGAATGGTTTGGTTCTCAAGCCTTATTTTTCCTGAGTTTCTTTGAGTTCTTCTATCTTGTATATAAATAATCCATTTGGCTATCTTTTGAGTCATGTTTTCCAGTTTGCTTTAGTTTGATATTTCTTGGTTTCAATAAAGGGGACGAACCCGCAGTTGCATGGGGAACATCAAAATTTTTGGGAGTGATAAAAATTTTAGTGATAAAACTGTGGGTTGATGTTTGTATAAAATAATTTCTTCCAGTTTAGTCGTTTTCTCAAATAATTCTATGTGCATTGAAGTCTTGCTTAATCCCTGTGAAATAAACCAGATTCAAAGAGTCTGGAATACTATGTTGGGGCTCCATCCACGTCACACTTAAAATGTTCTAAGGAGCGACAGCGGAGGACCCATGGAAAGGAGCAAGGTGAATAGTATATTAAATATAAATGATCCCATGCCAAGAAATGAATGCCAAAAGGCAAATAAGAATAAAAACTCCTATAAAAGCATCATACATCAAAGCAGATGCTGAATCATCAGTACTAAATTGCCAAAAGATCCTCTCCGTCCGTGAGCTGAAACTTGAAGTAAACCACTCACACAAAAGGACACTATGGGATAGAGGATCCTGAATTAAAATTTAGTAAGAAAGGCATGCAGGAGGACTCATACGAAAAGGGACAAAAGTCCAAAAGCACAAAAAAGTGCTAAAATGGCATGGAAATGAGGAACAAACGAATATTGTTGTTTACCATATGCTATAATCCTGTGGTGTCCAAAGCTATAAGCTACCTGAAAACAAAGGTAATAATGAAATTCATCCACTGGCCTCAACAGAGTCATCTGGACTTGAAAATCTTGGTTTCCACTCTCCCAAATTGGACTATTATCAATGATTGAAGGTACACACTTCTGGCATTCAAGGAATCTAGATAGCTGGAAGAATTCAATAGGATGCTCTTGTTGTTAAACATTCTGTCACTCAAAGATTAATCACCCAGAGATCTAGGTTCACCAGGTAATCTCCAATTGTTGCAGCTGCAACTGTTCTCCCCAAATTTCTTAAATTTTGGGCCCCTCCTCATGATTTTGCATTGTTTTAATCGTTGCATCCTTTGAGTTTTTGGTCGTGTTTTAATTTTAGATGATTGCAAAAGATTAAATATTTCCCTAGTTTCGATGTTTGATTGTGTTTGGAATTTATGGTGAGTCGCAGACTCTAAGTTTGTTCCGCTTGTTGATCGAACCAAGTGTTTTATTGTGGGTCGCCGTCGTGGAGGTATAACAGGTTTCTATCCGTTGTTGAGTATGAAAAGTTGTCCGAAACACTTAAGTCATTTTTCATTGATCAGGCATCTTACTATGTTAAATTGGCAGCTGATAGCCTTTTCCCATCCGCCCTTGCGGTTCCCAAATCGATTAGCCATCTGAAGTCCAAAACGATCCGCCTGCTGATGCGTATTGACCTTTTCGTCGCATACCCGTAGAATTTTCTCTTCCACCGTTGCGGCTGGGAAAGTCATTGAGCTCCCAATTTAAATGTCTTCTGACTTCCGACTAAAGCCTTTTCCCACCCGTGTTTTGTGTACCTGTAGTTGTGCCCCTTTCGTCGTTGCGGCTGGGAAAACCATTTTACCTCTGATGTTGTTATCCTTCCGATTTGTGATTGAGTTTTCCCACCCTCCCGTCGCATTCCTGTAGCCTTCACTCTTCCGCCATTGCGGTTGGGAAGAGCTTTTGCTTCCGATGTCAGTTTCCTCCCGATTTCCGCGGTTGGTGTTTTTTATCACGAGCCTGTAGGAGGACGAGGTAGTGTTGTCGGCATTTGTAAAATGATGATGGTACACCTAGTATTTTATTATGGATTAGCTGTTTCAGTAATATAATTTGCTGCTTTGTTTTGGAACGCAAATCCCATGAATAATGCATTTTGGTTTATTTGCAGGTGGACTCAAGGGATTGGTCGGACTACCAAGGCGTGAAGGTGTAGCTGGACATTGTAAGCTCAGGTTGAACTGTGGTTAGAAGGACAGATAAAGGAAAAGACAACATGGATGGTGACAAAGGCAATGACCCAAAAGAGTTATCAGTTACTAAACAGTTCATGAATGCATAACAGATAACATAGAAGAATATGAAGCATTGAGGAACTGAAAGGTCAGACATTTGGGGGGTAGCCCAAGCAGTCTGCAGTTGTAGTTTAAATATTTGAAAGTAGAACTTAGACAGGGACTTTTTCCCTGGAAAAAACTTGTAAACCATTTGCTTGTAAGAGGAACTACTTCATTTTACAATCAGAAACTGCAACTTTTGCCTGCTGGAGAAAGCAAAATGTGGAATATATGAATGTGACTAAATGAATAATGTTGAAGGGGAACTATTTCGTTTTCAGCTGTGTTTCATTAACTGTGACAGTATTTAACTTCCTGAACCTATGTTCTTGTTGAATGTTCTTCAATATATTTTTGTGATGTTTTCCACTATGAGTAATAAATTTATGTTCATAAAACAATTAGCTATCTGGTTGTTCAAATATCTGTAATCGTTCATGTGTCTTGAAAGACGTATCAACTAACTGTAACTCTTCATAATGCATGTACAAAATATATTTCTCACCAATGAATGATAATCCTGCTCCTTGGGGATAGTTTAGGTAGTTAGTTTTAATTTCTTGTTGTATGTGATTTAGATGCTTGTGAATGCTAAGACGAGAGGTAAGAATCTGCGCATCACGTTGTGACTGCTCCTTGCATCTTATCGCCCTACATGGTTAATTAGGCACTTGCATATCATACATTACGTCAAAAAATACAAAATATACGGTGGAATAGGCCGCAACCGGTAAAACCCTTTGTTTTGTTATTTGACCTACGGTAGTCGAACCGTAAACCAGACGGATTCCCCATACCAAACAGTCACGGGCTAGTTGGGAACGTTGACTAGGAAGAATCCCTTATTGTTGTTTCCTTGTGAATTTTTGGGCCTCAACAGGCGGCTAAGAAGAACAAGAAGAAAGTTGAAACAGAAACCAGCAATCATGATGATTCAGAAGAAGATAAGGAAGAAGCTAATTTTGTCAAAAATCTGAAAAAGGGTACTGGAAAATACAAAGGTAATCTTCCTCTTAAATGCTTTGGTTGTGGTAGAATAGGGCATTTTTCCTCCAAGTGTCCTTACAATAAGCATTCTGATGGTGAAGAAGAAAGAAATAGAAAGAGTAAAGAATACAAGAAAAAATATAAGGAATCTTTTCAAAGAAACTCATATAAAAAACAAAGTCTATTTATTAAAGATGATAGTGATTCTTCAGAAATAGATGAAAGTGATGTTAGTTCATATATAAGACTCTTTATGGCTGTAGAAAATTAGAATGATGAATTTATTGAAGAAGAAGAAGGTAAAGTTGATTTAGAAGCTGAACTTGTAAGTGCATTGACTGAACTTAGAAAAGTAAGAAGAGAATGTAAACATTTCAAAGAAGAAAATGAAAATATTGAAAATGAGCTACAAAAATCTAACAAGTTGATAGAAAGCACTAAAAGTATGATAATTTATTTCAAACTCAAAATTGAAGAGGCTAAATTAACTGAAGAAGCACTAAAAAACCTGCTTGTACAAAAGGATAAGGAAAATGAATATCTAAAATTTGAAGTTGTTTTAGTAAGAAAGAAGGTACAAGAAAATAACATGAATGGTAGTTCAAATATTTTAGAACAAATTATTAGTAATCAAAGATCAACAAATGACAAAACTGGATTTGGTTATAAATCTGAGACTACTAAGGCAAGTGTTGGAGACATTTACCACCATACACACTCTTTTTGGTTAAATTGGCCTAGTTAAACCACTATCCTAATTATTATTGACATTAATTGACATCAGTGGAGCATTAAATGTCATCATCCAGTCACACCCACGCCTACCTTCAGTCAAAGAGGATAACTTATCCTTCTCCTACATTCAGGGAGGCTAACTGGAGCACTCCAGGGATGATCTGAGTGATATTAATGCACCTAATTGCTAACTGGTGGTTACAATCAGTTAAACAGGTCAATGAAGGTGCCTCCTTTCATTTAATTGATTATTTAATAATTATATAATGAACTAGATTCAACAATGGCACCTCCACCAACTTCTGATGTTCAATTAAACTTTAGTTAACCTCATCGGGGTTCATTGGAGTCATTGAAGTGCTAGCACTTGATGGTTGGATTGCTATGACATGTGTTTGGTCTCTTTCAGTTGAGACTCAGTCATTTATTGCACTCCAGCTTCAGTTAGGGTTTAGTTGAGTCAATTAGGGTTTTGATCAGTGGTTAACTGAGTGTGGACTATGGCTTACAGTCAGTTAATCTAGACTCACTCATTCAATTCGAATGACCTCCTTGAGTATTCGAATTTCTCATTCATTCATGCCTGTAGCATGACATTGTAATTGTAATCATTCATTCTTTATGTGAATACAGAGCGACTATTATTCCTGTAGACTGATTACACCATTTCATGAGTTATTTGTTGATTAATATTTGATGAGATTGATGCTTTGATCCTAGATCAATATACAAGATTAATATGGTATCAGAGCTCATGGTGGGACGAAGCTCTATCTCTCAAAAGCAAGCTTTTTGACATATTTCTACATGAAAATTGAGCAATAGCTCAAAAATCCAGCACTGCACCAGAAGCCAAGGCTTACCACTTAATACCTCAAGTAAAGAACTTGTTGATCAAGATTGCTTGATTGACTATGCTGGGTTTGATGAAAGCCTAAATGTGCAGGTTTTCTGACCTTACATTGCCCTTTCTGTTTTGATTTTCAAGTTTCTACAGGTGAAGCATTCGTTCCAGCAGATCCAGATGGCCTCCTCAGTAGGTCTCTTGACTCCATTAAATTTCCACTCATGGAAAGGTGATATGGATATTTAGCTACGCTCTAGAGGACTTTTTAGAGTCACCATGGACACCAAAGATGAGCCCGGTTCAGCCATAGAAAAATCAATATTCTTGAACAAGAAGGATGAAGCCTTCGGTTTCTTGTGCCTCTCTATTTCTTGAGATATTCTTTTCCATCTTGCAGGATTGAAGACTCCAAAAGAAATAAGGGACAAATTGGAAAATATATATGGAAATCATGATGAATTGAGGGTTTACCAGCTCGAAAATGAATTAATGTCTCTCCAGCCCTCCAATTTCGAGACTCTGAATGACTTTTTCACAAAGTTCAAGCATACTGTTTTACTCTTGAAGCAATGCAAAGTGGAGAAGGAGGATGATCACCTCATCCTCACCATACTCTCCAAACTTAGGGCTGATTATTTAGTTTTTGTTTCTACATTTCATGTGGCGAAGCTCACAACCCTTGGATGGAAGATGCCTACACTCAATGCCTTCATTGAGTCCCTAACATATGAACATGACAAGCTTTTCCACATGGGGATCATCAAATATTCCCATTATCAAGCCCTTCATGTCTCGCGGCCCAAATATATAAAGGGTAAAGGAAAGCAGTAGAAGAACCCAAAAACTAAATTTGATGCTCCTAAACCTAGAGTTGAAAATCAGCAGCATGATGAGTCTTCCGGCTCAAGGAAAAACGAAGGAAAAGGGCACCATGGCTAGGAAAAAGTCAAGTGTTCTTATTGTGGGAAGGGATTCCACCCTGAACATTCTTGCATGAAGAATAAGCTTGATGAAGCTACCTCTCTTCTTGAGATAAATCACATCAATCTTCCGGAAATATTTCGGAGGAGAGATCAGCAAGATCGGGAACCACAGCATGAAAAAGGTCATGCCCTCATGGAAAGCACTTCGAATTCCAAAGCACTCTTGATTGATTCTACAAATTTGAAACACATGATGGCTAAAAGAGACTCATTTTCATCCTTGGAGACCAGAAAATCCATCCCCATCCACATGGGAGATGACTCCACCATCATTTTAGAAGGACAAGGTACTGTTGATCTTGAAAATGGCTTGTTTTCAAATGTTTTGTATGTACCATCTCTGGCATCAAATATCCTTAGTGTCTATCAAATGAAATTTACAAGATTGCCTAAGAGAGTTTCTTTCATCCCAAATGATGTTGAGATAACAGAAATTGCATCTGGGAAACTCATTGCTAAATTCCTTGCAAACCATCATGCAAAAGCCTATGGATTCTCTCACTTTGTTGTAGATGCAAAGCCCACCACTCTGCTAACTCATGGAAATAAGGTTAGTAGGCTATGGAATGAGAGGTTTGGCCATATTAATTTCAAATATTTGCAGCAATTACAGAAACACTCCATGGTTGAAGGCCTCCCGGTCATCAATGCAACCATGGGAATTTGCAAGGGCTGTGTGATTGGAAAACACCCTGAGCACAAGTTCGATCAGGGGAAGGAAAAATGAGCTACATGCATATTGGGGATGATACATTCTGATATCAGTGGTCTGATGCTTTTCACATCCATGAATGGATCAAGGTATCTTCTTACTTTTATTGATGATTTTTCAAGGTACACATGGGTTTTCTTTCTCAAAAAGAAGTCTGAAATATGTGAAAAAATTTCTGAATTGAAGGCCTTGATCGAAAATGCCTCTGGGATTAAGATAAATATCTTGAGATCTGAGGGGATTATTCAGTAATGATTTGCTACACATATGCTCCCAAAGTGGTATTTAGGTCCAACATTCAATTCCCTACACTCCCCATCAAAACAGAGTAGCGGAAAGGAAGAATCGGTCTCTCAAGGAGATGACCACCTGTATGTTGGAATCAAAGAAGCCTGCTACAAATTTATGGGATGAAGCAATGAATGTTGCAGCATACATTCAGAACAGGGTGCCACACTCATCCATGAAAGGGAAGACCCCTTTCGAGGAATACTTCGGACACAAGCCGGATGTGTCGAACCTACGGGTGTTTGGGTCCACTGCATGGGCCCGGATTCCGCTTGATAAAAGAAGGGCTTTGCAACCGCAAAGCATAAAATGTTTGTTTATTGGGTATCTTGATGAATCTAAAATTTTCAAGCTGGTAGATATCAATACCAAACATATCATCATCTATAGAAGTGTCAAGTTCGATGAGCCTCTTCAGGAGGTGGAACTAGTGAAGGAGAAAACTGTTGAATTTTTTTCCTATTCTACTGAATTTTTGGATGATGAAATTGGGGTTGATGACCCTAATTTGGATCCTCTTATTTCTGATATCAGTGTGCAGAAATAATTATATGCTGAATCAGAACCTGAATTGTAAAATTGTCTTCCTACATGGGCCCGACAGACACTCTCCTTCGCAGGAGACAACATTGGAAATCCGGATGATCCAAGGAGAACCCGGTCTGATTTCCAAAGAACGGGTATTGCACTCTCTTGTTCTGATAATTTGCTGTCCAAAACTTGCTATTTTATGATTAGTTGAGATCCAAAATCCTACTACCATGCTCGGAAGGATCTGATATGGCCAGTTTCCATGGATGAAGAGATGAATTCTCTTCAGAAAAACACTACTTGGGAGCTAGTTTCTCTTCCTCCGGGAAGAAAATTGGTTCAATGAAAGTGGGTGTTTCAGACCAAGTTTTTTGTTGATGGAAGCACCTACAAATATAAGGAAATTCTGGTGGTAAAATTTTTCTCTTAGGTCCAAGGAGTGGACTACCATGAGACCTTTGCACCGGTTGCAAAAATGGACTCCATCCGCCTTGTTTTGGCAATTTCAGCATCCAAGAACTGGGAAGTGCATCACATGGATGTTAAGTCAGCATTTGTGCATGAATATATTCATGAGGACATATACATGAAGCAACCTAAGGGATACATCACTGATCCATGTTTGGTTTGCAAGCTAAAGAAGTCACTATACGAGTTAAAACAGGCCCCAAGAGAGTGGTATTCCAAGATGGATACCTTCCTTCTTGTTGGGATATAGGGAAGACTCAGGATTTATACCATTAGCTTCACAACAACAAAAGACCCACAGTGTTGGCTCTTTTAGCAACAACCTGTGAGCAGGTTGCAATCTCACCCGAAACAGCTATGGGGTGCCGCAGAATCAGGTTTCTGCAAGCAGAAGAGGGATATTACTGTACCTTTAGTTTCTAACACTTATAATCATACAATGCAGAGCTTTAATAGTTACTTATTTAGCTTCACAATTATATAAACAAACAGTGCCTTGCTTAACCCTTTACTGGGAATTCCAGCGAAGTTAGTATTTAGCAGTGATCTTACTTATCAATTATATATTTATCAATGCATGAAAGAACATAACAGAAACAACACAAGATATAATGTGGTTCAACCCTAGTGTAGGGGCTACGTCCACAGAACTATGTTTTATTCAACTCTTTACAAAAACCACAGTTTTGATCTACGCACTCAGTTGCAGATCCCTTCAAGTCCTCAAAGCCACGCACACAACTGCAGATTTCCTTTATCACTCAAAACCCTCTGCACACACAGCTGGGACTTAACCTTCTCTTACAAAATAGCCTTAGCTTTGCATCAATTCATCTTACATCAAAAACCCTAAACTGACTTCTTTACAAGAGTGCTTATTTATAGTGCACTTATTACAAAATCATGGGCTTAAACCATGGGCACCCCGAACCCTAAACCCTGGACTTAAACCATGGGTTTATTACAAAAAGAAGGACTTTGACTCAACCCCGACACCCTTAAGACTATTTTGAGTCATAAATCCGCTTACAAACTCCCATAACTCAGCGGAGTTACCCACCTTAAGGACCGTTAGGGTGCGCGCCCCAACAGGCCCCTAAGACGCACCAGTGTCCCGTCCCGGGACACTCATCTGCTTTTCTGGTGGTAGAATATTGTTGGCGAAACATAGTGCGCTGCTTGCTAAAGCCATACATGCAGTTGTCAGGTACTTGTTCCTTTCCTTCATAATATTTATGCTGGTTAAGGCCTTCTGGATCTATCAGCGACCCCATCCTTCGATCTGCTTGCCGAAAATTTGACCATCCACAACTTAGGGTCCCCAGAATTATGTGTCAAGGTGCATAAGACAAACAGCCGCCTCAGTTCTGCCAAACCAGGAGGATACATATTAGGATTTTTCAGAGTTTTCCTGTGAAGACCGGTGCTTTTCTTCATGCGGCTTAGAGCACACTTCTGCCTTTCTTCCTTCCTCTTAGAGCGAAATTCTTCCTTTCTTTGTGCCTTGGTCGAACATGGCTGCATGGGTGGATTGCTCAGAAGGTTCAACAAAGCTCTCTCCCTGACCACTCGTAATAACTCCTAGACTTCACGATCATTCGACATAGTTCTAACTTCAAAGAAATGCACAATGCAGGAGTCACAGGCCAGTGTAGCTTCTTATAGAATCCAGCAACAGAATCTGTCATCATGGTCCATTAACGACACCGAATCTGATGGAGTGGTGGAAATCCTTTCCACACGGTGCCATATTTTCCCAAAATCTCATCATTGCAGGCAGTTAGGGAAGTTCTCATGCTGGCGCCGCCAAGTCTAGTTTGTCCCATCCGTCACATTTTAGGCTGTGACACACCTTTGATCTTCGATATAACCACTAACTTCAACTTCACCTTGATAAGTACCTTCGACACAATATGCACCTTCGACCCATCCTGACCTATATGGCAACCAAACTTCAACCTTCAAACTTTGACAGTCTTCAACACTTCGTAGCTTTGAGAACAACTTCATTATAGTCTAGTACCCAATTCCAACTGTTCTTGGTACTTAGATTGTCCTTCATGCTGTTACTCCTGATCAAGGGGTCCTGGTTTGTCCCTGCACTTCTTTAACCTACTTCCATTCGCCATGGAAGGTAAAATTTCTCCATTCAATTTAGCTAACTGGACTGTGCCACCATCAATAACTTTCTGCACTATGTATGGTCCTTTCCAATGTGTCTTGAACTTACCTGGGAATTTCATGAATTTGCTGTCACATAAGAGCACAAGATCACCCTGCTGGAACTACTTCTTCTTGATGTGTCTATCATGCCATGCTTTTTCTCTAGCTTTCTGTACTTGCTGCTGGAACCCTGCAATGAATCTGTCCTCTTCAAGTTATAGTATCTTTTCCATCCTTTCTTTCATCATATCTGGGTCATCCATCTCTGTAAAAGCAGATATTCTGAGGCTAGGGACAATGTACTCCATGGGCATGACTGCTTCTTGTGCTTTCCAATCAGGCCAGTATTTTACTACTTCTTGATCATCAAATACCTTAGTATGGACCAACCCGATAGCTACATCTAAAGCTGGACAAACTTCATTAGTAGAAAAGGTAAGCACACAACTATCAACAAGACAATCCCAACTTACAGTATCCTGGCGAAGCTCAGCCTCCGCATACCAGTTCTTTGCTATTGGTTCCAAAGTATGCACAAACCTATGTACCCATTCTTCCTGAGGTACATGCTGCCATGATTCATAGCACTGTGCCAAATGTTCCTAAGGTCTAGTCTTTCCATCAAACCTGCTTTGCACCTCCTGGGGCTGATCCATAAATCTCAAGCGAAGGAACTTCTGACAAGCTTCCCAACTAGGAATGTTCTTCTTATGGCCATTCCACCATCTGGCTGCTGTGGCTCTGAATACTGAATCCAGAGTCTCCATTTTCTATGAATCTGGTATCTGGTCTAAGAATTGTTCAATAAACTATTCTGGGTCTGACAAGTCATCAAAAATAGGTAGGACTCTTACCTGTGCACCAAGCCATCTGATAGATTTGGTAATTCTGGCACATCTATGTCCGTGCAGCTCATAAAGTCTGTTCTGCCAGTTTTCTAACCCATCATCTGAATCCGTCATGCAGGAGCTATCACACTGCCAATCCATGATACCTTCGGCAGTAGGATCAACATAATCTTCTTCCTTAGCTATGATATTGTAGATGTGGTCCAAAACATCCTGGTCTTCATCTCTTACTGGCTCTGTGTATCTCTCTCCTTGAGAAGTATCCAATGGGACTATGACTCTCAATCCTTTCCCTTCGAAAGTCATATGTCTCTTCTTCAGGTTCATTACTGAATCATTATCTATTGCCCATTCAATTCCTAGTAGTGCTGGATAGGGGTTGTTGTCATCAATTATTTCAATTACCTCAAAGCCTGCTAAGGTACTGACTCCATCAATATCTACTGATACACTAGGGAGTCTTCCTAGGGGCACAATCTTCTGCTGATTGGCTAATATCAACTATATAGGGGACCAATCAAGTGTAGGTTTTCCCATTTGTCCCCAGGTTTGCTTAGTTAAGGCATTTACCTCTGATCCTAGGTCCAAGATAACATCAGCCATATCATACTCTCCTATATGAGCATTCAATCTCATTTCCCTGCCAGTTCTTCTGACTCTATTAACAACTTTTTCTTGACCATAACTTTGCTGAGGTTCACAGGAAGCAATAACTTTCTGCAACTCACTTAAAGCATTTTGATTTCTTAATATCTTTAGAAAACTTTGTAAAAAGGAGGACAGTGTACTTACTTTATCTGTCGAAGCTTCTTCCGGCTGCGACTGCTGCTGAGGTTGTTGCGCAGGTATTACTGATGTGTTGGGGTCAGCAAAGTCTCTCTTGGCTTCCATAAATGTCTCTTTTTCTCTTTCGACATCAAATGTGGGGATTTTTTCTGGGGCCTTCCGAACCCAAGCCTCGGCAGGCTGTTTCTCCTTATTCTGCACTTCCATCGTAGCACTACTCCGGGTAACAACATTAATGGCTGGGGCAGGTATTTTCTCAATGGAAATCATCTGAATATTCTGAGTAGGGGCACTGTTTCTTTCCTGAATCTTAGCTATCAACTGCGGGCACTGCTCGATCACATGATCTACTACTCGGGAATACCGACATGTCGTAGTTGGGTTTCGATAGTCTCTTGCTAGATGCCCGGCTTGGTTATAGTTGTAACACACAACTTGGCCTCTCCCTCTTTCGGCCATACCACCACGACCACAACTCCAAAAGCACCTCTACCTGATGCACCACCGTGGTAACCATAGCCATCATTGCTTTGTCCCTCATTTTGTACCTGATAAGCATCATAAGTTTGTTCTCTCATGAGGTTAAAGCTGTGACACTCATCTTCATTGTGTCCCACTGATTTACAGAACTTACAATAAGGGTTCTTAGGGACTTGCACATACCTCTACAGAAGATAGCAGTCTTCAGGTCGATGCTGGCCAGTTTTCCGACAGATCTCACAATATCGAACAGTAAGGTTGAACGGGTTTGGCGCACCAGTATTCAGGTAATTTCTTACCACAGGACATTGTTCCTTGTCGTGACCTTCTGTCTGACATTGTGTACACCAAACCTCTTCGCGACCGGTTTTTCCTCTCTTCATATCGTGAAGCTCCAGAGCCATCGTTGCCAACTGCACTTGGATTTGAGCGATACCAGAATTGTCTTCGATAGGAGCGGTTTCAAGCTTCATCATGATTTCCAGAGCCTCCTGCTGGTCAGAAACCTTCTGTTGCATGAGTGGAGTTCTGATATGTGGTAGCAACGCTGCAATGAAACATTCCTTGTGCTGTGCAGGTCTAATGGTGAAATTGACTTGGTCTAGTAGAAATTTGAATCTTTGATCAAAGTCCCACACTAATTCACCATTAGACCTCTACTGAATCTCTTTCAATTCAGTGATACACTGCGACTCTGATTTCGGCTTCTTAAATTCCTTTATCATTGCTGCTTTTATATCAGGCAAGACATGGTTCTGAGTGTTGGAAAACTTTATGAACCAATTCAGAGCGTGGTCTCTGAAAGAAGTAACCAGCTGCGCTTTTTTTGTATCTTGATCCATAATGGTCTTAGCAGTCCACATTGCTTCACATAAAAACCAGAACTGTTCTGGATCCTCTGATCTAGTTACTTTGAAAACAGGGAGCTTAATATCATCATGCATGTGGGACATAGTGGATCTAGGGGGGGTTGGAGGGGGACTGGAAGTAGGCAGGGGGGAACTTACTGGAGTAGACTGACCTGCGACAGGAATACTCGGGCTAGGGTGACTTTCGGACTGCAACGGGTTCTCAGGGATAACAGGTCTGTGCTGCAGGGTTACCGGAGGGTTTCCAACATAAGGGGTTTCTTTGGGTTCTGAATCTGTAGGATTTACAGGGGAATACTCGATATGCTGACCCTGGGAATAGGATCCAAAATCTCTCTTGTACCTTTTTCTACTTTGCAGCAAACCACTTTGCTCGTCGAAGGTATTTTCACTTGTAAACATAGGTTAGTAATACTAAATCTAACAGTCTGATTCAATGAGCAATGTACCTTTTTCAGCTAATAGCATTTTAATTCTCAAACTAAATGAATTCAAAAACTTACCCCTTGGTCCTTTGAAAAACTGCCGCTCGGCTTCACTAAAGGAAGTACTCGTGTCGATGGCGAACTCCGTCACAAATGCTTCAAGGGTTTGCGTTGTCCAGAAATCAACAGCGCAGGGTATCTCGTTGTTCACCCTTTTCAGTAGATTAATTCTTGCTGGGGTCCAATCAGGAAACTGACATTCTTGGAAGTTCGTCCTTCTCTCTGTTAACCTGGATAACCACTGGTGCAACTCTATGTGGATACTACCAAAGAAAATTTCATAAACATCACAAAAAACATACCTTTGTAAAAAGTCATTTGCACTACGACACGGATCTTTGTTCTCTTGCTCAAAAAATTTTAGATAAGTCTCATCAAGCCAATCACCGATTTCCTTCATAGAGGGTCTCTAGAACATAGCCCTCGAGGTACGACGTAAACCCCTCTTAAGCAAATACCGAGTTCAACCAGAAACGGGACCAATTTGTTGGGCTATAGGGCAGACCTGGGCTTTATACCATTAACTTCACACCAACAAAAGACCCAAAATGTTGTCCCTTTCGACAACAACCTACGAGTAGGTTGCAGTCTCACCCGAAACAGCTATGGGGTGCCGCAGAATCAGGTTTCTGCAAGCATAAGAGGGATATTACTGTACCTTTAGTTTCTAACACTTATAATCATACAATGTAGATATTTAATAGTTACTTATTTAGCTTCGTGGTTAGATAAACAAACAGTGCCTTGCTTAACCCTTTACTGGGAATTCCAGCGAAGTTAGTATTTAGCAGTGATCTTACTTATCAGTTATATATTTATCAATGCATGAAAGAACATAACAGAAAAAACACAAAGAACCACAACAAAAGATATAACATGGTTCACCCCCAGTGTAGGGGATACGTCCACATAACTGTGTTTTATTCAACTCTTTACAAAAACCACAGTTCTGATCTGCGCACTCGGCTGCAGATCCCTTCAAGTCCTCAAAGCCGTGCACATAGCTGTAGATTTCCTTTATCACTCAAAACCATCTGTGCACATAGCTGTAGAGGTCATCCATGCACATAGCTAGTACTTAACCTTCTCTTACAAAATAGCCTTAGCTTCGCATCAATTCATCTTACATCAAAAAGCATAAACTGACTTCTTTATAAAAGTGCTTATTTATAGTTCACTTATTACAAAACCATGGGCTTAAACCATGGGCACCCCGAACCCTAAACCCTGTACTTAAACCATGCGTTTATTACAAAAATAATGAATTTGACTCAACCCCGACACCCCTAAGACTATTTTGAGTCATAACTCCGCTTACAAACTCCCATAACCCCACGGAGTTACCCACCTTAAGGACCGTTAGGGTGCACGCCCCAACACTTCTCTCACAAAACTTTCAGAGGTGTAGATCAGATCCAAATGTGTATTTACAGAAGCATGATGGTCATCTAATTCTCATTGTTTTATATGTTGATTACTTACTGATCACAGGTAGCACAGTTGCCTCCATTTCATCCATCAAAACTACTCTCCACAATGCCTTTGAAATGAGTGATTTGGGGCTTCTAAAACAATTTTTGGGGCTCAAAATTGAGCAAAATTCTGATGGGATTATGGTCACTTAGTCCAAATACATTTCATACCTATTATTCAAGTTTAACATGGCTGAATGTAGGCCTGCACCATTCCCTTTCCTTTCAAGGATTAGCCTTGAATAAGGAAAAAGCACACCTCCCATGGACTGCACTATCTATCGATAGTTGATTGGTAGCTTGTTGTACTTGACACATTCTCATCCTAATATTTGTTATGCCATGAATACTATATCAAGATACATGCAACATCCTCATGATATTCATTTGAAGGAATCCAAGAGGATCCTCCAGTATATTCAGGGAACCAGGACCTACGACATTCACTATGCTGCAGACTCCAAGATAGAGCTGGTTGGATACATAGATTCCAATTGGGAAGGTGATTCTATTGATCAGAAGTCTACTTCCAGATATGTATTCATGTTTGTTGGTGGCCCCATTTCTTGGTCAAGAAAAAATCAGGCTTCCATAGCACTATCTTCAGCAAAGCTCGAGTATCGAGAAGCGATGAATGCTTGCATCCAAGCAGTTTGGTTGCAAGGCATTCTTTCATAGTTTGATCTTGGTAGTACTTTTTCCACTGTCCTATTTTGTGAGAATCAAAGTGCTATTAACATATCCATGGATCCAGTTACCAGGTAGAGGACCAAGCATGTAGAGATCCACATGCACTATATCAGGGAGTTAGTGCATGATAGGACCATCATTCTGCAACACTGCTCGATTGATGAGTAGATTGCAGACATCTTCACCAAGAGATTTTTAGAAAAGAAGTTCACTTATGTCTGTTCACTATTGGGGGTGATTTCATTAGGGTGATTCAGACTACTTTCAGTGTTCATCTTGAGGGGGGGGTTTCCCACTGGGTTTTCCCTCTTTTCCTCACTTAGTTTGTTTTGAGCATTGTTTCAGTTTCAGCATTGTACAGGGTGACCTATGGCCTTATTTTCCGGGACCCTAGCATTTTTATGCATTTGTGTTTTCTAAACTCCTCCTGAGTATAGCTTAAGGGGGGGTGTTGGAGACATTTACCACCATACACACTCTTTTTGGTCAAATTGGCCTATTTAAACCACTATCCTAAGTATTATTGACATTAATTGACATCAATGGAGCATTAAATGTCATCATCCAGTCACACCATGCCTACCTTCAATTAAGGAGGCTAACTTAGCCTTCTCCTATGTTCAGGGAGGCTGACTGGAGAACTCTAAGGGTGATCTGAGTGATATTAATGCACCTAACTGCTAACTGGTGGTTACAATCAGTTAAACAGGTCAGTGAAGGTGCCTCCTTTCATTTAATTGATTATTTAATGATTAATTAATGAACTGGATTCAATAGGGGCGCCTCCACCAACTTCTGATGTTCAATTCAACTTCATTTAACCTCATCGGGATTCATTGGAGTCATTGAAGTGCTAGAACTTGATGGTTGGCTTGCTATGACATGTGTCTGATCTCTTTTAGTTGAGACTCGGTCATTTATTGCACTCCGGCTTCAGTTAGGGTTCAGTTGAGTCAATTAGGGTTTTGATCAATGGTTAACTGAGTGTGGACTATGGCTTACAATCAGTTAATATAGACTCACTCATTCAATTCGAATGACCTCCTTGAGGATTCGAATTGCTCATTCATTCATGCATGTAGCATGACATTGTAATTGTAATCATTCATTCTTTATGTGAATACAGAGCGACTACTATTCTTGTAGACCAATTACACCATTTCATGAGTTATTTGTTGATTAATCTTTGATGAGATTGATGCTTTGATCCTAGATCAATATACAAGATTAATAGCAAGTACTAGCACAAGTACTGAAAAGACAGGTACTGATGTGAAAAACACTAGCAATCAGATGGAATTAGTAAAGCAAAAAGAAAATCAAACCCCAACAGTACATAGAAGAAGTTATGACAAGTACCAGAACAAGTTTAATGGCTATTGTTTCTTTTGTTACAATCATGGAGATAAAGCTACTTTTTGTAATGCATTCTCAAGAAACATAATTGCACATAACAACCAAGACAAATCTAGAGTTGACTATGGAAGAAGGCATGATAGAATCATTCAAAACAATGTGAATAATTCCTATAACAGATTTGATGTCTTAAGTTTTGAAATTGAATGTTATAGATGTAATAATTTTGGGCATATATCAAGAAATTGTCCAATGAACTTTCATAAATTTGTTGATTCTAATTACACCAATTTGAAAACTAGATGTTGGAAAAAGAAAAGTGACCATCTGGAATCTAAAAAAACGCACTCTAGCTTTACAGGACGATCATAAAGTGAAATGGTGTGTGGATAGTAGATGTTCTAAACATATGACAGGAAGAAAACATAATTTTGTTGCTTTCGATAAAGGAAAAGAAGGTACAGTTACTTTTGGAAATGAACAATCAGCTAAAATAATTGGAAGAGGTACTGTGTGTTTAATAATAAAAATATTATGGCTGAAAATGTTTTACTTGTTGAGGATATGGAACATAATTTGTTAAGTGTAAGCCAAATTTGTGATAAAGGGCATTATTTGATTTTTTATTCTAAAAATTGTCAAATTAGAGATGTCAAAACAAATTGGTTAGTTGGAATAGCTACAAGAACACCAAGCAACATTTACTTACTAGATGAGAAAAAGGAAGATTGTTATCTTGGAAATGAAGATGAAAATTGGTTGTGGCATAAAAGGCTTGGACATATTAACTTTGAAAGTATGATTCAGTTAAACAAAAAGAAATCAATAAGAGGTTTATCTTTCATAGAGAATCTTACCAACTCTGTTTGCAAACAATGTCAACATGGTAAACAAACTAGAGTTAAGTTTAAAACAAAAGAGTACTCTACAACAAAACCTTTGGAACTAATACATACTGATGTTTGTGGACCTATGAGGACAAAAGGATTAAATGGTGAAAGATATTTTCTATTATTTGTGGATGATTTTACTTGAATGACTTGGATGTTTCTGTTAAGAAGGAAGTCTGAAACATTTAATTGTTTTCAAATTTTCAAAGAGTTGACTGAAAATAAAATTGACATGAAAATTAAATGCTTAAGATCAAACAATGGAAGAGAATTTGTTTCTAAATAATTCAATAAGTATTGTGATGATAATGGTATCAAAAGAAATTTTTCTGCTATTGAAACACCTCAACAAAATGGTGTTGTTGAAAGAAAAAATAGGACTATTATGGAAATGGCAAGAGCAATGTTAAATGAATCTAAACTAAGTAATATACTTTGGCCTAAATCTGTTCATACTGTTGTGCACATACTAAATAGAAGTTTGTTGAGAAGTAATTGTAACAAGACACCTTATCAGTTATGGAAAGGTAGACCAGCAAGTGTGAAACATTTTAGTAAGTGTTACATAAAGAGAGTTGATAAAAATATGGGAAAATTGGATTCTAGAACTGATGAAGGTATTTTGGTTGGATATTCATGCTCAAGAAAAGCTTATAAGTGCTACAATTTCATATTGAAGAAAATTGTTGAAGCCATAGATGTAAAATTTGATGAATATTCATTTTTAAAATCCAAAACTGAAAAGAAAGATCATCAGATATATGAAATATACGACAAACTAAAAATGGAAGAAGAATCAAGTGATATAGAGGAAACTAAAATAGTTAAAAATGAAAATCTGATTCCTACATTATTACAGGGATCAAATACATCTAATACTCCAAGAAAAAGAGTTCAAATAAATCATCCTGAAGAACAAATCATTGGCGATATCAATGTAGGTGTTGAAACTAGAACCAAAAGGAAAGAATCTACTTCCAATCCAGAACAAGTATCATTACTCTCACTGTTTGAACCCGAGAATGTTGAAGAAGCAATTAATGATGAAAACTGGATGAAAGCAATGAAAGAAGAAACAAGTCAAATAAAAAAAATAAGACATGGGAATTGGTTCCTAGACATTTAAATAAAAATGTTATTGGGGCTAAATGGGTTTTCAGAAATAAGTTGGATGAAGCAGGAAACATAACTAGAAATAAATCTAGACTAGTTTGTAAAGGGTATGCACAAGTAGAAGGCATAGATTATGGAGAAACGTATGCTCCTATTGCAAGAATGGAATCTATTAGATTGATTTTAGCTTATGCTAGTTCTAAGAACATTAAAGTTTATCAAATGGATGTAAAATATACATTTTTAAATGGTGAGTTAGAGGAAGAAGTTTACATGGAACAACCATACGGGTTTCAGGTACAAGAAGCAGTAAATCATGTTTACAGCTTCAAAAAGGCTCTGTATGGGCTAAAACAAGCTCCAAGAGCTTGGTATTCCAGGCTTGACAAATACTTAAGGCAGTAAGGATACATAAAAGGTAATACCGACAGTAATCTTTATATTAAAGAAGAACATGGTAGCTTGATCATTGTTGAAATATATGTAGATGATATTATATTTGGGAGTGATAATGATTAGCTTAGCAAACTATTTGCACAAAGTGTGCATAATGAGTTTGAAATGTCTATGCTTGGTGAATTAAAGTTTTTCTTAGGTCTCCAAATTTCACAATCTGATAAAGGCATTTTTATCTCTCAAACTAAATACATAAAAGAAATGCTAAAGAAATTTCAAATGGAAGATTGTAAACCAGTAGGAACTCCCATGGTTCCTGGATTTAAGTTGAGTAACACAGATGATTATGAGAATGTTGAGCAAAAAATATATAGATCTATGATTGGTAGTCTTTTATATGTAACAACTACAAGGCCAAATGTAATCAATGCAATATGTCAAGTTGCTCGGTTTCAATCATCTCCAAAAGCTTCTCACTTGCTTGCAGTTAAGAGGATTCTTAGATATCTAAAAGGAACAACAGATTATGGCTTATGGTATCCCAAAGGTAACAATCTTGATTTATATGCTTTTACAGATGCAGATTGGGCAGGTTGTGTAGGTGATAAAAAAAGCACAAGTGGGGAAGCATTTTATCTGGGAGGATGTTTGCTAAGTTGGTTAAGCAAGAAACAATCAATAATATTTATTTCTACTACTGAAGTGGAATACATTGCTACGGAAAATTGTTGTACACAGATAATATGGATGAAACACATGTTAGCAGATATACATGTCACTTATGATGATACTATTCCTATTTTCTATGACAATACAAGTGCCATCAGCATTTCCAAGAATCCGGTTACGCACTCAAAAACAAAACATATTCCGATTAAGTTTCATTTTCTCAAAGAGAAGGTTTTAAACAATACTATCAAGATGGAGTATGTTAGCACACACTGTCAAATTCCTGATATATTCACTAAGCCTTTACCTCAGCAACAATTTGAAAATATCAGGGAACAGTTAGGTGTTTGTTGTATGTAATCTCTGACATTTTTGTTATCAAAGTGATGCTCAATTGCCATATAAGATTTGCATATTTTCAATGACAAACTTTTCTTGATAGGTTCAGATTTGGTTACAGATTAGTTACAGCTTTCATAGGTGTTTTTGTTAGGGGGAGAGTTCTCATATCATATTGTTTGGTTCTTTGCCATCGATGTAAAAGGGGGAGAATATGTATATGTTTTCCATCAATGACAAACTGGGAGTTTGTTGATCTGAATGAGTTTGTTTGTCATTGATGAAAAAGGGGGAGTTTGCTGATCTGAATGAGTTTGTTTGTCATTGATGTAAAATAATGTCTATTAGCAAATACATATAATGAATTTGAAAGAATAATTAAATTTGATATATATTATTCTTTGATAAAGGACCAAAGACAGAAATCATGAATGGGACATAGAAATATGGGAATGCAACATAAATCGTGAATGAGACACATAAATTCTTGTCTTTAGACAGAAAGCTTATTACATTCACAAAAATGGGAATTAGCAATAGTTTGTTTTTTTATTATGGCAAAAACAATTTGTTATCCATCAAGCACTTGATTCCAAGTGTCAAAGCACAGTTCCAATAACCATCATTAAATCAAGAATACGGTTTCAAGTTTAACATAAGGTTAAAATAAAATTCTGCTAAAGGCAATGGTTAATGCTACCCAAAATTTTCAGTTATGATTTTAATGTATTGGCGAAATTTTTTTCTCTATCTTGAACCATTTATACAGTTACATGTCTAACTGTTTAAACTATGTGTTATAATTTTAAGCAGCAGTGCTGTGGAAAATGAAAAAGACGAAGTGGTGAATAAGGAGATTGGATCAGTGCAGCAAACAACACAGTATTTAGTAGTTGAATTGTGAAGACACGCAGAGCCATGAATTGGAGAATACATGCAGAGCAAGGAATTTGTGAAGACACGCAAAGAGTAAATTGGTGAAGACGTGCAGTGCAGTGAATGAATTTGAAGAGACACGAAACAAAGTGAATATATAGGAAGAAGTAGCACAGTGACTGCATTGGAGAAGACGTAGTACCCTGCCATGAAGAAGATGCAGATCATGAAGTATCATAAATAAATAAAAACATAGAGCTATGAAGAGGTTGCAGAAACATTGGTATGCATTGAATTTCTAAAGTTGTGTATGTGTTCTTTACAAAAAAAAAATATTGCAAGTTCTTCCATTTTCTGAGTACTCAAGTTACTGTAGATTGGTTTTGTAAAATGTATTAAACAGAGATCTGTAAATGTTAATAAAGATCAATCAAATACTGGATACAGATGATAATTCAGTTACAAACTTTAAAGCTAATTTTTGAATACATTACTTACTGCATAAGTGAAGAGAGTTTGAGATAGATTATTGGTTTAACAGAGTAGTTTGACAGAGATGTTCTTGACAGGATGATAACTGACTGAAAGTGTTTTGAGAGATGTTGTGACAGAATGGGGATGTTGTGACAGAATGAGTTGTTGTTAAAAGTTTATATTTGATACAGATTGGGTCTAAAAAGATAACATGTTTGGTTTAAAAGTATATGAAATAGGTTGTTCCATGTATTACAGGGACGAAGGGAGGTGCTAGGGAGACTAGCAGTCTCATTGCAAGTTGAAGCTTGTATTCATACAATAGGAGTTTTCTTTCAGTAAGAGCTAAAAATAAAGAGGTAGTTTCCTGAGCTAGTAGCCTCATCTAAGGTGTTTCCCAGACAAAACATGATGTAATTAAAGTTTCTTTCTTTGCATCAATAAGAAGAAGAGGTGTTTCCCTTTATGGATTTCCTCGTGAACAATTTGTGTCTCTGTCCATTTTATGTGTTTGATGGTTATATGCTGCATTAAAAATATAAATAAAATTATATACAATTGATTCACCCCCCACCCTCTTAGTTGTTTGACTTGATTAACATCCTAACCATTCTCATTCAGTGACTATGTAGTTATGCCTTTTGTGGATGTTAAATTGCAACCTGAAAAATACACGTGATTACTGATATTTTCATCTCTAAGTAGATCACAACCAATGACATAACATTAGAGTAATCTAGGGTAGGAGCACAGTTTACGTCTTATTCTTATAATTTCAACACAAATTATAAGGTGTTGAAAATTATGAAATCCCTTTCTTTACCTAATACCAACATTTAGAATAGTCATGAAATTCTACACCAAGGCAAAACATTGGCTAAGATAGCTTGCTTCTTGGCATTATTGTAATGTAAACTGACTGGATGTTACTCTAAGTTACAAGTATATAATGTTCAAAAGTTCAAAATACTACATTATAATTTTAATTTACATTCACAAACAAGGATAAAAATATTGCTACCAGTATAGAGTCTAGACAACATAGCTGAAACAAGAAGTTATGGAAACCATCACACTGGAATAAAATTCACTTCCTACAGATACCTATAATGAGAGAATTTCACAAACAATCTCTTATGTTTAGTGTATATTACTGTCAGCTTCCAGGTAACTACCCAAATGAACAATTAGTCAGAAACCTCAAGAAATCATTGTTTGATGATAATCCATGTAACTTTCTTAGTCTTTCCTAAGCCTGAAAAATGGAATGCAGATAAACTCATAAGGATATCAGACACGAAAAAGAAAGGAATCAATTCAGACTACAATTCTATTTAAATAGATGTACAACATCAAAATTTAAGCTAATTGCCTATTATAGCTCACAGCATTATCAAAATTCATGGCTGCAAATGGGATTTCTTCAGTAAAAATAGTTTTTCCTTGGGAAAGAACCTCGAAGCCAAGCTATTTACATTAGACACTAAAACCCATCTAATTCTATACATGTGAAGAATAGCTAGGAGGTATAAAATGGAATGCTTAAAATCCACTATAGGCAGAGGACAAGAAACAACCTAAACAAATGTTACCCAAGAATTATGTTTATAATTGATAAAGTCATTGATTTACCAAGGGGTACACATCACTGAGGGAGTTTGAAAGTTATTTTAAGGCCTCTAGAATTATTTGAATCTCGGGAATTTGTGAACATTGTTCTCATATTTCAAAGATATACTACATATAGCCTAAGCAGACACATGGGAAACTACGAATAAAGGTGATGAGCACACTTGATCGCCAAAAGGATAGAAATGAAGCACTTGAAGTAGGCTCGTGGTGATGAACTCTACCCAATTTACCTTTTCTAGCATTAGAGTTAAATAAAAATACCGACAGTGGCTTATGGGTCTAAAAAAGGTATGAAAATAGAGGTCAACTCATTACAAGCACAAAAATAAATCTGCAATAAGAATGAATATTTTCAAGACCCTTCCATTGGTTGAGAGTGGTTCTTGTCTTTAACTATGATAGCTTCCAAACTTCTCACTATAATATTTAATCAAATGGAATACTTGGCATGTGGAATCTGAATGATGATTGGGAAAGGATACTAAAATGCCTAGTTTTTATCGGAAATTGATCGGTAGGATCTATGGAGGATGAGGCTTGTAATATTGTATATTTAGCTAGCATGAGGTCTTGACACAAATATTTACAGTCCGAACCATAAAATATGAAATTTTTGTAGGGGTTATAATATTATAGCTTAATCAAGCTTGCAATATTCATGAAAACTCAGTTCACTCTTGAGTCCCTTCAATTCATTCAATTGGGCCATTTAGTTCATAGGTTTTTCTTTGGATGGACCATGAGTGAGGTGACCAACCAACTTCCTTTGACCATGCATACAAACTATAACCCTAATAAGAGAGCGATATGATACTGAAGAGAACTTGCATATAGGAAATTAAGAGTACAGTTTCTTGCATAAATGCACTATACAATAGGGGAAACTCAAGTTCCTATCTTCAAGGTTCATATGCTTGAATAACTGCTCAGTAACTTGAAATGGTGTTTGTTAATTAAATAACTAGTAAATAATCACTTCCTAATCAAGCATACCAATAATACCTTTGAAACAAGTAGGGCACATACTCAGTATAGTGTTTACATACAAACATGTATTGTCAAAAATATTAAGTTTGGACTAACAAGCATATGATTTACATATACATCTAGACAAAGTAATTTCATAGTGTTTGAGAGGGTATTCAGAAAATGGATTGAAATGCTATATGAGAGGTAGGTGGTTGTAGCCAAGCGTAGAGGCTAGGAAAGCTAATAGAATGGTATCCTACTCAAAGAGTCTACAATGGCATGCAAATGGTAGGTCTCAAGGTTGAGACTACTAATTAAGATAAATGAAGATAAGGAAATGGCAGATCTCAAGGAAGAGAAAGGCACTTAATATATTAATTTATGTTAATTTATCACTTCCGTTGCTACGTTGGTATCAAAGTCGTTCTAGCTAATAGGTTTTTCCCTTAAATTTTCATTTGATGCTAAGCTTAATTTATTGTCTTTTAAATTAATTCTAATTAATTATATTTATGTTTGTAGAATTACACGGTTGGACTACATAAAGTGGCTAAAAATTAGACCTGGGAACCTTTTATAATAAGTATCAGTAGTAAACAATGATATCTAGAAAGTCTGATATGACTTTAAGCTTGTTTTGGGAAGAGTTTGTGGATATCAGAGAAGTAAATCCATGTCTATGGGAAGTTTGGTGTAATGAACAACAATAATGACCCTAAATATCCATGTTGTTGGGCACATACTGGTCCTTAAAATCATTTCTCAACCCTATTTGACCTCCTCGTGAGCGGTAATCTAGTTTTAGGAAGATGTATTGATGAGAATGGCTCTAAACCTTGAAATCTAGGGAAAATTAATGGGTATAACACAAAAATAGGTTTCAAAATACCATGTTTGGGTGAGATATGTGTAAAGAACAATAGCATAAAAGTGCCCTTAGGCATACTATAGCAGCAAAGAACTATCTCTTGGCATCGAATCAACAGTAGCACTTCAACATTATCATTTCTAGGAATCTCACATGGCATATTATGTTGATTTTTTGGTGAAGTTTTCAGAAGCATTGGACCTACTGGCTTGTCTTCACTTTCATTGAGGACTAATCCACCTTTGACTCATGTTTCAAGAGTTTTTTGCACCTTTCCTAGCATAATGAAAGTACAATCTAGGGAAAAAACACTCAGCGGTGAAGAAGTATGGCAACATTTATGTGTTATACAGGCTCCTATATATATCACATGAGGCTTAAGAATGTTGATCCAATCCACATAAGTCATCCTTAGAGGAATCCACTTCTATTTACGAGGTATTTCAACTATGTCTACATAGGATGGAGGACACCATTGAAAGTTTTCTTTCAGCAAGCGCTCAGCCTTGGAGGATACTTTTCACTAAAGGAAGGCCTTGTTTCTATATTAATTGAGTATTGGATAAGTCCATTGGATGTATAGAGACTGATATCTCTTAGAGGTTGTTTTTTTTGTTGCTATTTGAATATTATTGGAGGGGCATCTTTCTTGAAGGTGACTTAGGGGAGACACAACATAAGTTTAGGTTTCCTTCCAGTTTGGAGAGGCCTTCTAATGAACACTTTTGTGGAAAAGGTGAAACATTGCATCTTAGGGGATTTTAGAGGTTGGGGTTTGCATCTACTTGTGATCATGTTAGTAGGAATTCTCAACCAGTGCAGACACTACTTGTTCCTCTACAATGTAATACACAACTACACAACAAAAAGACATAGCAACATATCCTTCCCTTGAATAATTAAATCAATTAACATAAAACACATTATACCTCAACCTTGGATCCATTTATCTTCTCTTCAGAAAGTCCCTGCAACAATTCAATATCTTCAAAAGAGATCACAAGACAAACAAAAAGGATGAGAGCATCATTATAACTGACTATCCATATTGGTGATCAAGGAATCCAATAATATTTAATTACAAACACAACAATCAAATATAGGAAAGGGAAATGTCTTTGTATTAATATATGGATGAGAAAGAAGTACAACCAAAATCCTTGATGTCAATGGCTTCTGTCTCAATCAAGAATGTATACAATATCCAATGAATATGAAGACCTATCCAAACACAAGCTACCTCTACTTTGCCTCTGATTCAGACTTCAAACTAGCAGCATAAGGATGCTTTTTCTGGCCTCCCCCACTCTCCTCATGAAGGCTTCATTTATAGGCCAATAACCCATGGGATGACTTGACAAAACGATAAAATGAAATCCCTATAGGTGAGGTAGGTGAATTCCACCTCTCCCAAGCATATAGGAACTAATTCCATGAAGGATTCCATATAGAAGCTTCTAGAAACATTTTTTTTCCTTTTTACTGACCACCGGTGCTCTTAGCCAAACTGAGGGGAGTGTCGACCTAGGGTTTTTTCCAAAAAAGGGGGAAAACGATGACTTTTCTCAACTAAGGCAGGCGTCGCCGATGCTCTGTGAAAAATACAAGGGAGTGCCATCCCATCTAGGTCAAGGAAAATGGTGCCCAAGGTGACCCAGACCATGCTTTTTGGGAGTTTAACAGGCATCATGAAATTCTTCTGAAGGCTAACAAGCAGTGTGATATTTTCAAGTGCAACAGAATGCACCCAAAAGTATGAATCTAGAAGAAGGTGATAGGTGAAATAGTTTTCAAAGTTTTCCATCTGATACAAAGGAAAAGAGAGATAGACTCATATAGGACCAGTAACTAACTTTATCCAACCAAATTATAGTTGCGGACGAATACACTACAACTCTATGACGATGACCATGTCATGGATACTAATGATACACTGTAGAACCATGAATAACTTCTACAAGAAGTAAGACATAGCTACAAGATATACAAAGTAGATCTATGCCTCTCAATGTTAGATATAAAACACAGCCACCAAACATACAATGTGGATCCATGTCATGACCGTGAATGATCTCCAAATGCAACCTAAGCATACGCAATGATGATGAGAAATCCTAACCACTTAGGGTCTTCATCTCGATCTCCAAATGATACGAATGTAACCATGTGATTACAATGTCTTGACGTCGAACATGGTAGAAACCACTTGATTACCAGTCAATAATGTAAACTATTAACAAGTGTGAGGGTAATCATCATTGATGTCAATGATCCCCAAGGTATCTCAGTACATACCATCAAATGTGAATAAAGGACTTGAAGTTGAACACTCGATGAGATTTTCAATCAAGAGTCAATGATGTACACTCATGTTGAAAGCGAGGTAACCTGCCATTGAGGCATGCAGGCCCAAGGTACTGTATAGGTTTCTAGTTCTAATTTTTGGATAATGATTTGAAGTCGACAGGAATAGACTTATCACAGGAGGTCCATGATGATTCCCACATCAGTGACACGAAACTAGGAACAAAATTTGTTTTGAAGTAATGGAATGACTCAAACAATGATTGAATTTTGAGGACAAGCGAAGTTACTCATGAGTTATGATTAGGAGAGACATCCTTTGAACAATTTGATAGCACAACACATGAATTGGCATATTCAACTTAAATGAGAATAGAACTAGGTTTAATGCAAGGAATTTGACAAAGAATTATTTGAATTGACTCAAAGGAGTTAGGTGACTCACAAAAGTGGATCGACTCGAAGACAAGCTGAAAACCCAACTATTCAGATATGCAAATGCAGACAGGTGCCATGTTCAAAGGTGGACTATAGAGTACAACCACATAAACAAATGAAAACCATTCCCCTTTCCTTTAATATCCCCACCTTGAAAGGTGAGTGCCTATTTTTCATTTTTACGAGTCCAAAGAGGGTAACAAACACTCGTTGAAGCTCATCAAGTGATGAGTCCACTCTCATATTTTTCACGAACCTGAGAAAGGAGGGGTTCATTCCCAAATAGGGTCTTTCATCATGTAATTTGTGAGTCTAATGAAAGAAAACTCATTTGTCATTTCATGTTTAGAGGGTTTGAAATGACTAAGAAGAATCCAAAAGGTCCTTTTTTGTAAATAAGGCAAGTCGGTCTAGAAAAGAGATAACCTACCCCCGACTAGTCGACCGTTCTGATTCTTTTACAAGCATGAATGCAACAAGTTCACTTGGCAATATTTTTGTGTTTTGAGGAGACTGAAAAGAGCTTAAATATAACTCCCGAACCAGGTTCCTTTTTCATAATCCATTTTTTACGAGTCTGAAAAAGCGAAAAAGTATACTCAACACCTTTCTACTGGAATTTTAATGAGCATGTAAAAAGTGTAAACAACGCTCAATAATTTTTCAGTTGTGCTCTAAGCTTGAAAAAGACAAAAATAGGTTGAAACGGAACCATGACCCAATATCCATCTGAAAAAACTCAAAAACACTATCAAAAGTCATTTTTCAAAACCAAAGAAAGTAAAAAATAAAAACCTAATTTTACCATAATGATTTGGATTTCAAAATAAAATAAATGACAATATATTTTTGAAAACTCCAAACTTTCTATAAATAGGAAAGGTAGGTAATTTATTTTCACCATTTGTTTTTTACCATTTGGTAAGTTTTGGAAGCTATATTAGATAGCAAAAGTTCCTCCGGTGGTTTGGCAAGGGCATTCCACTTCATTGTTGCTTCATTATCCAAAGAAGAGGTAAGCGTTTGGTCTTTTCCTCTTTTCATGTTCTATAAATTTCATTTTCTTCTTTTGCATCATTTAATTTCAAGTCCCTAAAATGTTTTTTAAATGGTTTAAAAGAGCAAGATAGAGGTAGATTTTATTTTGCAAAGATAGGATAGAGTATGTTCCATCCCCATAAAGATTTTAAGCCACAGTAGAGGGAAACATTTATTCATTTTTAGGGTTTTTGGCCGTCGGTATGCATCCCCGACGGTGCTATCTTGCTGGGACAAGAGCATCAACAACGCTCTATCCATAGCAGACAGGTGCCCGATGCTCTGCATGCCAAAGGAAAGAGCACTGCGGTGCTCCGTGCACAAAATCCAGCAATGTCGCAGGAGAAGGGAAAAGAAAAATAAAAACCTAAACCATCTCAAAAGACTTTTTTTCATGTTTCTAATATTATATTTTCAATTTAAAACATCATTCATCTTTCTTTCTTTTGTCGTGATACAATTGCTAATCATGAATTTTACATGTCACAGGTTCATCATGGTAATTTGGAAAGAAAGGGAGCATGAAGTCCCAAATGCCCAAGCGGTGAATGACCCAGACACCATTGAGGCTTTACGGAACTATGGGCTTCTTAATTATTTCTGGATGCTAGGAATGAAAGCACATGTCTGGTTTTTGGATTACATCATAAACATGTGGGATCCTGAACAAGAGAATTTTGTGGTAGGAGTCCACATCCTGCCTATAGAGATCGAAGATAATTATTTCCTGACTGGCTTATCTATGAGGGGAAGCCCTGTGGTTCTATCTAGAGCACGAGGAGGAGAAGGTTCCTTGGATGATATCATCGATAATCATTTCTCATTGGGTACCGAGTCCCAATTGGGAAAGATAGAGATCAAGTCTCTAGTGGATCTCCCCTTGAGGACAGTAGTATATACTATTGGCAAGGTGGCAGACACTAGGGCTGCCCAACTTACTAGCAGATCTCACATGCTTTATGCTTTGTAGTGGATGGAGCCCACTGTCTTCAAATGGTGTGAAGGAATGTTGGCATGTCTGAAGATTCAATTAAACAAGTTCAAAAGAGGGAAACTGAAGCAGTTTGGTTATGGGGAAGTGGTGGTGTCTTTCATCTTATAGCGGGTACCTCACATGAGGCCCCAGGTGATTTATTACCAGACTGGATCCTTAATATCCGAGGATGCTTGCATGGGTGACAGCTATGCCTTGTCTTAGAGGTGGAGGACCTAAAGTCACTTACGATTTTGGTTTCTTTCATTGGTTGAGAAACCAGCTACTTATGGTGGAAGACTATGCCTATGAGGGGGAAGATTTCTGAAATGACCCGAAGTTGGTCTTACATGAGGGGGAAGTGTGGGATGACCGAGGTAAGAAGAAATTATCCACTCATATTTTTTGAAATTTTATGTTTATTTCATTTTTATGTTTTATGTAGCACTGAGATAAAAATGTTTTTCATGCATACATCATGTATGTCTGCCTAGTTGGGATGTCGCTTATTTCTAGGTGAGCAGGAACCCAGGATATGATGGTGTACTTCTCCAAAGCTAAGGAATAGCTTGGAGATATTGAGGAGAACCTGTAGCAGCTGACTGTGGGTATCCTTGACATGATCACTGATGAGGTTCCTAGGCGTTATCAGCGCCATACCACAAGCGTTTCTGGACGATTCTCCAGACTACTTCACAGAGTGGCTCAAGCCATTGCGTTCTACCATGAGCACCATGAGGATTAGCCTTCCTTGACTATCATTTTTTATTTATGTATTACTTAAAGCTTCAAAGCTTCAGATTTTTCCCTATGTATATGTATTCTGAACTTTTTTATGGTCCTGAATGGGAACTGAAAGCTAGAGATGCTGCAGCCCAAATTTTGTATCTCAGTGCTACAAATTAGATATATATATATATATATATATATATATATATATATATATATATATATATATATATATATATATATATATATATATATATATATATATATATATATATATATATATATATATATATATATATGACAGAATTTTTATATTTACAGTTGTCTGTGGAAAATGTGATGTGTGGGATGATTTATCTACTTATGAATTTACACATGTTTTTTATGTTTTCAAATGGAATTTTAAGTATGAGCAATATCCCAATCCAAGACATAGTTAGCTAGGGAATCTACCACAAAAATTTAAGTGCCTCAGGATGTGATGATATGTAAATTTCTCAAAATACCTCTATAACAACCTAACTCTTCAGAAAGTACGAAGAAACATGGGATTTCAAATGGTGTAGAATCAGTTAAGCTGTTGAACAACTAGTTCAGAGTCTAGGTAAACCCTAATTTCCCTTACATCATTAGCTAGGGCTTCCGTCAGCAATCTGATCATGGCATGATATTCTACCAGATTGTTTGTGGAGGGACCTAAAAGAATACCCCCTAATCTCACCAGCTCACTTGTAGGAGATTATAGTACCCAAGCTGCTAATGCAAGGTTAAGAGTATATCGATGAGAACCATCAGCAAAAACAATGAAGGAAGTCATCTGTCCATTAGACAAAATACATGCATAAGTAGGGTTTTATGAAAAAACACATTTTAAATCACACAAAAGACACACCTCTCAAAGCTTAAGACACACAACAAACTATAAACAATATTTACAAAGAATCTATGCTACATGACCTAGGCATAGTATCTTTTGAGGTAGAACCCATTCTGGGGATCTCCCAAAGGTATCCCATCATAATAAACCAATTCATATACCCCCTTCTCTAAAACGTGATTGAAAATATAGGGCCCATGCCACATAGACTCAAATTTACCTTCCCCCAGCTTATCATGCTTCTGGTCATAGGTCAAGACTAGATCTCCTTCATTGAAGGAATGGGGTTGGACAGTCCTATCATATTGGATTTTCATTCTCCGTTTATGCACCTCGTTAGCTAAGGAAGCATCATGTCAAGTTTCATCAAATTTGTTCAGATATAGGAATATTTCTTTGTCTATAGTGGTATTGGGTAATAGTTCCACGGCAAGTTTTAAAGAAGGGATTTCACATTCTATCGGGAGAGTAGCTTCCAGTCTGTATACTAGTTGGAAAGGTGTAAAACTAGTGGAAGTTTTGACAGTAGTCCTATAGGCCCAGAGTGCAGAGAAAAGAAGTAAATGCTAGTTCGACTTGGCTTGCCCTACCATTTGTTGAAGCATTGTTTTTAATACTTTGTTTAGAGCCTCAACTTGGCCATTGGCCTGAGGATAGTATGGTGTAGAGTTATCATGACAAAATCCTAATTTTACACTAAGTTCTTCCATGATCTTGTTTTGAAAATGTGACCCATGGTCGATCACAACGGCCCTAGGAATCCTGAATCTAGCAATGATATGATTGAATAAGAATAGTGAAGCAGTCTTGCCATCTTTGGCATATGTGGGCATTGCCTCAGCCCATTTTCTAAAATAGTCCACAACCACAATAATGTAGCCATGCCTCCCAGCTAAGGTAGGTCTACAGTGCATGAAGTCTATGCCCCATTTTGCAAAGGGGCCAACTACTACAACGGGATGAAGTGGAGCTGGATGTGTGCATTTCTTAGGAGTAAAAATTTGACATGGTGGGCATTTCTTGACTGTTTCAATACAATCTTTGAAAATAGAAGGCCAGAAATACCCAGCACGCAATATTTTTTGGGCAGTAGCCAACCCAGAGAGATGACTTCCATAAGCTCCAGCATAGAAATCATTTAGAATGATCTCTGCCTTTTCATGTGTAAGGAAATGTCGTAATATAGAGTCAACACCACGGTGATATAGGGTATAATTTAGAATAAGATAGATTTTATCCTGGTGGCGAATGTGATGACGTTCATCTTGAGATGTAGTAGGCTGGTATCGTAAGGTCTGGAGATAAAAACATATATCTCTGTACCATGGATCAGTCATGCTAATGAGAAACAATGATTCATCGAGAAATGAATCAAAGGGCTTTGTAGTCTCAGTAGTACGGGGAAGGTCACATATAAGCTCTGCAAAAACGAGGGACTTCTTGGAAGTACTTTTGGTGAATTCTAGCTCAAACTCTTGGAGAATCACGATCGAACACGAGTATTTTCCCCCAAGCACTTGACGTGTAAGAACATAGTACATGGGGTTGGAATCTGTGTAAAAAGTGGTGGTGCAGAGCAAAATATAATGACGAAACTTTTGTACCGTGATGACCCTGGCTAGAGCAAGTTTCTCCACATGTGAGTATCGAGTTTTAGAGTTGAGAAGGCTCGTACTAGCATAATAAATCACATGTTCTTGGTTGTGTTCATTTGTTTGAACAAGGACCATGCCTATATTAGAGAAGGATGCAGCCACATACAAGGAATAATCCTCAGCATAATTAGGTGGTTGCAACACTGGTGCATGGGTAAGTGCATGTTTAAGATTATCAAATGCGCGTTGCATGAAATCATCCCGGACAAAAGGGGTATCTTTCTTAAGCAACCTCATTAAAATGTGTGTGCTTTTTGCATAATTGCAGATGAAACGACATAGAAAGTTTTCCTTCCCTTGCAAACTTTAGAGTTTAGTTACGTTCGTCGGAGTAGGTAGGGATAAGATAGCTTCAATTTTCAAGGGATCTATATGGATGCCATCTTTGGAAACAATAAAACCAAGAATTCAGCTAGATTCTACACAAAAAACACATTTATGGGGATTTAGACGAATACTCAAATGACAACATCGAAGAAACACAACTCTCAGATGATCGACATGAATATCCCGCTGCTTGGAATGAGTAGGTAGGTCATGAAGATAGGGTTCCATAACATGCTTAATGTCATGAAAAGCATATGACATGGCATGTTGGAATGTCATGCCAGTGTTCTTTAAACCAAAAGGCAGTTTATGTTATACACCTGAATGGCACCTCTCCTTCCGAGTGCTGATATCCCTCAGGTCAGCACACAAAAGGACACTTATGGATTGAGGTTTCCCATATTCACTATACCTTGGCTTATGATGAAGTACATTCCCTATACACCCAGCTGATTACTTTGCCAATTTTTCCATGTTGAGTTGTATTCGCGACTCTCTATATTGACAAATCGCGCATCATTCGCGAGTCTCCTATACAGCAAGTCGCGAATCCTTGTATTCGCGGGTTACTCTTCTATATAGTCGTGAATCATTCGCGGGTTGCTCTACTACAGACCCGCGAATGGTTTCCTCAACATTAAAACATAAAACCACGTGCTAATGGAAGATTAGTTTACTCATTTAACTTAATCTTCTTAACTGCCACAACCTCCCTACCCTTCAAGAACTGCCTCATTTCATCCATATAAATAGAGGCCTTGGGGAGGGTGTTGGGGAATCATACTTGGAGAGCAAAGTTATGCTGGTGGATTGTCTACAAAAATATTTGGAGCAGAGAAACTCAGAGTCCTTTGGTGACAGAGGAGTCCTTGT